>KV751334.1:23197872-23216349 GCA_001698575.1 Mola mola
CGAGGCAGCGGCGCACAGGCTGACCACTCTGGGCCACAGTGCCAGGCGAGGAGACCTGGTGTGGAGGCAGGAAGGACCGAAAAACCTGGAGGACACTGGAGAAACCAGCTCGCCTCAGGTGGTGGATGAAGAAGACGCTTAAAACGTCTTCAAAGACTAATTCAGCAGGCTCTTGATCCCAGATTCAGTATCCTCAAATCCAACCCAGGCCTCTCCTACCTCTCTCACAGGCCTTAGTTTCTTTTGGACGAAGGCAACTACTTTATTAGGCATTTGTATCAACAGAGGGGTGGAAGACGCCTCATTTGGGAAATGCTGTGTTTATGAACACATTGAAAATAAAATTGCGTTATGTAGAGTAATCCAGAAAACAGAAACTAAGAGTAGAGCTAAATTTAGAGCCAGAAATGTGTCCTAGCACGTCTAAACTGTAAGCCTTAATCACAAATCCTTAAATCCTCCGTTTGTTTTTTACATTATTGGAATTATCTTTTTACACTATATATGTTTCCAATAATAAACAGGTGATTCAAGGGCACATTTTTTTCAGAACTCTTCCCTTTCTGGTGTTGTTGAGATTGTAAAGCCACTTGAGATAGATTGTGATGTAAATAAAATGACTTCACATGTGTATGTGTTTAGATGTTTTATTTTAGGGATTGTGCTTGCGACCTCTTGATTGCAGGACACCTCGTCACATTTTGCCAACTGAACTTTCACATTTTGCTTTTCCAGATCCACGTGGTGACAGCCCAAGAGGAGCAGGAGGGAGCGTACACTCTTGGACAAGTGTGTAGTTTGGAGAAATACTCCAACATTTAAAATTCAGTGTCTACTTTTCTCACTGCTGCTTTTCTGTGGTTTCTTAACATCCCGCCAGGTGTTGCTACCGATGCCAGGAAACACTGTGAAGTGTCCAGCGAATGGCATGGGGACATGGATCCAGGAGAGGCTGGCCAGGGACGGACTGGACGGGTGTAGATTCCGGGTGAGCAGCCTGAGGTTAAATCTGCCTGGCTGCTACCGCCCCCTGCTGGCCTTTCCACGTAACCTGCAGCACCAGCTGCAGGCAGTAGGCTGCAGGGAGGGCGGACGAGAGGGGACAGGAGACAGCAGCAGGACCATTGATGGGCAGCTGAGCAGAAGAGCAGAGCAGGAGCAGGACTCCCCCGCTCTCATGTTAAACTTCGACCTGGACTCCTCCTGTTATGCTACCATCTGCCTCAGAGAGATCATGAAGTGTGACCTGTAGATGATGATGATGGACGCTGTTCTCACTGTTTTTCTACATGCTTGTCCTTTCCAGGGGAAGAGAACTTTGTGTAGTAGCCTTTTTAGTTGCTGAAGTAATGAACACGTGACTGTAATTGTAATGACATGCGAAACAGCTCATAAAGGAGATGTGAAATCTAAATGTTCCGAAACGGTATTTGTGTTTTGTGCCTTGAATGAAAATAATGTTCCATCGAAATACACATTCATAAACCTTACCATTTTACTATAAAACTGAACTTTTTCTTTGTTCAAAATGAGACATATTGGGTAAAAAATAAAAATAGAAATAGTAATTAAAAATGAAACACAAATATTTGTATTTTGCCTCCATGGTACATTTACCTAAAACTAATACAAGAGTCCAGCTTTAATGTTCCATGTTTGATGATTTTGTTATTTATCTGCACACTTATGCAGCAACAGATGAAATATCAGAGACACCTCACTGTATACTTCAATACAGGAGCACAAACTGCAGCCTCCAGAAGACCACAGTCATATCAATCTGTCCCATCTGCTCTAGTTATCTTCTGAATCTCATGTCAACGTCACAGAACAACATCAGTGATTTCCTCTCTTACTGCTGTAGATTACTGTAACTCCTTACTCTCATTTTACATGAGTCGGCATCACAGCTTCAGTTGATTCAAAGTGCAGCAGTCAGGCTTTTGACACCAGACAGGATAAAACCCTCACTCTGGTTCAGTTACAGTGGCTATCTATACGTTTTAGAACTCAGTTCAATATCATCCTTATATTGCCCAACTTAACACCGCAATATTCTGCAGCAAGATTACTCAGATCATCTGATCAATTCCACGATCCAAATTCAAAACTAAGGACAATCTTTCACACGGCAAAAATATAAATGCAACACTTCTATCTTCTCTCCCATTCTACCCTGAATTTAAATAAAGGATACTCTAAGATTTCCAATAAGCAAACAAAAAGGTCTGTATTATCTCTATCAGTCTGTATTATTAGTCTTATGCCACCACCAGCTCTGTTGCTTAAGCAAAGTTTTAAAGGCCATCCATATTTTTTTCTGAGTCTCTATTGAGATACAACCAGCAAAATATGTGAAATATGTGCACAAAATAAAAGCCAGGTCCTTGCTGGTCTTCTTTCGCTAAAATAAGAAACTGTGAAACTTCTCATCAGTTTTTCAAAGTTTTCTTGTCCTTCCACTTCTTTTATTGTCATTGACCTTTCCTGATTCTCATAAAAGCTTGAATAACACATCTTGAGTATCCACTTGGTTAGCCCATTTCCCTCAGAGAGTGGCTGTGCTGATGGAAAATTATTATTTTATTGTCAGTCAGAGTCTATGATCTTCGTCATTTTCAGTGGAACGATTTAGTATGTATGCTCAACACAAAACATGACCAAATTTGGCTCAAACAATCAACAAGAAGCTTCCAACGTATGCTGAATAAACCTGGTGTGATACACAGGAGGATCAGTGCAGTAAATCTGGTCTCATCTGCCCAACAGTTCAAGACATGCTGAGTGAAATTATAGCTCACACTAAATACTCGCCACCGTGGCCTGCAGAAGCTGTTGTGATGTTTTTCTGTTTTTGTCTCTTTTCTTTTGTTTTTTAATGTCTGAATAGATATTTCAAGTATTTTCTGGTTGTATTCCAATAAAGTCACTGAGAAATAAATATATTCGGTCTTTTCACTGCTAAAACACCAAATGCTGTACAGTTTCTGCTGTCAACATGCAGTATGTTTATTCTGCCACAGTATTTTCTAAATTAGAATCAGGATTGGAACAGTTCTCGTCTTTGGCTATTGTACTAACCACTATTCACCACTAGATGGAGACAACATGCAGGAATAGTGGTTTACATGATCACCTCCCACCACGTGTAAACGTATGAAGATTTCTAGAAGTGTTCATCAAACTGCCCTCAGACATGTTGGTGCGGTACTGACTTACTTATGTGATGGAAAACAGCACCTGCACCTCATGACAAAGAGGCTAATGATTTTAATAATCTCACTCCCAATCCTTCAAGCGAGTTCATATCCTCTCTCTCGAGCCGTGCGTGGACGGAACCATAAACTATAATAAAACATGAAACCCTGGTGTAATTATAGTACTGAGGAGGGGCACTCAGTCCGTATTAAAAACGAGTTAGCTTTGCTTCCTCTGACTAATTTATGCAAAGTTTTGATGAAACTGTTTCCATAAATAACCAATGACTGATGCACCTCTGGGCTGTTTTTCATACCTGTAACTGTAAGCCATATAAAAGGTGACTGACTGTATGGATGTTTTGGTGGGTTCTGACATGCACCCTTTCATCTTGTCAACTTGTTTGATGAAGTGTCTGCCTGACAGTGAAACTGTCTGACTAAGACAAACATTAGCAGTAATGAGTTCCCTCATTGCATTGGAGATTGGATAATTCAAAACCTTGCAGTAATCTTACAGGCTGAATCCTTTATGACACGTTTGAATGTTTATACCCTGGGAGCTCCAATTAATCTTGTTTTTTTACACTCTTGTCTTTTTCTTAGTCCTTCTTTGATGACATTGGCTATTTTGAAGCTATTTGGATGAAAACCTTAATTGAGCTTGTTGGCAGTTTAAAATGTCAGCAGTTTTGTAGATGTTGTTAGTTCGACTTATAATGGTGCACTGTAGGCAAAATGACTTTTGAACCACTGTAGAATTTTTATCTGCAATGGGCAAAATTGGCAAGCAAGCCTGAGCGCTCCCGCTGTATCCAGTTCTTTGACACATTCATGGTTGACAATTCTCCAAGATGCAGTACGCCCATTAACCACTGGGGTATTGTAAGGCCAGCACCTGAAAAAGCTGGCAGATATGTCAAATTGACAGAAACTTTCAAAAACGTGTTGTGAGATTATGTCTGCAATTACCCAAATGTACTGTATACAGTGGGTCATTGCTGCTGCACCTGAAATCTGCCAAAACAAACGGATACAAGTCCGAGAATGTCACGCCTGAAAATGCTTAAAAATGAAGCAGAGACGGCACCAATGCTATGTTTTGTCCACCAGCCTTCAGATGCTTAAACATTTACCATAGACAAAGTTCTTTGAGTTTTACCATATGCGCTCTCTGAGTTCTGAAGTGTGCCCTCTAGTGGTATCCTCCAGTAACAGGGAAGTTTGTGAATAGTTACGCTGATGATGTAGCCGCTTGTCTGCGAGAAGGTGTGGCTGAAAAGAGAAGCCTCACTGTGACCCACGGGTGTACACTGGATGAGACGGGAAGAAAGAGAACAGACAGAAGGTACTGAGCCAAACATACGACTCAGACATGTTTCAGTGTTGCACAACTCTAACTTCAGCTGCAGGCCAAGACTCAAATCTCAAAACTGTATATAACCTAAAAGTCAAATGGTTCCATATTTTCCACGTGAGGAGTTTCCTTCAGTCAAGTGATGTGTGAGTGTGTCAAATGATGAAATATTCTGCCTCGCTTTAATATTCTGGGAAATTGCTAAAGCATGTGGTACTACAATGGAAAGAGTCATATCACTGACCGTCTCAGTTGTTTTCTGAAGAATAAAACTTAATGACAGACCATATGACATTTGAATGTGAAGGTGTCTCTCTCTGACCTTTTGAGGAGTAGAGGCCTCCCTCCTGACAAATGAATGGACGCCATCACTAAAATATGTCCTTTATGGCTGTACTCAGCCACATTAGAATAGTACACTAGATTTTATACTTTTTGCAGAGGCCAACTCCAGATGCAGCAGAAAAGAGCCTTTGCAGGGATAAATGGTCTACATGAACATTAGGGGCAGTGAGAACAGGACTGTTGCTCAGCTATGGTCACCCTGCGCAGACAGGAATGGGTGAGTAACTTCGTCCTCGAGCAGAATCCTGCTGCAGCCGGCTGTAGGTAAACGCTGACCCACTTCAATAGCAAAGATGACAACTTTACTGCGTGTCCCACATAGCTGAAAAGCAGAGAACGGGCTGGGAAAGGAGAGGGAAGTCATGGTTTATGAGAGACATGGACGCGCAGTGATTTAAGGAAGAGCAGGGGGTCGTGAAAGACCGTGGAACTGGGCTTCCTCTGGCCAAGTGCCATTTTTCTTTTTGCACCTACTTCAAAAAGATCCAGAAAACATATTTTCTCAATCAGCCTCTTAACTGGTAAAAAGCCTGATCTCACAGAAGAATAATAGCCAGATGTGGCCAAACTTTTTTTTTTCCCTCTGGGGACCAAAACTATAACTTAATGGTGGGCCTCATGCCAAAGACAAACACCTCTTGTGTTTTTATTGCACTATATAGTTTGTCTTTAAGATAAGAAATTGTATTATGATCCTAAGTTCAGTTAATTGACTGCCAAAATAACACAGCCCGCTGTGCTTTTTTTTCTTTTAACCTAGCATATTTTACATTTTAAGTTGTTGTTGCTGGAAACATCTGTCAGGCGAAATCAAACCTTACAGCAGACTGTGGCCAGCCCTGGAAAAACAACATCTAGATCAACATTGTTTGGACATTATTTGCTCATTGTGCCAGCATCATCAAAGGTGATCAAAACACAGTCAAGCACAGTCCAAGCAATGGTGACAAAAACAAAGTTTTTTTGTAATAGCATCTAAAAATCGTTATAATCTAAAGTTGTTTTTTTTTTATTAGAAATCTTAAATAATGTTATTTTTCAATGTAAACCCTCTTTCCCAAAGTTTTAGCTTCTAAAATTTCATTGTCTCTTTTTGTGAAAAGTACTCCAGTACGGAGTTTGGTCATAAGGGCCATTTAGCTCAACAAGGCTTCTTTCCTTTACTAACTATGGCCATAAAGATATTACAAGTGCCTGTTAACGTGGACTGGATACCTAGAGTGAAACAGTCACAGTGACTCGAGAACTGTAAAAACACTCCATGAAACAAATATTTCAGCTTTCCTGTCGCTCATGGAGCTCTGCAGTCGACTGGTGATGGGATACCGTTTGCCACTGTTTTCCGGTGTTTCACTGTCGGTGTCGACTCCACGTTACCAGACGGACCAGACCAGTGAGTGTAGTTATGGGCAATAAAAAGCCACGTATGTCCAGTTATTTGACGCATTCAACGCTGCTGCATTGTATAGACAAAGGCGGTAGCTCCTTCATGAAGAGAACATTCCAGCAGCCTTTGACCTGCAGGAGCTGTGTATCCTCCGCTTACGTGATTGGCAAACAGTTAATGATGAGTTTAATAAGATATGTTCAGTTGCAGTACAGAAAACAATCCATCCACTGGTGTGACCTTAATTTTACAGTGCATGCTTATTTTTACTTGTAATCCACCACATTAATGTAAATATCCACTGTTTAGTCTTAAGGATTTCCTCTGTTTTCTTAAGATGCCTAAAATGTAAATGATTTACTTAACAGATGCGCCTAAGTGATATTCAGGGAGGTGGTGCACAAAGGCTCTCGGATTGGAATTTCTTTGACTAGAAGGATTGAAGCTAAGAAAAGGTGTTCAAAGAGTTAAATCATGTCACCTGGACATGCTTTCACCACACGACTTTCACATTCAACACGCAGATTACTTTACCATCAGAAAACAAACGTTTTTGTTTTTCTGGTTTCACAAAGGAAGCCCATATCTAAATGCACCTGGTGGGAAAAAAAATGCGAAAAGGAGAGGCACACATGGCTGGACACACCAGACATCTGCAAAACCTGACCCGTTACCTTTTCATTATGGGCCAGCGGGCCACTCAGCTGCCCAGAGGCTCTTCTGTCACCCATTGAGTGCACTCCGGTCGGTGTCCCGTATGTGAGAGGCCTGCATGCGGAGCAAACACTGACCTGATAACTGTTGTTGAGCCATTGACAAGCAAAAAGGGGGCGAAAAAAAAGCAGCTCTGTCAAATGAGATTGATTAATGGATAACGTAATGCTGCAGTGGTCTCAGACCCTCATTGGTTCTCTGCACATGCAGAGCAGATGGGTCCACTGGTCAAAAAGAGCTGTGTGAAAACTGGAAGAGACACTCCCATCACATCAATCCACAAATATGCATCAAAAGCGGATTCAGTGTGTTCAGAAAACCAAGAGAAAAGCATTCTAAGCGTACCGGGCTGTACTGGAGCCAGCGACAAGTCTCTCAGTCTGAGTGTGAATCAGATGGTGTGGTCACGATCAAGGATTGTTACCACAACATGACAAATTTGTCTCATGTGCTCCAGCCCAAATGCAGTTGAGAATACCCCAAACTGGTGTCTTTCACCGTGGATTTAGGCATAGTTCATTCTAAAGAGCAAATCTGAGGTGGAAAATGAATACTGGCTGTAATCTCTGGCTAGGAAAGAAGCACAGATCCAACATTGCTTTTTGAAGGTGGATTTTTAAATGAAAAAGCCATAAAACTTCTGACTGCTGAAATATAAAAACTCGCTTTTGACTTTTGGATGGAATCGCTGACTGGAAACAGTTAGCGACTGGACACAGTCAGTGGAAAAACTTAATTTCCTGCCCTATTTGTGACCCAACAGACCAACTTTTAACACTCTCAGGCACAGCACCAGTCGTGTGGAATGTGGGTAACGGCCTGCACATGAGCCATTAATAGGTGACTCGCTACAATTGGGACTTTTTCTCACACTGTAAAAGTACAGGGAAAAAAAAAAACTGTTAAACCTCATGCCTGGATACAGTGAGTGCTCTGTGCCAGAATGGAAGAATCTGACTGGCTGCAAAGCACAGGGAGGTGTAGGAAAGCTCATTATTTTAAATGGATTCATTACTCTGGTTGAGTGAAGTGGAGGAGCCAGAGAGTGATGACCCATAATACTATCTTAGCTCTGTCCAGACTGCAACACTGACACCTTGCCAAAAAGCTGAGCATGCTCATCCATACCCGAAACACTGACTTGCAATGCTTTTCCGTGCTCAAATCTGCAGCAGGCACAATTTAAAAAAAGAAAAAAAAAAAGAAAATTCCGTTTAGTTTTAATGAAAGAGCCAGGAAACAATTATCTGAGCTCAGCTGCAATCAGCAAAACAGCTATCTGGTTTTCACTAAAGCTTTAAAAGGTTCTATCAGCTGCTCTAAGTGTTTGTAATTAACATAATGTTTAAGAGAACTAAGAGAACAACATGATACAAAATGTGGTTTTATGCAGTGTTGTAAAGTGCCCCAAATCTCATTCCTGAGTAAAAGTAAAGACTTCACATCAGAAAAAGTACTTTGGTATGAAAGAAAGCCTCTCATTTGACCACTGCTTGAGTAAAAGTCTAAAGATATCTGATATTAAATGTATAATATAAAATTTACTGTCAGAAAAACTATATACTATAGGACAAATGCTTATCATCCTGGCCAATTATTACAGACCAAAATGTATTACTAAACGTATCGTGATGAAGTGCTAATTTAGCTCTCATGCATGAACTTTAATCTGCAATGTATCTAGTACGTAAAGTTATCAAAAAAATGTGTTGGAGTAAAAGTAATTGCCTCCAAAATGTAACCTAGTAAAAGATTAAAGTGGAAATTCTTAAGTAAAGAAAAAGTAACTCGATATTGTGCTCCGGTGCCGAGCTGGAGTAAATAAGTTGCATGCCATTGCTGGTCGTATGTGTATCAATGTGAATGTGTTTCTGACCTCTTCCTGGAGTCTTTTTGGAGATACCTCATGGTGACAACATGACTCCAGGAAGCATTCTGCACCTGGACCACTTTTAAATCCAACCTATGTATCGTATTGAATGATGTGCAATGAGGCGCTAATGTTTCCCCTGCTGGTCTGTCTGCACGATCCCACTCCACCTACTGTACACTGTGATGACAGAGAATTCGCTTGACTCGGCTTCAAGGAAATATGGATCAAATGGTCATAACAGAAAGATTATTATGGCCAAATCCCGTTCAGAAGGTTTAGGTAGCGGTTGACACTGTGGGCTCAAGCAGCCCACTCTCATGCTCGTCAGTGATTGACGTTTAATCGCGATGACACAAGAGGTTGTGCACATCCTTCAGCATTATGGAGAGACGCACACGGGTTTTATTTAGAAGTGATGTAAGACCATCCACATCGCTTAGAGAAGAGACAGTTGTGTTTTAAACCCTAAATATGCTTTTTCTTACCACGCACTTCTGCTGCCCTAAACTTAAAACAGCACTGCAGCTGAAAACTGAAAAAAAGTTTCTGAAAAAAACGGAAATAATGAATAACCTATTGTTTATTCTAAAAATGAGGTCAACATCTGGTTTCAAATGAAACATAAACCATGTCTTGTGTATCATCATTAATCCACCTCCTCATCTTAATCTCATACTTTGCCTGTACAAGGTCAGAGGCCTTTCTGCAAGAGAGATTTTATATTAAAAGAAGTATCTCGTTCTAGTAAATGAAAACTAAATGACAAAGGCACCGGCTGCCGTATCGTCAGAGTGAAATCTGAGCCTCACTCGTGGCATTGAAGCGTTTAATGAAAAGAACAAAAAGCCCTCTGACAGAACAAGGACTAACCAATCACAGCACAGGGCTACTATAGCCAGTTCTGTCGGGCAGTGCGAGGCAAAACTGTTGAGAGAAAAATGAATAAACCAGGCCAAGAGACTCGGGGCACTGAGACAGAAAGTGAGGCAGATTTTCCCTGTGCATCAGACCTTCTGAGCAGTCTGTGTTTGTCCCTAACAGTTCATTTACTTGCCAGTGTGTGTGGGTGCCAATGTGTGCTCGCGTTGAATGATCTC
The DNA here is from genome assembly GCA_001698575.1 of Mola mola. Taxonomy (NCBI): domain Eukaryota; kingdom Metazoa; phylum Chordata; class Actinopteri; order Tetraodontiformes; family Molidae; genus Mola; species Mola mola. Next base: position 23,207,843 of record KV751334.1, read on the forward strand.
AGTTGTCATTTTATATCCGTCTTCTCTCGTCTCCGTACGTTTCATCAAGTCATCCAAATCCTAAAATTGTAATATTTTCCACTCGGTGCTACTTTGCCTCAGTTTGCCCGCAGGGGGGAGTGCGCATCCAGTCACGCTAACTGGTGTCTTTGATTTGACTTTGCATCAGCTGACTTTCTTAAAAAAACAGCTTCCAAATCAGCTTGTATCTCAATATTTCAAACAAACACACACACACACACACACACACACACACGCCTTGAAAGGCACATGCTGAAGTATCCTTTCATTGCCATCACCCTTTCTCTTTTACGCCAGCCTCTCCAAAACAGCTTGGCTCCTGGCTGTAGTCCTGTAATTACTCTGTTGGCTAAACCCCAGCTGCAAGTGTGTATTTGCAAAATATGTCCGCGTCTGCGCGTTCATGGACAGATAGGAATGAAAATGGGAGGCAGGCCACTTGGGAGCAGCTGCGTCTGCTGGGTTAGTGCCCGAGGAGGAGAGAGAGGGAGAGATGGTGATTGATGGAGCCGCTTCCTGTCCTGGTAGAGGTTACTGAGGCTCAGCTCTAAGGGACCATCGTTACTTCCTGATGCCGCAAAGTGTTCTGCTCCATTTCACCCTGTCCCCCCTTCACCCTGTCATGTTTTTCACTTTTGCAGTCCTTCAAGCCAGCCCCTGCCCTGCTCCCTTCTCCCTCCCGCTTGTTTTACAAAGGAACAGCGGATATTGTTTACATGGCCGGCTCGTATCTCCACACTCCAGATTATCTCCGCAGTATCTCACATCCCGCCACGTATAGGCCATTAGATAATATGATGAGGAACGTAAAGCACCATTTATCAGAGATTTAGGGTAACAGACACATTAGAGCCTGATTACAAGTTTCTAAAAGTGGACATGGCACATACCTAAAGCCATTATTCTCTCTCTCTTTGTCAAACATCAGGCCCATCACATGTATGTCTTGCCTATGTCTGTCCACTCCCTCCGGTTTGATTTTCTTCTCCCCTTGTTTTTCATCCTACCCTTCTTTTTTTTCTTGCTGCACTCTTCCAACAGTATACAGTTTGACATTTTGGGAAACACAGTTAATCACCTTTTTTTTTAGTTAGGAGATTGATACCATGTGCCTGTATTCCATCTATGAGGCTAACACCAGGAGGTGGTTAACATAATTCTATCATTAAGACTGGATGGAGGGCTTCACAAGGGTTTATTTGCTGGATTATTTCTTGGCCTAGAGCAGCGACAGGAGTTCCTGGAGTTGGGACTTAAGAAACAAGATATAGCATGTTTATCATTCAGCGTTCAAAGATGCTGGCAGCCAGTGATGATCCCTTCTTCACAGCTAATCATCTCCTGGCTCTTGCTTTGTTATTAATGCATAGACATGAAACATGATGTAATGCAGACATTCTCAGCCAACTCTCGCCGTAAAGCTATTGAACTTAATTCCCAAAATGTCAAACCATCCATCCAACAATTAAAGCAAGTAAGAACCCATACTAAATATGGAGAGAGACGTTCCCACATCATGATTCTTTGCGTGCTATTTTGGCCATTTTACTAAATCGCAGAGTCGAGACAATCACAAGGCTCAAAAACATGAAACTTGACACTTCCAATTCAACATAGGACTGTTGCGCCTTACTGTCTATGCAAATGTTACGGGCTTGTAACGGAGGGGTCAAAGATGCCAAATCGACACCAGCGAGGTAGAATGACAAATTCAGGACTGCAAAGACTTTCAGACAACTGTTAAAGTCAACAGATCGCTGTGTAGTTCACACTACAGGACTTGCTGTCTTGTGACCGGGAGTCTTTCAGCCGTTTAAAATTCAAAAGGAAGACGGCTGGCGGCTGAGGGCGGGTGGTTTCACATACTTAATGATCCACCAGGAGAAATTCTGGTGTAATCTGAGCCACGAGTTGGGTCTGTTCACAAAAACGCAGAAAGTGACATGGGAATGACAAGTAAAAGGCAAGCAATTCCACAGAAACATCCAACAAAAACAAATGCTAATATGCTACTATTTTGTGAAAAACTGGATTAGTGCGTGTGGGCGGCATGGATGGTCTGTTCAACAAAGAGACATGTCATGCCTCAGTTGTTTATTCTGGGTTTCCATTTCAAATACTGTGCTCTGGTCGGCTGTAGCTTTCACTGGTTCGTCTAGATATTTAGTCTGTAAGAAATCCAGTTTGGAGCGGATCCAGTGGTCAGCTTTCGGGCTCTAAAATTCAGGCTGGTTTTAGACCCACAACCTGGACATTTTTAAAGAAGCTAGCAGGCGTTTGCAGCTAACACAAAGAAGAAATACAATAATTAAAAATGTTGGGAAAAAATTGTGGAGATGAGGGGAGGTTCAGGAGCTACTTAGGAGCAGAGGACAAGATCATTCACCGAATCCCTGCAACACTTAATTGTTGCTACTGTTTTCAACATTGTTCTTCAATGAACGCACATAAAAAACAGATTTGACGTAAGCTTAAAACTTTTCTGTTATGAGCAGGTGACATAAATGGAAGTTATTACTCTAGAAAATGGTCTTTCCTTTCAAAATCGTCTCAAATTGTTATTTTAAAGAATTTGCCTAAACTTAAAGACCACCAACATTTTCCTTTAGGCGTTAAAAAAAAAGGAAATCATATTGAGTAAGGAAATGCTCCACACTTGTAGAAAATTTCATTCAAGCCCACACACTTTTATTTATTAGCAGCTTGCACATCTGAGAAATCCAGCCTCTGCCTCACTGTTGAACATGTGGTCACTCCTGCGAAGCTGAGCATCCCTCGGCTGGCCTGTAAACCCAAATTACACTAACTGCCAATATTGAGCAGATGCAGAGGGAGACAAGAAACAAAGGGGCTGAGAGGCAAGAACAGAAAGTACAGAGTTTTTGCAACAGTTCGACGTCTAATTAAATTTATTACGAGGGGAGTTTTCCCAGAATGGAGCCTTTGTTTGGGGGCATCTGGAGAAACCTGACATGCATCTGTGCGTGTGGTTCTTTAAAAACTGTTGTTCTGCAGAGGAAATAGATTTGGTTCACTGAGGAAGAAGGGGAAAAAAATCGTTCATCATAAATGAACATGAAAACAGCAGTTTCTGCAGGGTAACAACTGAGCACAAAAGATAGGATATATGTTTTGATAGAAAAAACATGTAGGCCACACGGGGAGCAAAACATTGCTTTTTGTGTATGTTTGCAATGACAAACCATTCTGCGGCTACAAAATCATGGCATGACTGATCCAAAACTCCCCAGCCATTTTTCCTCCATTGCTAAAATCTCCTATCAGTTCCTTGCTATGTTTTGTTTAAATGCGCAGGCTCAATGGCCCACCATGCCCTCCTTTATATTCACTGACATGGCTCTTTAGAGGAGCACAAAGCCTGCATGTCTCACTGACCTTGAATGGCAGTTAATCCCAAATGGATTCAACTTATCAAAAAATGTCTGATTGTAGGACAAGTGTAGGGTGCTGGTTCCTCCTTTGACTGGATGTTTGAGTCAGGGCAGCAAATGTCAAAGCGATTTCAGGAAAAAGCAGTTTTGCTGGAGGTTCATGTTCATAATAGCAGGCCTTTCGACCACATGTCCAAATGTATGAAGTATTGCAGCCTGTAAGTACCCAGGTATCATGTTTCCTGGAGGGGCCCATCTCGCGAGAGTATAGAAGAAGTGTAAATAGTAGGTCAGAATTGGAGGTGGTCATCGTGTTTGGATGGGTAAAGGTCACTTTGCTGACCCTAGATGGGTACTTTTGAAGCTTGGGGCCTGTGACTAGGGTTGGGTATTGAGATCCTGATCGAAATCAGTCCCAGCTCCAAAGTTTCAGTTTCATCAGAATCATTAAGAAATTTTAATTTTGGTTCAGCCAACTGATTCCTAAATTAACTTAACTAAATTAACACACAACGCAAGTCTGGGTAAGATTAGAGCTGTACGCTGTCATGACCGAAGATGCTCAAAAGTGTGGGCTTATTTTGTTAAAAAGATGTCGAGTCCGACTCGTCAGAGCGCAACACCTGTCACAATGTATTTCGTGCAGGGGAGGGTGCACTACGAACATGGGAAAGCACCTTCACAGTGCACGGTGTAACAATCTATGAGTGCGCCTTGTTTAATGTGGTGCGCTGGCTGCTCTCTCAGCTAACAGCCAGCACTTCCTCTTCGCATTTAAACTTTCTTTAACGAGATTAAATGTAAATGTTAGCGGCGGATGAACAGAATGATGATCTACTCCCGTCCTCTGTCAGAATGTGAGCGCTGTGTGCAGACTGAAAGTCTGTTTTCCTGCTCTGTGTCCGTGTGGGAGCCGGAGATGTGCTTCAGGAGTAACTCCATCACTTTCAGCAGCAGCAGTGAAAGAGCACACGGCAGACTACACCTTGGTCTGGAGGAAGCTGGAGATTCACCTGTTGACAACTTAGCCTTTTAAATAGCATTGAAAACACTGCAGAATGGCTAACTAGTTGATAACTGCTGCTGCTTCTGCACTTTGTCTCACTCACTTTGTTTCACTGCATGAGTCATTGTAATATCAGCCTGTTGTTAAAGGAGACTTGCTGTATTACTGTGTTATTACAAGGAAAGACCATTTTGTGATTGAAACATAAAAATCTAATAACAGCAACCAAATTAAATTGCATTTGTAACAATTTTTTTTTTTTTCCTGACAAATAAGCACGTGACATTTTTTGACTCCAACCCTCAAAGAACTGGAATCGAGATTCCTTTAGAACTGGAATCGAAAAGTGGAAACGCTAAATTTTAAACAATACCCAACCCTATGTTAATGTTTTACTACATCGGGTGATTCTCAAACTGTTTAACATGAAAATTATGGTCTGGATAAGTCACTCAGCTGAACAGTAAAAGTGTGTCTTATTTTATGAGAAACTGAGGAGACCATTTATCAAGCGGCAGCGCTCATGAAAACCCTCTGGGACTAAAAGTTTGCAATACATGAAAAAAGGCACATTAAATAAATAAATGAATGATTAATTTTTTTAGATAAAGAAAACTGAATAAACCGCATCAAGGATGCAAAAAAAACATGTGGAGTCTTTTGAGCCAAATCATAAATTAAATCAAAGAAATGGCCGAACAGCCATGAAATTTGTTTTGTACAGCCACTCATAGTAAATTTTCCATTGCCAGGATTTCAGGAATGAATCAGGGCTGCCCTTGACTCCGTCGCTTATAGCTGTTTTGTGAAGTCTGGGTGATTTATCAAGTAAAAGGCTGAAAACTGTGTACCGAGTGTGGTCAATTCCTCACTCAAGAACCATTGCCTATGTTGAAAGATATTTATTTATTTTTTTCCCTTTTTACACAAAATCCGTCAGAGCGAATCATGGAAAAAATTTTGCGTGGGAATACCCAGCATTCAAGGAACATTGAGTGCATTTGAACTTCTGCTGAGATATACGGATTTGTTTAACACCAGGTTTTCCTCACGTCTGTTAAATCTCGGTTGCTGCACGAAACTTTTTCGCAAAGTAGTTCCATGGAAGCAAAGAGTGAAGGAGAGAAAAAGGGAAATTACCCTATTTGGGTATATTTAGACTAAATGGTTGAAGAAACATTATCTATATGATATGGCTGATAAGGGTTAGCGAAAAGCAAACACTGGGTTTATGAACCATTACGTAACTCGTCTCTAATTCTGCTCTCCTGTGAACGGCTCATTTTGGATTATCGGGGCTGATAGCCACAGGGACTAAGGATCAAGAGAGATAGGTGGACACTAATCGTTCCCACCAAACTCCTTCTGAATGTCCCTAAACGTGCATCATTTGTCCTTATAGCTTCCCTCGTGTTCAGCTTTGTTCACAGATTCTCTTTGTCCCCCCTCAGATTTCTCCTCTCCGTCGTTTGTGTGTCTTTGACATTCCTTTAATTTTTTACTTAATAGACTTTAAATGACTTTTTTAAGAAAGGTCTGGAGAGCATGTGATGGTCAGGCAGGCTGGGTTTGGTGTATTGTCATACATCTGGGTTATTGAACTATAAAGTGGATACTATTACTCCTCTAAGACATCAAAGATGAAATGTTTGACTTCATTATGAGACCTTGAAGGGGCTTGGCTGTGAAATGACCAAAGCTAAACAGATGGATCCATTTTAGTATCAGTATTGAGTATTAAGTGATCGGGCATATGATGAAATAAATGAAAGTGGAATATGATAGGCTTACGGTGACGGGCCATCAGAGAATAATCACACGACTCTACAGTTCCTTTCAGCTCTTTTGAGATATTTAGTGTCTTTGGTCTCATTGTTTTGGTTTCATAGCCCAAAACTGCTGTTTTGATTCACTTTCACCATTTGTATTGTTGTTTTGGTCACAAGGGAAACTTCTTTTCTTTTTTTTAATGAAAAGCCTCTAAAACTGATTGAAAGTCACTCCCCAGCATTCGATACTGTCAACGTTAATGACTTCATAGCTGGACTACAAAGTGAAATAAAGGGGTTTTAGAGGAAATGTAAGATTAGTACATTACAGTATGTCACAGAAAGCACATGCACAATTACAGTTTTCGTTGTTTTTTTTTTGTTTTTTTAACAAAAACATACGGTCAGTTGGAGATACAAGACAAAATAAACACGCTTGGACAGTATATCATTCACTATTATATAGGCCCAGCAATTATAGACCATTTAGAATGATATTATTATGCTTGGCACTCATTTAAGCCCATAATATGTTGTAAACTGCTTCTCTTGCAGCTAAGAGAACTGTCTGTCTGAGTCTGTCGGTCTTAGTGTTTCTTCTGAAGGCAACTGGACCTCTTGTAGTTTCTTGAAGACGTTTTGCCTCTCATCCAAGAGGCTTCTTCAGTTCTGTCGGTATTTATTTCAGCTAACAGTCATCACTAAAACCTGATTTCACTTTGATCTGGCCTAAATGGATTCCACGTGTCCTTCATTGTGGGCCAGATTCAGACTTAAATGCACTAAAATGTTTAAATATGCAAAATCCAAGAGCTCTGGAATGTACAGATGTCGTGTGGAATGCAAATTTTATGAAGTCATAAGAGAGTGCAGAAGTTTGCATCATACGACTTGTTTATTTTATGTGGAAAAAGAGTCACCAAAGACACACCAGAGATTGAAGCAGATATCATCCGTTAAATAAATATGCTTCAGTGTGAGTTGGAAAACCAAGATGGGCACAGTAGTTAGCGAGACCAGTTCATGATGGTCGCATTACAGTGCATTTTTGCAACCAAGGACAAAGTTCTACTAAAAATCATGTTATTCTACATGTACTTGTCTCAATTACTCAATGAAACATCCTGCACTTTAAAATCAGGGGTTGGAGAGGTTCTTTCCTGCTCAGTCAGATATCTGATGTGGGGACTTTCCAGTGAAATTTCCAACTTGGAATTCAAGAATTCTGTCTTCCCAGTTCAAAGAGAATGCACAAATAGTGGAACATGTAGCAGTGGTACATGCAGACCAAATATTGAACTTACACTTTTTACACTCTCCCAGTGGCCAGATACATCTCTGAATGATCTATAAATGGGTGTTTGAGAATCAAAATTGTGGTTATTGAAAAGTACGTTTACACTCAGAATTTGACTTAGTGTTAAGGTGCATAAAAATAAACATAGAATACAAAAAAAGAAAAAACACTCAAAGCAGTCTGCTTCAAGGAGCATAAATAGAAAAAAAATAAAAGTGGTATTTACTATATATAAAGTGATTCACAGAGTTGGGGGCTAAAGTACTTACCTCCGTGTTTATTTGTTTGTTGGTTGTTTGTTAGCAGTTATGATTAGTACGGGATGGATGGCTCCAGGTAACGGGATGGACCCGGGAATTTTAATTTAGGTGGACTGTTGGGCCGCAGTGGAGGTTTGCTCTCTACTGAGTGGAATTCTAGCGTGTTTGTCCCATCAAGCATCCAAGTGATTACTACACGCTGTATGGTTCAGCTTTCTTCATAAAGTGTATCATTTCCAAAGGTGGCAGGAGGGAAATGACATATGATTGTCACACCCACTACAAGCCTCTAATGACAAACATGTTATTATAAGACTGGGTAAAGCATATTGCTTACATATTGGAAAAACTATGATGGTGTGACCTGCTGATTGGGACTAAAGGAAATCACTAAATTAAAGAAAACATGCACATATTTCTTAATAGAGTGCTGGGCCATTACAAACTGCCAGAACAGCTGCGGTGAGCAATACAAAGTGTGTGATAGTGATTTAAATTATCCCAGTGGTGTTCATTTAGAGCAGAGGTCTGAAACAGCCATGAGGTTGTTTCCATCGCTGCTGAATAGGCAGGTTGTAGCACCTGAGCAGCTGTTACCCGTTTATAAAGAATTTAAATTGATAGTCCAAGTTTCCGTGTCTGCTGCGCTTCTTTATAGAACCTCTCACTCTCACTTTGGACTTGTTACACATGGCGCAGCGGGGCATTGTAAACTAATGTTGCAGCGTTGATGAGAACACATCCTTTTCCTGCTCTTGCTGG
>KV751334.1:23216390-23241710 GCA_001698575.1 Mola mola
CACACTCCACAGCCAGGCACGGGAGAAGTGGGGCGGGCGGGCGCCGCGGCACGGTCTGGGCTCACACGCGCCTCGCTGCCTCTGCCAGAACTGGCCCTCATACTAGCAGACAGGGATGCAGACACTCAAGCTGATCCACACTGAGATGTCCTTGGGAAGGTACAAAGTGTGAAATGCACAGGGATTGACAAGAAAAGAACAAGCATGCACACATACGCACATGTACACTGAGATAAGAGAGGAGACAAACCAGATTAAGATGAGCAGATAGTGATCAGAGCACAAGAGAGAGAGAGCAGGGATAAAATGCGCAGAAATGAGATGACAGGAGAAACAATTAAAGGTAAAACATTTGGGGATATAGAGAAAACAACAGTGGAAAATACCAACTCTCACAGTAAATATGAAGCCATTACCAGCAGCTGGTTTAGCTGAGTAAAAGACTGGAAATAGGAGGAAACACAATTCATCTTCATTATCCTTGGCATATTCTTCATACTATTCCTTTAAAAAAAATCCCCTCAGACATTTAAACAGCGTGAGCGCTTCTTGACTTTTAACCCCGGATAGGAAAGTTTCTTTGATGGACAACATGTCTGATCCCACTTCTGTGGGGTCCTTGAGTTTAGTGTCTGTGGTGTTCACGCTCGCCCATGTGACCTTCTGTTGTAAGCCCTCCTCCTGCTTTCACAACACCCCCGCGGGACTCATATTCCACAGGTTGACAGAGCGACGGCTGAGAAACGAGCGTCAGAGTTCAGCGCTGTCACGAGAATGGATTGACAGCGACCATTTTACAGTCAGTCGCACATGCTTTCGAAAGAAGATTGTAATCATCTTGTGTTTGTGTGTGTGTGTGTGTTGTTACTAAGTCTGTAACTAATCCATTTCCCACAAGCGTCAGGCTCTCTACATCTCAGTATCACTGATGCACAACACCACATCTACAGGTTCAGCGCTGGCTGGCATGTAAACAAACATGTTTGTGATGTTTATTGTCTCTGGCATGAGGTTTTGCCACTGAGTGCACAGTTTCATCATGAAAAGTACTGTTGAAACACCCGTCTGAGCACAGCGATGATTAAAGACAGATCTGTTTGTAAGCAGGGAAAAGGCCCAGGGAACATTTAAACATTTAAACTGGAGTTAAAGGAAGACAAAAGCCTTGGGTTTTGTCAGGAAGAAAGCTGGTAAGGCTCTATGTTCTGGATGGAACCCCCTCGTGCTAGGACAACTTTTTAAAAGCCATTGCATGTATTGCTTAGAATACATAAAAAGGAAATGTCTTTAAGACGAGGGGAGTGCTGCTCTGCTTCCACGCCTGCATGCATACTATTCAGAAGAGTTAGATGGTGGCCGCTTGCCCGTTGAAGTAAACCACGTTTCAAAAATGAAATTGAGCTGGAACACAAATGTAAATTACTGCCAAATATTTTGCCATTGTTAATAACAGATGTTCAGAAAGTGTAAGGACTTTCTGTGGTGGTCCGTGTCACTGGGTGGCTGCTTATTAGTGTCATAGGCCATCACCTTCAGGCTGGATTAAATCTCCTCAAAAGACTCTGAGCAATGTCACAGACTGAACTCCCTACGACAGGATTTAGTGAAATGCGTCTAAATTAGCGCGTGATAGTGGCTTAATGCCTGACTTTTTTCTTTTCCTTCGCCATTTTCCCCCTGTTTTTTGGCCATGTGAAAGGTGCAGTCAGCCAATACAAATTAGATCAGGTTGATGGTTCCGTCACTAATGGATGTTATTGTTGAGTAATAGGACAATGCACTGCCAAGCTCTGTCATGTGTTAGAGAATTGGGATGGGATTTTAGCTCTATAAACTGCCATACACTGCAAAAATTCCTGTTGTTAATCCAGGGTGATGCAGTATGTAGCTGAAATTACAATGAGAATTTATTACCAAGCTGGTTCAACTAAACCGCTTTAACTAATGTAATGGAAACAAGCTTAAACAACATTGTGTTCGTAAAACCCATATTTGAACATCCAGATCAAGGACATAAAGATGGACAACAAGAAAGCTGTCAAGCGGTGAAGTCAAAGAATCTTGATCGCCCTCTGGTGGTGGGCTGCATTATAGTAGGACTTCGACTAAACTGAAACTCAAAAACTCAAAGTATTCCTCAAATAGGTTTTCTTCCCAAAGATGTACTCTGTCATTTTGGATCTTATCATGCTGATCAGTAATCAATATGCTGCTTCAAAAACATGGTGAAACAAAGCAATTGACACTGTGGACTCTGCTCAGGCGGGTGTACGGACGGGAACTTGACACCACGGCACTGCTTCTCGTCACTACTGCGCAGACTCTGGCTCCAAACGCCAAATGGCAGGACTTGTATCTCAGATGATTTGGGTTAATTTCTGCATTGGAGGAAATGACGATTCTTTGTCCATCTTTATTTACAAATCATGTCAATAGTCCAAACATGTTACAAGATTAGCCCCCATTTAATGGTTGCTTTTCAGCCATCTGGCGAATGAGAGTTTGACACGTTCACATTTAGAATTTCTCTCTTTAAATCCCCGAAACAATTCCTGTAATATATATATACCAAGCTCTTTAACAATTAAATGCTCGACTATGTTCAAATTTGTTTGTCTGGTGTAGGTGACAGAAAATTTTGAGGTTAAATATATTTTGTTCATTGTCAACATGATAGTTTATTATTGCAGCTTTAGAACTTTTTTCAAACAAAAAATGAGAAAAAGCATCAACATATATATACATATCTAAATGTATCTATCTATAGTAAAACTTACAGGAACTGACATTTTTACAGTGTATCCCTGCTGCAAACTTTCCACACCGAGGCCAAAACAAAATTTTATCTTGCGATCCGACTCCTGCCCTAGACAAAACGCAGATTCATGCCAGCATGAGATATCCTCCATCTGACAAGAGTGACACCTTCACTTTGTTGGCATTTAAGTACTTGGCATAATGGAATCAGTTTGACAGCGCAGCTGGAGAAACTTGACACGAGATCTGAATGAAAACATTCATCATTGCTATTTGAATTTCACATTATGTTCCACATCTCCACCGGAGATTGAAAACACATGAATATGTTCCGGAAATCTTCATCGTTAACCTTTTGGAAATTCAAGGCTTTTTAACTGAAGTAACCTCGATGTGATTTTTGTTGTTGATGCTGTTGTTGTTGTTGCTTGTTTGTTTCCACTGACCAGCTCGCATCCAACACGTTTGATGACATTTTAACAACACATACTTATCTGCCTAATGTTGTTTTGAAATTGAAGTTAACCATAACCGCTTTTATCCGAGCCCCATTTCAATCAATGCGTATAAACAAAGCCTAAATCGACCAACCGAGCTCAAATCCCCCCTTAACATACCTCATTGACAACTGTTTGTTGCTGGCTGGAGCGATCCGGTAGCAGCCCATTTCTCCAAGAGCCCTTTCACATATCCAGTGGGAAAAGGAAGAGCATGTCACAACAGAGCAGCCATTTGTTAAAAGGCAGAGTCACATGCTAATGGCAACAATGCGTTTTCTCTCCCCGCAGACACCTCAGCAGTTGATAGCCATGTGCGCTCCGGGCTAACTCTGCGCTGACACTGAAATTTTCCACAGACAACTCGGGAAGTTATTTCCACGCAGGGGTCAAACACGAGGGCAGGGGCATCATTTAAATGCTGTGAGCAGGTTCAAGAGAAGTTCAAGGGAATCGAGGCATCATTTTCACCATTGGTCTTCCTTTGCTTATTAAGGCCCGTTGCCATGATTGAGGTTTTTGATTTTGAGCTCAGTGTTTAATGGCTCCATCGGCACTGAATTTAAGCTGTTGGTGGTTGGTATGTTTGCAAATCTGCAATCTTATATTTCTGAATGAGAGTAGATTAGAGTGCTTGCAGACATAAAGTCTGGCAGCCATGCTGCTAATTTACTTTACGTTGTTTTTGGAAGCAACATGGCTTCAGGGATTGTGTGAGTTGACCTATAATTTCGGTCTGAAATATTCAATAAATTGACAATTGATTGCCATGGGATTTTGACAGCCAAGAGGATGAACCCTCGGGAAATGTGGTAAGACCTTTGACTTTTTCTTTCGCTTATCCAGTGAAATATGCAAATGTCTCCCTGTCAGATTCACATAACCCTTAACATTTCTGGCATTTTTGATCATTTTTGACTGTGATATATGCATCTGTGTTTTATGCTGCAATGAAAAGTGGTTTAATTACAGCAGTGGGATCAGCGACGCTAAGGGCAGAGGAGAAAGTGGGAAGGCTGGACAGACAAAACTAAAAAATGCATATACAGTAGACCTATCTTTTTCCTTTAATATTGTCACCTTTTTTTGTCCCATATTTTGTTTATTATTATTATCATTTATCTAAGTCTAAATCACTATGAATAGATGACCAGGAATATGGGAAATTTATGATAACTAGATACTTAACATGAAAAGGGTTAGGGTTAAGGAAAATGCTCTTGGATCTCCAGGAGAGAGTCTGTGCTCAATACATAACCAACACTTCAGCAAACTAATCAAATCACAGACTACACTTAGAATCTCTGGAAATAAAAAAGCAAAAAAAAATGAGACAACACTTGGCCAAGAAGCCAGACAAAAGTAGGAGAGTAAGAGTAACGAGAATATTTGAGCCTGTAGAATTGTTTTCATGCTGGTCAAAACTATCTCTCACCCGCCGTCCTTGCTGTTAGTGTGCACACACTCTCACACACAGCCTGAAACACTCACTACAGCCCCCCACCTCCCCCTCGAATCAGGTGTCAGTAGCTATGTGTACATGGACACAAATATTCGAAATAAAGGGCTGGTTAGAATAAAAATGCTTCATGTAATCACGTCAATTGGAAGATTCTAATCCAATTTGGCTCTTGCGGAAAGAAATTACATTCTGAATGAGAGGAGTGGTTTATGCCGATCCTTATTCCGAACCGCGTCCATGTGCACACTTATTCCGATTGCAACTTCCTGTTTGGGGGTAAAATTACCCTCATTGCACATGTGTGCCGCTCATGTCCTCCCACTCTCTCCTCCTGCACCGCAGGAACATTATGCATTGCTGAGCCCGTAGCTTGATCACGGAGAGCAGTAGTAACAAAAGTAGGGCTTTCAGAACCTGGCGCAGGTCCATTCTTTAAGAGTTTAAATTGCTGGGAAAAGCATGAAAGTGTTGCCACATTGGCGTTTGTTTACAGCTCAGGCGGAAGTACAACTTCTTCTTCAGTGGTTATTTTAGGGAAATTAGAAAAATCTGCGCATGTCAAAATGCTGCTATTCTGATTAAAGCCTGGTGCATTCATGCACACGTCATGATTGGATTATTTGTTTTAGCGTCCATATAAACAGTGGATTTGGAAATTCCAATCCCTCAAATTTTTAATCTGATTAAGAAATTTTGCGAATGTAAACATAACTAGTGCGACTTCATTTAGATGTCGAGGCAGAATTATCTTCCTTGCCACCATTGGATCAATTGGAGAGAACAGCAGGTTAAAACATTTTAGGCTTCTGCAATTCCCATTTAAATGTTTTTATGCTGTTTATGACCTAGCCTCGTAATACTTTCAAACCACAATGATGAATTTACCTTTAAAATGTGGAAACTTGTCTCCTGGAAACTTGTGGGTGGTTTGAAGTTCACCCACCAGTCTTACAAAATCCTTTGGCAGACATTGTTCTTTTCCCACAGTTCCATAATGTGATGAAAATTTCAGTTTATGGCCCAAACTAATTATTAGCCGCAGATTTATTTCAACCCCAAAGGGTCAGTTGCCACCTTAATTTCATGAATAATCCAAAGATATTTTATTGGATTGAAAAGGGTAAAGAGGACAATAAAAAGAAGGAAAAAAGGTGCCTCCCTGTGTGTCAGCTGTTTCTTTAATTTTGTATCTTAAAGCCAGATGGACGCAGAGCGTCATATAAATGTTATTGAAGACGCAAACCATGGGAAAAGTGTGATATTTTTTCTTCTTTTCCAAAATTCACGAAGATCTCTGATATCCCTGGTGTGAAAAGTGGGACTTCCTCCGTATAAGTGAGTGTAGGTTAAGTGCTAAAGCAAGGGGCCGGTGGTTTCAATGTGCTCAGACACAATGGGGACGTTATGGCAACTGGGAGAGCAAAGGCCAAGGGAGGATAGACAAGGGTGAGAAAGAGAAGAGGGAGAGGAGTAAGAGGTGGATGGGAGTCGGAGAGGAGAGAGAGTAGGTGTTTTTAAGTGTCTGGGACAGATTATCCTTGAAAGGCAATCAATCTTCCCTGGGATTTAGACGACTGCGGGGAGGTGGGGGGGAGCATGCACACACACGAACATGCACATGCATACAAAAACACACACCGAGAGCTCACACCTCTTAACCTCGTCTGTCTCCATTTCTTTTAATCTCTCTGTCTCTCCTTTCACTCTCCGCCATCTTCCTTTCTCTCAACGATTGCTCACTGTCTTTATACACTGCAAGTTTAAAGTCAATTGCGGATAATGGTGTTGTTTCTCAAGGTGCATGTTTGAACCTGGGGCCTCCTTGGACATATGGCTGCAATTTCTGAAATATATATATATTTATATATACTTATTCAGGAGGAACGAGGAATGAGCGGTGCAGAGAGAGAGAGAGATGGATGGACAATGCGATCGTGACGGTAGTGGGGTTCTGTTTGGGGCCAAACATGAGGGTGCATTTAGACTGTGTGGAGAATCACAGCAGATGATCTATGTCCAGAGATGGTCGAATCAAGGCCCTGTTGAGTCAACATCTCAGGCCTCAATAAACTGTGGCCTCCCTGGCTGGAGAAATCCAGGACTATGCACACATTTGAAATTCAGTATGAAAGGATATTTTTTTTCCCTCCAGTTCAGCCTTGCTGTAAAAAAAAAACCAGTCTTTTCAAGTGAATCAAATCCATCTTATTCCATTTGACAGCTTCCTCTCTCCATAATAAGCCAGATATCTACAAATATGGATGCCATGATGACAGACTGGCTGTGTTTTAATGTATGGGCTTTCCAGGGCTTGCGCCCCAGGGGTCGTCGAAAAGCCTAAGAGGCCTTAATAAAACACACCTGAAGAAAAACATTGTGTTTAACTTAATATCTTGAAAAGCCACTGTGATTGATAAAGGTATGTAAATGTTGTTCAGCTGTTGGGGTCCGTGGCATGAGTGCAAAAAAAACAAAATGGCTGAAAGCAGTTTGAACAACGCAAAAATCAACATAGATTATTGCATGTAAACTAAGGGTGTCTTATGCCTGCGTAGGTTAACTGGATCAAATGTTGAGACAATGGTGTTTGGGGTGGTTAGGGAAAGCCTTGGGATAATTGCAGCCTCGTGGGTCTCATAGTACTTAAATGTGGTCTTGCAGGTAAGACGTGGTCGGACATGCAGACAAAATATGCAGAGAGGAGAAATAAAAAAGATTTAATTAGTTTGACATGTCCAACGCTGGGAGCAATCATCTCAAGATGATGGAAATTAACAGAAAGTTATGTTTGTTTTTGATTAAAATCTCATATTTTGAATTATGCAAATTATATTCTTTAACCAGTTCAGATGAAAAAATGTCAAACTTTCCTTTTATCTTGAGTTAACTGCAAGTTAGGTGACGTGCTCAAAGTTCGCCTCTCTCGGATTTTATTTACATTGCGCATGACGTGTACACATGCAGCTGGTGAACAGTCCTCAAATGCAGAGAGATGGGCTCAGCAGTTTCAGAGAATTCTTCGGAGGGGGGAAATGAAAGAAATGTGTTTGTGTGTGTGTGTATTGGGGGGAAACAAGCGAAGCACTCCCCTCGGGAGACTTCCTCAGCAGCGCTTACAGATGACAGAACTGTAGGTGGAGGAAGGTTGTGGAAAGTAGAAGGTATTTTTACTGAATTCATTAAGTGGTTTCCTGGTTGTGATTAAAAACAGTCCTACAATCTGAAAACATGAAAACATAAGCAATCATAAAAAAACATTATGACATGCCACAGTAGAGAAAGCATCTGAGTATCATTTATCTATTGTTATGTGTGCTGAGTCACTGTCACACTGTCATGGTTAATGTTATTGGTAACACATGTGCTTCACCTACTGTGGTTTTCCAAAATGTCTGCTATGAAAAAAGATGAGAATGTTTTCACAGTAGATATGCATACATACATACATACATACATAGAAAAAAAAAAAAAAAAATCCCCTCTTGCCCTCCTTGTGTCTCCTTCAAGCTCGGGTCCTCTACCAGAGGCCTGGGAGCCTGAGGGTCCTGCGCAGTGTCTTAGCTGTTCCTAGGATTACAGTTTTCTAGACAGAGATCTCAGATGTTATTCCAGGGATTTGTTGGAGCAACTCTCCCAACTTGATATTTACAGGACCGAGTGCTCCTATCACCACAAGTACCATTGATGCCTTTACTCCCCGCATCCTTTCCAGCTCCACTTTCAGCCCTCGGTATTTTATGAGTTTCTCGTGTTTCTTCTTCCTGATGTTGCTGTTACTGGGGATTGCGACATCTACCACTATCGCCTTCTTTTCCTGCTTGTCAACCACGACGATATCTGGTTGATCAGCCATCAACTAATCAACTGGAAGTTTGATCTGGAAGTCTCCTTTGGCAAGGTCCTTAATGCTACCTGCCATACCTCGGACATGAGTGAAATCACAAATAGGTGAGCCATACCAGCTCGGACGTCAACCAGGTCAACAAGGTCCACGTCAGGTGTCAAGGAACTAGGACAACCTGATGACAAGTGAGCTACTGGAAGACATTCATGGACCAGGAGTGACAATGTGGGACTAATGGAATGCTACTACACCCTAGCCAGATGGGATACATGCAACGGATGTGGGACTTATGGATGCTTCGAAACCATACATCCAAGCAAACGAAGAAACAACTCGTAACTCGGTGTTCCAATGTCCATAATCTACAACTACTATCACAACTAGAGGTCGATGAGGTACAACAATGATGCTACAGCAAGGCAGAGCCAGGACAACAGGTCAGGGAGGGATTTCATTACCCCCACACTCAGAGATTGGGTTCCAAGCCCCAGCGACGTGAGGGAGGAGACTAAACAGGATGCTCACTACTGAGACAAAAGTGTACTCGCAGTGGGAGGGTAATAAGATGAGGACAGACCCACCCTGGGGTGAAACTGAACAATACTGGAAGAGCATATGGGTAAAAGAGGCATCACATAACACCAATGCTCAGTGGTTGGTGGACTCCAAGAAAGCATCTTAAGGATGAAGACCTGGACAGCACCATGCCCTGACATGATCCACAGCTACCGGCTGAGGAAGCTAACTGCACTCCATGAGCACTTAGCAGCTCAGTTGAACCAGCTGCTAAAAGATGGGACCCACACAGAGTGTTCCTGATCTTGAAGATGTGGAAGACAACTCTAGAAGCCAATTCAAGGACAAATGCCAAAGTTAGCATCAAGTGCGGCATTTACCAAGGAGATGACCTATCCCCCCTACTGTTCTGCATTGGGCTGAACCCCCTCAGCCAGATCAACACAAGGTTTGGCCATAGATACCGATTCAGGAATGGAACAACGATCAGCCACCTCCTCTACATGAAGGACATCAAGCTTTATGCAAAGAGTGAGCAAGACATCGACTCACTGATCCACATCACCAGGATCTACAGCACTGACGTCACATGTCATTCGGGCTAGACAAGTGTAGCGAATTATATTAAAAAGAGGCAAGATGATCACAACTCAAGGGGTTGAACTACCAAAGGGAAACATTGCCGATGTTCAGGACAGCTACAAATACCATGGGATCACCCAGGCAAGTGGAGGCTGCAAGGAAGTCAGCCCCAGTCAAGTACCTACATAGAGTAAGGCAGTTCATGAATGGTCAGAACAATATCTGAGCCATCAATACCTATGCCCTGCCCATCATCAGATACCCTTCTGGTATAATAACATGGCCAAAAGAGGAGATAGATATCAAAACCAGGACACTCCTCACCATGCATGGAGGGTTTCACCCCAAGTGCAGCACCCTGAAGCCGTGCACAGAGCAGAAAGCGGGAGGCTGTGGACTCGTGAGCGTCAGAGCTACTATCCGAGATGAAACAACAAAGATCCAGGAATACGTCAGGAAGATGGCCCCGAATGCGGACCTGCTGAGTGAAGGCAGCAGAAACCCAGTGAGGAGGAGGAAGAAGAAGAAGAAGAAAAGAGACCA
Organism: Mola mola; assembly: GCA_001698575.1. Classification (NCBI taxonomy): domain Eukaryota; kingdom Metazoa; phylum Chordata; class Actinopteri; order Tetraodontiformes; family Molidae; genus Mola; species Mola mola. The sequence continues at coordinate 23,226,592 of KV751334.1, forward strand.
TCATGGAGCGAAAAGCTCCTGCATGGGATGTACCAATGAAAGATAGAGATAGTGGCTGATATCGAGAAAACACACCAGTGGCTGGAGAAGGCTGGTCTCAGGGACAGCAATGAGGCACTGATCATGGCAGCACCAGAACAGGCCTTGAAAACAAGATCGATAGAGGCCCAGGTCTAGCACACCAGACAGGACCCAAGGTGCAGACTGTGCAAAGATGCCCCTGAGACAGTGCAGCACATAACAACAGGGTGCAAGATGCAGGTAGGTAAGGCATACTTGGAGTGTCACAACCAGGTGGCCGGCATAGTATACAGAAACATCTGTGCCGAGTATGGGCCGGAGGTTCCAGGATCAAAGTGGACAACACCTCCTAAGGTAATTGAGAGCGACCCTGCTATGCTCCTGTGGGACTTCCAGATCCAGACCGATAAGATGGTGGTGGTTAATCAACCGGATATCGTGGTGGTCGACAAGCGGTATAAGAAGGCAGTAGTGGTAAATGTCGCAATCCCAAGCGACAGCAACATCAGGAAGAAGGAACACGAGAAGCTCAAGAAATACCAAGGGCTGAAAGAGGAGCTGGAAAGGATGTGGGGAGTAAAGGCATCAGTGGTACCTGTGGTGATAGGAGCACTCGGGGCTGTAACCCCCAAGCTGGGAGAGTGGTTCCAACAAATCCCAGGAATAACGCCCTAGATCTCAGTCCAGAAGGGTGCAATCCTAGGAACAGCTAAGATCCTGCACAGGACTCTCAGGCTCCAAGGCCTCTGGTAGAGTACCCGAGCTTGAAGGAGACACAAGACCGCCCACACACACACACGCACACACACACACATATACAATATTCACTTTATATACAGTATGTATATATCCATACATATGCAAAAGAACATTGACTTAAAGCTTTTTTTCCACAATGATGAAAATTGACAGTTTTTAGGAACTTCTTAATAATTTCATATTTTGTGGACAAAAATCCACTGTTTAAAGCAATTCAAACAGATTTGTTAACTTGGCATGAAGGTGCCCACTGTTCTCTGTCACGCCACACACAAAGACAGTCCTATTTTTTGTAGCATATGATATATGGTGTCATATGTCATATCTAAAATCTGTGTATTCAAACAATAATGGTCCTATTATCATCACTAACAGCACTTAATAAATATTTTTTAACACATGGGGATTAAACTCTCCTTTAAAGTGGGAAAGTTTAATGCATGGCACTTCAGACCTTCAGTAAAGAACAGAGTTCCCTGTTGAAAGGCTGCCATATTGTGGCTCCACACTGCAATGAATTTTTAAAACTCAAATCCAAGGATTAAATACCTCTTGCTGTGTCAGAGAAAATCATTTCCAAAGGACTAAGACATTTGGCAGGAGGTGGAAGAGGACTGTAATGTTCACGTGTTGCAGGCAGAGGTAGAAACATTTATGCAGGACGTAAAAGTAGGGCACGTGGTGGTTTTATGGAGGGGGCCTGTCCTGTGTGCTTTCAGCTGTGAGTTTATTGTGAACATCTATGTCTTTCTCTTTTCCTCTCATCAACTCTTCCTGTCCTGAAGAGTGTCCTCAGCAAGAAGGCACAGACATGTGACACACACACAGATGCAATCACTCTGTCTGTTCAGCTGCCAAGGCTAAGTGCCCCGAATCTGCAAGATCTCTATCAAATTTGTGGACCCACAGAGAGCAATTTCTCAATGTGACCGCATGGCCGTGTGTGTGTGTGTGTGTGTGTGTGTGTGTGTGTGTGTGTGTGTGTGGGGGTGTGTGTGTGTGTGTACACTCAGCTGAGACCTTTGCCACAGCATTTGTTAGCATTTCTTTGTACTCAGCCTTAAGACAAACATCTCTTGGCAGATCACATCACATTTCTCTCTCTCTCTTTCTTGCTCTCTCTCTCTCTCTCTCTCTCTCTCCTCAGCATACACTGTGGTCTCCTGTCTCTGATTGATAAGATGTCGGATGAAAGGTCTATTTGATTATTTCAACATGGCTGTGTTGTGGCTCTGCCAAGCTTAACTCACCCTCCTTTTCTTCATCGTGTCTTTCACATTTTCTCTTGTCTTTCTATGTTTCTGTATCACTTCACGTCCTTTATTTTAACTTTTCTCCTTCTTTTAGCAAGCTAACACCTGTACAGTCATTAGCTATGCTACAACCATTAGCTAAAAAACTGTCTGACTTTCTTTTTGACAACAACAAGCTATCGCAAACAGTTTTATGTAAACCACTCCTGCTATATTTGGAGCAATATTATTACAAGTAGGTCACTGTCTTTTGGTATCAAATGCAAACACGATGCTTTTACACTATTCCGTCAATCAGCAGTGCTGGTATTGTGAAAAAAATGGGTAAATGTAAATTTGGGCAGGGAGGATTTGAAGATAGATTATGAAAAAAAAAAATTTAAAAAAATAAGCATAATAAACTTTATTTATATATAGCACACAGCCTGACATAGAATGGAGCTCAAAGTGCTGCCACGTTTTCATTTTTTTTTACTACAAAACCCCAAATAAAAATATATTTTAATTTAACTGAACTTTAAAATGATAATACCTCACAGTAGAACAATTTGATGAAGAACTTGGCACATCTGACCTTATGAGAAGTCTAAAGACTTATGTTAAACTGTCTTTCTGTCATCTCAGCAGGTGTCACTTTAACTGTAATCTTTGCATGACGCTCTCTATTTGTCTAACCTCTCTTTGTCCGTCAGCTTGACAGCACGGTTGTTAACTGCTGACGCTAAGTTATTTTTTCCATCTTGGATCCTGCTTGTAGACTTCATTAGACTGTATGTCAGTGCCCTTCCCAGGCAGCTGCTGGGGAGAGGGAGGGTTTGAGACTTTTGTCAACGCTGTGAATCATATGCTGCTGCCTTGATAGATATTTGAGAAATGCCCCAGGTCTATATCAGTCCCCGCCCCCCCCCATGTCTTTTACTAACCTCCACACTCTCCGCCTCCCTCTTTTCTTTTCTCTTCCTGACTCCTGTTCTGACGTAATGACAAGTGTCTCTCACTTGTTCTTTCATCAATCCAAACTCATCCCACTATGGCAATGGAATCTCACTAAAAAAGTGGTCATATGATGTACAAATATTCAACCACTCCTACTTACATATATCTGGGTTAACCATGAAACAGTTTCTGCGAGTCTGCAGTGAAGAGCAAATATTAGATTGATGAGACATCATGTTTATGTGTTATAATAGATGACTCATCATCAAGATTGTCACAGCAATTTAAAATGTTTTACACTCTCTGTTTTCCATTCATACATTCCAACATTCTTAGTATTAAATTGAGAGACAATTGCCTTTATTTGTCACATATGTGTACTGTTTTCCTGTATTTCACTGCCTCTAACGCTAGAAGGTCTTCACAGGGACAGGACAGTGAGACAAATACATGCAACACAATACATGGATTTAAATCCCATACAACATTATTATTTGTATATCTACATTATTGTGTTTTACTTTTTTTTTTGGCTTGTAAAGACGTAGTGTGGATGTAACTTCATGAGTATCAAACATTTTAAAGGGTACTTTTGTGTTTAATGACTCTAAACTGGTATCATTCAAGTATTACCGTTCTTCATTTCCATTCTCTTTAGTACAAGAAACCACCATACATTTCATTTTATCAGAATTTATTCTCTGGGGACCATTAATGACAGTGTTTCATGCAATCCATCCAAACGGTGTGTTGTGTTTTGTTATTTTTGTAGTGGTGGACCAGCTAATCAAATACAAAGCCTTATGATATAATTTAAACACACACATTGAAATACTTTGTCATACATGGAAGAAATCAGAAAACAGGTTTATTTATGCATCAATAACTTTACTCCATCTACTAGATTTTAAGGTGTTTATTCACTGGAGGTCAAGTTTCCTCTCTTCCATTAAAAAAGGAATTATATGAAAATAATAAGTAATCTACTGTACCAGACATGTCTTTTTGAGCTTATGTTACACCCTTCCATCCAGTTTAATTAAAATAGTTGCTCCATAAACCTGCTGACAAACAAAACGCCTGAGTGAAAAAGAACCTGATTGGCATATATGAAAAATGGGTCCAATTTAAAAAAAACAAACAGGAAAAACTACATTTTGTTTGTCCACAGTGGAAAAACAGATAGTTTAATAAGAAATATGCTACACAGACACTATGTGAGAAAAGCATTTCAACAGTTTAATCTAAATATTGTTACTTCATTCTTCTGTGGTTTGACTGTCCCTCTTCATTAATTCCACATTTTAATTTCTTTCCTCTCTTCTCTCTCTTTTTGTCCACATTTTTAGCGCAGTTCTTTAAATCACATACTACATGATGCATTACAGGACATGAAGTGTTAAATAAGCATTATGATATTTCGGCTGGATGAGTCCATGATTAACGTATCTACAGGATTGATATTTCGGCTGGATGTAATTATTATTTCGGCTGGATGAGTCCATGATTAACGTATCTACAGGATCGTGTTATGGTGATTGCACTGCAGTTCTCTTCTACACAGTCTCCTCATTTGGTGGCCTTTCTCACCAAGATACTATCAATGTTGTGAACAGCTGAAATGGCTTTCTTGCCAGTTTCAAATACTATCAATTTGACCCCCCCAAAAAAGACTACGAGAAATGTTCAAAAACAGACTTTCTGCGTCAGCGTCATACCAGCTCAGCCCGTCTCACCATCGGAGGTGTTACTCCTTCAGTCTTCGTCTCCTCTTAGATACACGGAGTGACCTTTGACCTGACTGCAGACCTACTGCAGAGGCTGTGTGTCTGGGGTTTAACAGTGAGCCAACAAACAAACCTAAGGGTCAGGTACTCTTCTGAAGTGTCTAGAGGATGGATGGGTTGCTCATCATTTTTTTTTTTTGAGACTTCTGAGAAACTACCAGAATAATTGCCCATTGTGCACTTTTTCAAGCTTAGTTTCTCAACCACACCCTAAACTGTTGTTTGTGCATCGTTGTTGAGAGCGTGTTTGTTTGATTACGTTCCCGGCGTCTCCGTTCCTCCAATAAAATTCACTTGTCACTTGTCAACTGAACGTAAACCGGAGAGCGTTTGGTCACCTCCTCTTGATGTGTGACATTCCTGCCATACCAAATGCTAAGGCAGACCAAGAGAAAGAGGGGAGGAAAAGAGGGAGGTAATGTGACGAAGATGATTGAGAGAGAGAGAGAGAGAGAGAGAGAGAGAGATCTGAATTGATAAGGTGTGTATGCTGTATGTTGACATCAAAGTTTGATCAGCATTTTGCTTTGAGTGAACAAGTAAAGTAAACAGCAAGTAAAATCATCCTCTAAACAATGAAACACAGCAATTTGTCCCTCCAAACAGTTGGAAGGACCCAACTTACACCCTCATTGATTCATGTTGCCACACTCGATAACAACAATAAACACAACAGCTGTATCTCTTTTGGCCTTATTGTGCCATGCACAGACAACTAGTACACACTTTGATCATTAACAAATTTGCACAATAGGGGTTGACCTGAATGGATCACTCCCAACACTTTGGCATGCATGCAATATGCACTGCTGATCAAAGTTGCGTTGCATAAGAGACAGTGATTCCATCATGACTTTTATTACACATCAAATTCATATGACAGCGTGTGACAATTGGCTTCTTTGTGTTGTGACCACTGAAATATGAAACATGATTACTAAGGGCGTCACGCATAACCTGGATGTGAAAACAATAGCTGCTCGTGAGAGCAGAGAAACAGAGGGACTTCATAGCCTTTGTGCGTCAATAGTGTTTAGCATAATAAATGAGAAGCAGAGTTATACGTGTCTCCACCCTCCATTTTTTTTCTTTGTTGAGCTAAGAAATGATCCTGACCATGGCTCAAAAACTGTAATATGATCTGATGATATGAGTTGTTGGATCTGTTATACCCCTATTCAAACATTAAAGCACCAATGTCTGACTTGAGTACATTTTAATGTAAATGGTATTTATATAGTGCTTTTCTAGTCATTGTTGACCACACAAAGCGCTTTTACACTGCACGTATTGCATTCACCTTCCGATAACTGGATGACCGCTCTACCATCTGAGCCACAGCCGCCCCAGTTTCTCAGATCCTGCTGTCTGAAAAACTATATTGTACTCATATTGTAAACATCAGTTCTTGAGGGTTTTTTTTTACTATCACCAACAAGGAGGATAGAATTAGAATAGTTACGCAAAACATATACTGCATGGATGTCAATGAAACTTGCTGGGATGATGGGAAATTGGCCAAAGGAGAACCTGTTACATATCTGTGTGTGTCCAGATAAAGGGCAAATGAATGAATTGTAATTGTTTTTTGTAATTGTAATGGGTTTTTTTTTTTATTGTGACAGAACATAAAGTTGCAGTGCAGTTCAGTCTACAGTGTGACACGTGCTACAGTCCATAGGAAATTCATCTTCAAAAGGCAGCCATTACAGCCATGTTTTAGTTTAATGAATGAACTATTACCTTTAAAAATGTAACGTGAAGTTTACTGGAACATCGTCGCTCTAACATTAACTTAAAAAAGCGCAAATCTGACCAACAGACGCTGCACAAAATCAAGTTAAACCACAAGAAAACAACTGTGAGTCTGTTGGTCACTCATAACTTGAACATGCTCTCAGTGTAAGTTATTCAGTAATAATTACATCCAACAATTAAGCTATGTAGTCACCCGTCTTTAGGTTGGCCCAGTGGTTTGTTACCAGAATTACAAACTATTAAATAGATTTAAACGGAACATAGTTGGATGAGCTAAGGAACAACATGCACATTTTAAATTTTCGTTTATTTAAGCTGCTGTAAATGATCTTCTCTGTAAAAAAAAAAAAAAAAAGGATTTTTAACAAAGCTGCATGTGACATTTCATTCCATCATCATCAATGTGTTTATTCGGTTGCTCACTAATTTTCAACAAAACTCCTCCGCTCTCATTCACCAAATCCCTCAGTGCTCCTTAAAGCTTGCAGGATATTCACTGTTAACCCTCTCAAGATGGCCTGAAAGCCCAAGAGCATCTTGAAACGATTATGGGCCTCTGCGTCATGAAAACAAAACGGGCAAATGAACATAACACCATTTTTTTTTTTTAGTAAAGGTGTTGCCGGGCAACCTATTGTCCGGATGGCGTTACCGGAGAAAACAGGGTCCAGAAACATCCAAGGAAAGGCTTTTAGTCATGTCACGCCTGTTTTGTAAATTAAACCAGAGATGCTAACAATCACACACAGACAGCGAGTGGCCCGATTTACAACATCCTCCTGTATCACAGAGACGAATGGTGCTGCATAGTTGTGTGAATGAGAAGATGAATGCTAAAGCTCTGAAACAGCACAAAGAGAAGGCACAGCTGACGCTGTATGTCTGAGCCAGCCCTGCTACGTGCTCACGGTGCTGATACATGAATCAGACGGTTTCTTAATGTTTACGGCTTATTTTAGCAGCTCATCACGTCAGTGGTTTCCTGCGGTTGCATTGAATGACTTGTAATTGAAATGTAAAGCCAAAACCAAATCGTCATTGGTGAAAAGTAAATTTTATCGTGTTTTGTTTTCTGCACCGCCTTCATGAGTCAGCAGGTTAGCATCCTCGTTTTTCATTCCTTGAACAAACATCTCTTTATTGATTTTAAAGTGATCTCAGCTCACTTAAACTCTTTTTCCCTTCTCCCACTGGACGAACAAGTGTCTCTTAAATCAAGTAAATTATCATTATTTCGTTTCTCACATTTCACCTTTAATTATTCTTTCTCCGTCATTTTTTTTCCCACCAATTTGTATTTATTCAAGGTGCTTCCTGTTATTTCTCCTTTGTTCTAATTATTTTTTACATGCTGAAGTTCAGCTTCACTGCCAACTAAAAAGTAAACCTCCAAAGTGTTCTGCAAAAAGCCTTTCCACACTTACTAAGAAAAGCAGCAGGTGGTCTGGGCCAATGTGCAAAGTATTTTCACAGCTCTTTCCTGGAAGTCATGACTCTTGAATAAACTCAGTGGTGTTGGTCACCCATCGGTGTCCTGTTGTCTTAATACAGAGCAATATCTACTGCTGGATATAGAAGCCTGGTCCTTAAGAAGATATCCACCAGTCATTTTCACCATTGCAACACTGAGGATTTATACCTCCTACTGAGGCAAACGAAAGAAAAAACAGGACAGGACTCGACTCCGTATTCACACCACAAGCAACACCATCGGCAGGTCAGCGGAGGTCCATTCACTTCCTCGTGATCAGCAACCATGGCAACTCACATAATGTGGGGATACTAAACAAGCTGATTATCATCTCATCTTCCAGCCAATCTGACTTTTGAAACCCTTGATTTATTTTTTGATGTGATTTGGGTTTTCTGCCACTTTCAGTAAAGAACATTATATTACAGGAAGTACAGGATTTCTGAGCATACAACACACAACCAAAAGAAAAGTAAACTGAAAGAAATATTAGTTTAAGCTAATTATACACTGCCTAGCACACAGACATTAGGATGTTATCAAGCCAATGGTCTGAATAAGAAAAAAGTAAATAAAAATATTTCCCCAAATGTTCGAAAGTTGAGCTTTGTTTATTCAGCCAAAATTTTAAAACATAAAAAAAAAAATCAAACTAATAACAGAATGTGAAGAATCAACAGTGTTGAGTTCATGTCAAAGATGTTTCTGTTTTGTATTGCAGAGATAATACTGAAGTGTGTCATGCTCAAAAGCAAGCCCAGTCACATCCTTTCCCATATTATCACTCTATATCTTCGGGGGTGATAGAGTGATAGTTTTAGCTGGAACATGTGTAGGAGCAACGCGGAGCAGCAAGTTTGCTTTGTTTCACGACAATAAAGCAACTCACAAAATGTCAAGAAAGAAAACGTTCATAAGCTTCGAATGCCCCTATGGGTTTTGCCTTGTTATCACATCATAAAGCACTTCATTCAAATAAATGAAAGTAAAAAAACTAAAACAAAACACCACCTGTTTTATTTCCACGATCACCTCCAGTTTGTCTGAGGTAGCCTGACATTATACATAACGTTAACCTGGTCCTCATCGGTGTTCATGTAAGTCACCCTGTTGTCAAATTGGCCTCAGCTGCTCTCTGAGACCGTGTCTGTGGCCAGTGTGGTTTCCAAAAGCTTGCACTGACTCCCCTCAGACAGAGGGTCACTGTGGAGTGGTGGAGACTTGGTTTCTACTAGTACAAATTCCACACAGTATTTACAATGTAAGGACAAGTTTTAGTGTCTGTGGAAGGCCGGCCTCCTCAGGCACTGGAGTCATTGTGATTGATTTACTGTCTGCTGTGGTGAGGAAAAGCCTGCAGAGAGATGCTATCAGCTTTACCTGCAAACTTCGAGCCCATCCCAGTCCATTAGTCCGTTATCTCTCTGTCTGTCATTCTTTCCTTCTCACAGTTTCTCCTGACATGAATCACCATCTTTATGATCAGACCAGGCATTTCTCACTCTGGCAGTTCTTCAGACGACTGCGGGGTCGCTGAATAAGTGATGTGCTTATCGCCATCTGACATCGAGGCCGTATTTCCCGCTCAGCTTGACCTCTCGCTTGTTTTAAAATCTTTGCATTAGGCAAGTCTGACCTGTGAGGAACATTTGGTAACTCCTCTAATGAATCACACAAACTGCTAATAGTTTACATATACGGAGTCTGTACAGTTCTTCTGTGTGTTCAGGAATGTTGATAAGACCTGCGGCTGGGCACTGAAAGTATACAGGATATGTATTATTACCTGGGAACGGTATTGTAAAAATGACTTCAAACTTAAACTTGAGTAAAAAAAAGACATTGTGTAAAAAATTAAGTCGGTAAATGTGAAAGTCACCCATATGGATAACATTTAAAGTATCAGATATTAAATTTACCTCTGCTTAAAAGCAATTCTCTAGCAATAAATGTAGTTACCATTCAAACGCACAGTAAAACTAAACTTACCACATCCAAAATTCAACACTTTTCTTATTATCAGAATCGGTGTTGGTGTACTGACATAAAAGTGTATGAACATGAAGGAGTAGAAAATGGAAATCAAAGTACAAGTGCCCCAAAATTGTATACAAATTAAGTATACTTAAGTTATATACTATTTAGTATTTAGTAGCATTTAATACATACTGTATATAGTGTTCTATATTACACTAATATATAATGTAGTTGTTTAAGTTATATCGGAACATACTGATCAAGTGATACGGCCTAAAAAAAACCAAACAACAACAAAAAAAACATTCTAAGGGCCCAACATGACCTTTCACATGATGAGCTCTGTCTCATATGTAGCTAATTTTCCACTTTCATCTTACTTCATCAGACAGTTGCACCGACCTGTCTGAGGCTAACCGGCCTGTAATTAACTGGAAATAGTGTTGCCAGATATCCCTATCACCAGATCTCAGAGATAATGGCAACATAAGCAACATCTCAAAAACAGAGTGAGGAGACGTAGAGCCGCATTTTGTCTGGTATGCAGCGACGACCCAGATAAGTAGACGGCCCCGGATGAGCTACAAAGAGAGCTGAAGCCGAGCACCAATCATATCTGTGTCCTCTTCCCCTTTTTCTTTCCCACACTGCACTCCTCCTCGCTTCTGTCCCATTTTTCACATCCTACGCGTCCTTTTCGGTCTCGCTATCCTTGCCCTCCTGTTCACTTTCAGCCTCTCTCACTTTAGAAGCCAGAAATACGCTGTGCAACCAGGATTCCCAGTGTAAATCTGTTTACGGTTTTAAGTGCCTTGCATGTGAGTTACATCAACGTGTCTGCCCGTCTGCAAAGGTACAACTAATGGCTGCACGCCCACTCACACCGATAAACACACATCCACAGCTGAATACTACCATGCCATGGTGTGTGAGATACATGTGATAAGCCTACAGTAAACAGTTCAGGGCGTCCCTCTTCTTCTTTGGAACTTATCTTGATTTAAATCATCCGTCTCTTTCAGCGTTTAACCTCCTCCTCCTGTAACTGTTGCCAAATATCCCTTCCTCCTACGAACAGGTCAGTGTCTTGGCAAGCGTTGCCCGTTAGGGCGTCCTGGACTAATTGTGTGTGTACATATAGAAGTATATACTTGTGTGCGTCTGTGTGCCCGCAGCTGGAGTCTGAATGCTGTGTTGGGCGGAAAACATTAGTAAGTCCCGGCTAAGCAGACCACATCCTCTTCACCCGAAGCCTTGCAGGTAATGAAACAGGGAGTGGTACCTCTTAAAGAGACAGCAGGAGATGACATGGGCCGGTGCCATTGATTGCCAAACATCCCTACCTCCTATGTACAGACTATTATCGTCTGCGCAGGAGGAATTTGTTCTTGTGTATCAACTTGATGGTTTCCTCCAGTTAATTAACCCACATATTAACTTGTGCGAAAGTTTAGTAATTAGGGCTTTTTATTGGTTGCTTCATGAGAATCCCACCAGCTGAGAGGATGAAATGAGAAACAGAGTGATTGGAAGGGGTCACCAAACGTTACCATCAGTCGTGCATCTCTGGCACTTCTGCCCTCATGCGTGTTCAGAAACAAGATCATTTTCGTTGAAAGAAAGTGATGCCCCCATTGACAACACTCCTCTTTAAATATGTGACTGAGCACTGATACCTGCAAAATGGGCCTGCAAAAACATGAATAAAAGGGCATGCCAAAAAAAAAAAAAGATATACTAGTCCTATGCCAGATTCCTGCTTTAAAACATCTAACAATATCTAGACAATTGTTATGTTGTCTGTTAAGTTGAGGATTACTTTGCTTTTCCATAAAATGGCGCTTTTTATTAGGTCGCCATATATGGGGGGATAGTGAGCGAGCGAGAAACGTGCAAGCTAAACATTATTTGAATAAACCTTTAAAAACCGCCTCAAAAATATAATAATATTTTGACCTTGTTAAAATATCCATGTTGTGTTTGTTCGTCCTATGACTCACGTCATGACGAACACACATCAGAGTCATGGCTGATTCATTTTGTAATCTATCATTCTCCAAAAGATGAATTCTGGCAGCCCAGTCTTCTGTGCAGAAAACCTAAGGAACCACTCCTGGAGACTTGCATGGGATGGGTTGCGTTAAAACCTAAACAGCTAGTGCATTTCGTGTGTACAAAGATCGATGGAAACATTATTTATCAAAAACTGTAAGAAAAACAAAGGTTTTACAGCCGTGTCCTAGCTGCTCTGTATGCGGCACTGAGCTAAACGTGAATATGCCGCTGAGTAGCAGGTGTTTACCATTTCCACTGTCTTAATTTAGCACATTACCATGCGCATATTTGCATGGTACACATGTTACAGCTAAGGTTTTTGTCTTCGTCATAAGGTATTGGACTCATGTACGATTTGACCTGTTGATGATGGTCTGACATCAAAGTGGTTCCAATTCATCTTGAGAGAGGTCGTGTCGAATTTTTTGGCAGCATGTCCACATTAATTATTAGGATACAATGTCCCAATGAAATTTGACCTGTTTGCGGCGCCTCATGAAAAGCCAGATCAACAAAGGCAAAAAGGCTCCTCATCTGATGACCATAACTGCACCAAATTCCTTCAGTCTACAGCGGTTGTTAAGACAGTTACCAAAAAACAAAACAGTAAACCTCAACATTGTCTGGAAGAACTGTCAGGGAATCCCAAAAGTCAACAGGATTGACTCTTATGAATGTTTCATGGCAACCCATCATATAACTTCTGGGGACCACATTGGATAAACGACAGACAAAAGGTCTTGTGCACATTCTCAACTCAAAACATCACATGAATTGAAAAGTGCAACAAAATGTCCATACTGTGAAAATAATGAAACATTCTTAAACATCAAACACATGTCGTTCATATATTGTATAGAATGATAATATTTTGGTGAGAGGGGATGTTGTGACCACATCCTCTGTGTAGTAAAAGCTCATAATTTAATTTGTTGGCTTTCATTCCACTCTTCATTAATGTTTGTCCTTAGCTTAGCGGTACAACACTTTGTCCACATTCTGTCTTTCCAAGCTTTCAGGGGAGAAGAAGGAATAAACAGAGACGGCCTTGAGTGTGTTGCGCAGTTCACGTGCATGTTCAGTTGGAGGAACACTGTCCATCTTAGCGTGTCAGATTTCAAGCTTCACATGTACAACAACGTTTTGAGTGCCAAGTTATGGAAAAACAGCTGCAGCGTGCAAGCATCTGCTCTGATTAATATGCTGTTTATAGCCCAGCACAATGCAGGTATCCTCCTTTGTGCCTGACATTTTACATAAGTGTAACACATGTACGTCATACATTTAGCTGAGGAAAGCACAGCTGTTTAATTTCGCTGGCAGATGTTTTTACTGCAACAAACGGGACTTTAGGTCCAATGTTAGTGAGAACTACTTGTTGAGATGAGTGTTTTTCGTGGTGAAAGAGATGCCAACTGAGGACAAGGCGGTGGGAGAAGAGCAGTGGAGTGCTGGCTGTTAGCAGGCATAATGGGAACCAGACCGGCTGGTAGGGAGGTAATAAAACTGCGCAGCACAATGGCGTCACCACTTGTAAACTCTTCATGAGGAGTTTTTACCTCCTTCTTTTCCTATTTACTCTGATGCTCTGTGCAGGACGACTCACACTTTGAATTTAGTGACAGGTTCAGCTTAAATCAGTTGTAATGTGACTATTACACCTAAGATGTGTCCCGGTAAACATATTTGCTGATGTAGATGGAAAAAAATAGTTTTTTTTACAATGGTGAAATCATCTCATGCAAACTATAGTACATAATTTAACTTTGAACTAAGCCCTTTAACTAACTTAATATTGTGAAGCCACCTGAATAATTACATACTTTGGTTAGTGGTGAATTTTAATAGTTTTCCGATTTATCAGAAGACAGACAAACTCGTGGATGTTGTTTCCTACATCTCTGCTTGCACTTTTCTTGAGGATACATACTGTTCAAGGCTAAAATAAGCCAAATGTTGCCTAATTATTGAATTTTCAGTGATTTTCAGAGATGGCAAATTACAGCATCTGCGGCGTGGCTTAGTAATCAAACCTCAAATATATTCACATAATAGTCTTAGAAATTACTTTGTATTATAAAGTTAAACATGTTTTAAATGATATGTTGAAAGCTACAGTACGTTTTGATAGTAACTAAGGATCAAATGATTGTGTTGTATGAAAAAGGTTGCTGCAAGTGCCCAACCCAATGATTGCTGTATGGAGAGTTTCAGTGCCTTTCAGCTTATTGTTTTGGTTTTATGGCCAAATCAAGCAAAAAGCTTTAAATGTCTAAAGTACATAACCTGCCCATACACCAAATCACAGAGACACAAATGTAGCAACAAGCTTGTAAACGTAATGAGCGATTTAGCAACTAACACATCATAAAAGCTCCTGTATTAACTTCAGGTGTTGTTGAGTACTGAAACAAACTGGAAAGAAAAGAAAAGAAAGTTTGAACTCCAGGTGAATATCTGGATGCCTTGAGAGGCAACGCTTACCCTCATATACCACCCTATAGTCTCTTAGAAAGTGTAAACCTTTAATACAGCTTAAGTTTGTTTGTGTGGCTGATTGTCAAAGTGTGAAAAAAAGACCATTTCCAAGGTGGGCAATAAAGTTATATTATATTGTAAATACACATATCAGGAGTGGAAGTTAGCGTGCTAGCACAAGGCGTGGATCGAACCAATCTGATGTGTGATTTCTTTGTTAACACTGACAGTGACTGAATTTATAAATGTGCAATGTGTAGCTTAGGTGAACCATTTTTGGAGAGTAACCAAGATGTATCTGTGGATATGTGCTGACTCCACAACACACACAGAAAAATAAAACATTTCCAAATACACCAAACTTGTAAAAGATTTTTTTGAAAATGAAAACCATGTGAGTTTGGGCTAAGCCTTATCACTTGCGCTCTTCTCCCGCTCCTGGCGCCCCTGGTGCAGTTGAACAAGGTGAACAGTCTGAAGAAGGTGTCAGGATTCCGGGGGCGTCAGAGGGGTGCAGGTCACGACCCGCCATGTCACGCTCTAATTGTGATTGTCATGTTGATGGAGAGGAAAGAGACTGGAAAATTAGCAAGCTAACATAAATTTTAATGATAGGTATGGGCC
>KV751334.1:23241835-23255028 GCA_001698575.1 Mola mola
GAAACTATTGTTTAAGCCAAATATAAGTGTTTGCTGTTGTGGGAATGCTGCGGTTGCTGAGCCAGAGTATCACAGCACACTAACAGAAACAAAGTGAGGAGGAGAACAGGAGCAGATGTGAGGAAAAACAGAGCACAAGGGAGCTGCGGAGACAAAAGATACTGTATATATATATATTTATATATGCACAGAAAGGTAGTCGGAAAGAATATGTAGGCAAATCAGAGTTGGAGACAAAATAAACTCACAAAAAAGGGAGATATGAGGAAAATGTAAAGAGGCGATTCCTCTCATGCCTGTCTTTTGTTTGCTGCGATCTGTCACAACCTCAGGCCGTGCATATCCCCCGGGCCGGCCCGCTGTTGGAATTTACAGTTCAGTGGGCCTGCCTGCTAATAAAACACATGTGGACTTGTAGAGGAATGGGGAGGGACAGCATCCTGAGAACAGCCTCTCTGAGAACAGCACACACATGCATGCAGAGGAGCGACCTCATTCATGTGCATATATATATATATATATACTGTGCCTGCTAAAGCAAATGCAGTCACATTCACCTACTTGTAAACTGTTAACTGCAAATGAATTCTTTAATAGCTCGTTGCTGCTATTCACTCTAATATACAAATGGATGTGCTGCACATATGCATATATTTCATTGCACAGAAACACAAGGAAAATAATATATTTAGCGAGGTGATTTACTTTACCATTACAGAGTGACACTGTACCAAAACAAGGGCCATGCCAACAGCTCTGTGAGACTGTACACTGCTAATGTCTGCATGCTAACTTGCTGATTTCTGGATTTGTTCATCATCTATGCGAGCCTGTAAACATTTGCTAATCAGCACAACTCATTCTGATAGGTATGTCAGTTAGTTGTTAGTCGGCACCAGAAGAACTGTGATTGAGCCCCAAAGTCACTGGACTCATCCTCCGGAGGCCATGAGCATGTATTATAAGAAAAAATAATAATAAATTAGTAAATACTAATAAACATGAAACTGATATTAAATTAAAAAAATAGCAACAATGTGTCCCGACCAAATTTAAATTTGTCTGTACTGTATATATATAAAGGATTTATCTAGTTTCAGAAATCCATTTATGTTAGCGCAATATAAGAAATCATATACCGTACATATTAGAGCTTTTTCCAAAACATAGTAAACATTGCTAGACACACAAAAGCTGTCCTCGGATCAGTTAAAACCATATAGTCCAAATTTGTAAAGTGGATCATTGAGGGATTAGGACACAAATGTTCCACACATGTCATTGATTTCTACCCAGCAGAGCATGAACACAAGGCCTAAACAAAGTGGCCTCAAGTGTAGCGCAAATCATTCCTGTGTATCTTGCAGTCTGGTACCAAAAAACGAACATGACGAACACCTCAAAGGACTTCCCAAAAGTGTCTCACCCTCTGCTAACTGGAAATGTACTGGATCTCTGGTTTGCTTTTCTCTTTTTTTCCTCACCTTGGTCTGATTATTTCTCTAGGTGATTCATCCTCCAGCTGTCCACAAAATATGTCCTCCCTGGTCAGATATGCTAAAGAGCTATCCCCTGCATAGAAACGCATGCAATTAAATGGTTTATATACTTGCCTCAAGAGGAGTGTGTGCCTGAAAGAGGGAAAGTGAGCATGTGTATGCCAGCGCCATGTGTGCAGCAGGGCTTCAAGCAGAGATCCTGCATCCGAGTGAGGCCCTTTTGTGAGACTCCAGGGGTTCGAGGGGAGAGACAACGAGGCACAGGGTCCTGTCACCACAACCTCTGAAACCCTGCCCCTGTTCATGTCTGCTCCACAGAGCGTCTGCAGAGATGCGTCTGGTAAAGAAAATGGTAAGCCAGCTAAGTAATAAGAACACAGGTCACCAGTATTTATACTGCAGGTCCAGTACACAGTAGAGCATTCACTCACCAGCATTATTAATTGATCTTAATGTGACATTATACTTATCAGTCCAGGTATGAAGATTTTGTATAGGAAATTTAAAAAAAAGGTTAAATCATTAGCTAATATGCTAAAATCCCTGTGCAGCAAACAGATATTTTGGACAAAGCTAAAATTTACTCATTTTAATTGAGTCTGACTGAAATAAATGAATGGGATCAATACAGCTGTGCAAATTTGAGAAGCTGGCATTGTGACGGGTGTCTTCCTGACACTTCACTGAAGGCTTTCTTACAGAAATGTTATTGTAATATGTGGAAAATGTTGTGAAAGGGTGTATTTTGAATCTGAAGTATGATGTTTTCCCAACCGTAACCGAGTCTCTTTTTGCTGTGTACATGCACCGAAGTATCAAGTATTTTTATTGCCTGAACTAAACAAGTATTTTTTGTTCCTCAACCTATCCTAACCATGTAAATCTATTAACTAAACCGCTGACATAAATAAAGATGGATGATGCGTCACCGCTCCCTTCCACTTTACAAAAATGAAGCCAGAATATCCAGGATATGAGGCAGATCCACAACACACTCAGAGTCTGAGCAGGAGCCACCAGGAGGCGGAGCCACGGTATTGAGTTCCCGCCCATGCAGCCTTGGCCGGCAACCAATGTGTTTCACCCCTTGCTGATCAAATCCAGTAAAAAATCAAAACCTGCTCAGAAAGCTGAAAATTATAGAGCACCATTATAGCAACTACTGAAAAGCACCGATAGCATTGAAAACTTTAGTGGAGGGGTACTGAAAACACGGAGGGGGAGGAGGAGGGGTTTAGGACCAAAAGCGGAGCCAGCCACCAGTGGGCGATCAAGATGCTTTGGCTTCGGTTTTTGGGAGCTTTATTTACAGTCTATGAGCTGAACCAAGTATTTTTGGTGCATACGCGAGATTGGGAGGGGGGGACAAAACAAAATCATTGAATTGAACCCCAGTGTCCACTTATAAATCTGCAGAATAACCCACCACCCCATCACTGTAGGGTGAAACGCCATCATTTATGACATTTCACGATAAATCTTCCTTATGGAAGAGAATTAGCTCTGTCAAGCTATCTGATTTATAATTTCTTAGCATACTACACATTACATACTACTAGTAGGACAGATCGAAGTAATGGTTCATTCTATGAACTTCATTTACTCTATTTGCATCATCAGTGGATCATGGCTGAAATTGTCAAAACACCGACAGCAGCCATGGGACTTTGATTTATCTGTTTACGTATTGTACAATGCACCACATGTTGGATAATTAAAAGTATGTAAAAGGATGGTGCAGACGAGGCTTTGAAAACTTCCCCATTGTTTCTCAAGCTGTCCATACATGCGATGGGATGGGGGCTGGGATACGACCAGAGTTCAAATTAAGGCTACAGCTCTCTCTGTATATTATGAGGATGAGGGGAGACAATGATGGCAGGGTGGCGAGGGAGTGTATAGGGATTAAATAGACCGGCTTAATATACATCAAGTTTAAGCTTGAGACCTTGAGAAAGATTTGGACACATAATTGGCATCTAAATTAAAGTAAATGCCAAAACAAACCTGGTGGCTACAGACGCCATTATAGTCATAGCAGCTTTACCCACAGAAAGTAAGTGGGTGGGAATCGTACAGCAGGGTGTCGTGTCAGAGGAAGGAGGGGTCGGGACGATTATTTGCCCGCTGTCTGTCTCTTTTCTTTGGGTAATCTGTGAAAATGACGAGGTTGGAGCAGACAAGGTTGCAGAATATGGGACACAGGATTATTATATTCATTTATCTCCAATGCTGGAAATGAATGAGTCGCTTGTTTGTGCACATATAGAGTTGAGGGTTCATTCATGTCCAAGCCTTTAAAGAAGAAAAATCCCCGCAGTGACAATGCGTCGTTTGGGAAAGGTATTTTTCTTCCATTATTTCCATGGTGGATATGTCATTATGAGATAAAACCTTTTTCATGGGGCCCAGCAGACACAGGTCCATGGAGGGGCTTCTAACCCACCAGTACCTCAGCCCTCTGACAGCAAACCTCCCGGGACTCCTACAGGAAATCATTTCTTTGCATGTAAAAAAGGAAATGAGTATTAAGTTCAGGGAACTTCCCCTGCATGTAAGTTATATCAACTGTCTTCTTTACGGTCAGTCTGTTTATCCTTTGAAACATTTGCAGTTTTCACAGAGCGAACCAGTTTGCCACCATCAGGTTTTCTCCTTCCTCCCACCACAGCCACATCAAACACATCTTTAAACCCTGTTATGACATTCAGTTATCTCGGACACATTTTCTCATCTGAAATCATAAAATGGATACCCTAGATGGACTTTATATGAGTCTGGGAGTTTTACTAATAGCTCAATAGTACCACTGGGTTACCCTTTGGTTAAACCTAAAAATAAGAATATGTTAGAACGCTACATGAACGAAACGCAGACACTTTTCTGGGAAAGTAATAATTTATTCAGAATTATTCGTTTGAACTTTTATTTGATTTCTGATGTGCTTCAGCACATATTGCGTAATTCTCCAGCTTACCATGATGGAAAAAGCTCTCATTTAACTTGCTTTGTGGTGTGTGTATCTCTTTGTGCCCGAGCTCTGTGAACACGCTCGAGTGTGGCCTGGGTTTCTGTAACTGGTTAACATAAACCAATAATTGCTCTCACATCTCGGATCCCCGCCGCAGGCCTGTTCCTCCAGTGTCACACTGCTGCTGTGTCGATAACGTGCCGGCCCACGCTGTAACATGCATCATTGATTGGCCTCAATGGTGATTCGGAACCTGAGGAGTTATCTTCCCGCTGATCTTTCCCCATCCATCTGATCATAGTTTCATAGTTGCTGGATTCTTAATTGTGCTTGTAACTGAAGCTTATTTAATGTTTCTGTCACTAATTAAAGGGATTAAGAGGTTTGATTTTGACATGGTTTGAGGAGCTTTTGTCAGTCGTGATGGTTATTTTCAGCTAAACTCCACATATTTTGAGAATTGCTAAGCAGGATGCGGTCATGAGATGAGTAATCGGCGAAACTGAGGCTGACGAGCCCATCACAAATGATTTGTTTAAAGGCCACTGCTGTCCGACGAGTCAGTTCATTAGTCTCAAGCAGGATGTCTAGTCAAAGAAAAGAGGTCATAGTATATATTTTCATTTTACTATGAATACATTTCTGTCAGCCCAGCCCTGCGGCTCAACTATTTATACCTATTGCAGAAAACAATGATTAAAAACAGCATGTGCAGCAGACCACTAAGACTGAGAATAGAAACAACATGTTCCTTAATCTTAAGAACAGCAGAAGCATTTTTGAACATAAATCACATTATATAAGTTAAGCGTTATGATTTAAAAAAAAACTTTCATTTTTAGCAGGGTGAAACTGTGCCGCTGGCTGATGTTATGTTAAAATAAACAGTGGTTGCCTCGTGTTCACATGTGTTTCGATCGGTCCGCCAGGTTGAGCGAAGTCTTAGTTCGACATTTACAAGCTGAAACTGACGGGCTCTTGTTCAAGGACCAACGTAAAGGTTGCCCAGAGTTCACACACAGCTGCCCGTCAGACAGACGAGTCAACCAGAAAGGACAGCATGAAGTCCTGAATTCTGAGTGGAGTATGACAGTGAAGTCGAAGGGGATTTTTGGCATTTAGCTACCATTAAGGTTATCAAGAGGTTATTAAAACTGTGAAAAACTGGAAAACTGTGGAATGTGACCCAGAGTCTGGATTTTCTGGGCCTCGCCTGTCTCTGTCAACACTTTATTAATTACAAAACCGTTTAAGGGTGTTTGAAAAAATGCTTACTCATATTCAGCTTTATTGTGGGGCTTTGATTAGTTGGGCACACGAAGATGGCGAGGTGTTTCCAAAACAGAGAGAACAAGTCAGAACTATTGAATGATTAAAACCATTATTGGCACGTATAGGCACCTCCGTGAAGGAGACTGTGTTCTCACTGGTGTCTGTCTGTTTGCACACTAGCGTCTACAATTTTATACAAATCATTAAAAAAAAATGTTCCGCAAGTAGTAGAATAATCAACGTAGAAATTTGCTGTCCTATTAAACTAATGTGATATGGCTGTGTAGGTTCTCAGTCGACAAGGTTGATGCAGTTCTTGAGTGCTTTAGTTGATGCATCTGGACTTCGTTTTTGTTTTATTCTTTGTTTCACCTCTCATCCAAAAGGCTTCTTCAGTTCTGATATGGATCCCAAATTCCACCTTTTCAGTGTCAAGATCATGGTCTAATCTCATAGTGGGAGTCTACAGTGTGACACAGTAACGGTTACCTTGTGAGTGAGAGAGAGATTCTCAGTGTGCAACATTACTGAGCTAATTGATGCTAATTGATTGGCCTCCGAGCTCTCATGGTGACACTATGGACTTGACATGTGACTGCAGGGGTCCATCACATGTTGGAACACGCATGTCAAATTGTCTGGTTCACGGTTCATCCGAACATGTTAACTCTTCATACGCAAAGAGAATCATATTGGAGGCAGATACAGATTTGTTCAAGATATACAGCAGAATGTGTTCCGACTCATTATCTTCAGAAAGCGTCTTTTTTGATCCAGCTGATTGAGAGAGGTTATGAATTGTTTGTTTCCTTATTCTCTAAAATGATTACATACACATGCAGTTTTTTTTTCTTCCATTATGGTCATGTACAAAGGTAACAGCAGATAAGCTTAAACACAGGAATGACCTTTCCTTATTCCTTTACCATGATTCATCAGGGTTTTCATTTCAGAAATATAAATACTGCAGAAGTACATTAAAGTGCATATACTGATAACTAGTGATGAAACATGAGATAGGTTAGAAAATAGCATAATTCATGACAGCACAGAGGTGGCCTATATTGCTGAAAACTGTAAACACCACTGTTTTAACATTTATATAATCATCTTAACAATTTAAACTATCACTTAATATAGTTAGTCCACATAATAAACATGCAGGACACTAAGTCCTGAATGCACAGACCCTAAAACAAAGGGCTAATCCTGCAGCCCTGCAGAATGTGGAGCAACATTTATTAATGCACAGCAGCTCTTTGTGTTAATGAGTCTGCTGCTGTCTACTGTGTCAAACCTCAGTCACATTACCTTTAACGATTCTCCTGATGTGGCTGATGTTGGCGAGCTCGGGACTTATTTCTGCAGAGGCTGCAGAGTGAGGTTGTCTGCGGCTGGGAATGCCAGGCTACCTTGTAATTAAGCCGTTTATTTGAAATGCTTTCTAAATAAAAGTTTCTGAATATGATGAATGTGCGGTTAATTTCATGCATCGCAGTTGACTTCTGAAGAGCTGTGAGTGTAAAACGGGTCTGTTAGAGTACATTACGTTTTGAGCTGCAGGGGGCAATACGGCCTTTTTGAATGCCACTTCCAAAGGGAGTCACACTACACACACTAGTACATCGACATGCACATGTGCAAGCAAAAGACAGCTTAGGCCACTCACATATATGCGCTTGTGTCCTCAGGGTCACTCAAGCAAACGAGGTTAATCAAGCTAGCCTGATTCTTCCTGCTTTCAGCTGCTGTAACTGCGATGAGTGCCCTCTTGTTCACAGTCACAGTGGCTTGCTTGATTCAGTCTCTGCCACTATGTTCGGGCCAAATGTTGAAGTAGTACTCAGATCTTGAAGGCTATTTAAGTCAAAGTACCGCAGTGTAGAGAAAAAGGTTGGACATCATGCACTTAATGTTGGAATAAAGGAGAAAGTTTGTGTTGAGTGACATATTTCAAAATAAAATGTGGATTGCGAATTTGATGATTTTGTTTGTAGAATTTTAACATTTAAGAAGGTGGTTTTAAAAACTTTACGTAGCCAAATTAATTTTTTCTTCGTTTTTTTGTTTTGTTTTGTTTTGTTTTGTTTTGTTTTGTTTTGAATTAGTTTCATCAATAGCGAAACCAAAAATAACAAGTAATTAAATTCATTGAATACCTGTTGTGTGTAGAATAAAAAAACAATATTTACCCCGAAAAATCGTGTAAAAGTATAACATATGACATAAAATGGACATACTCAATTTCAGTATATCTAAAAATAGTACATGGGCTTCCTGTTTCCGGCCGGCGAAGAATTTTGGTGGCTCAGTATGCCTGTAACTAGCTTTTTATATTCAGCTGCAGTCACCTAGCTAATGTTGGTCAGCTGGTTAGGAATGTATTTGAAATTTGACTTAATTGGGCCAGACGAGACCACTGAAAATCGCAGCAGTCGGTGGCAAAAATGCTCCAGTTTACTTGAAATTAAATCATATCATGTTTCAGTGTTGGTGCCTAGAAGTAACATGTGGCAATGCAGATGTCAGTTGACATGACATAAGAGGTGAGGCGTGAATTGGTGGGTGTGTTTTGGTGAGACCAGTGGTACAGTGGTGAAGGCTATCAGGGAGTCATCACACAGTCGTACCCTTAGAGATGCCCAGAGGCACCCAGATGCCAAATATCATACACATAACTGTTCAGAACAAAGGCTACTCAGGTCCCTGTGCTGTTCCTTCGCAAACGAGTGTAAACTCTAAATCTAAAATGAGAGCGTACGACCAGACAGCTGATATTTGGTGTCCAGCTTTGAAACAAAGGCGTATAAAACTCTAAAAGCAGCATTTTCATTTACCATTTAGCTGTAATAGGAGCAGGTTTCTCACTAGGCAGCATGTAAAAACAGGAGTAAGGAGGACGAGGATGGATTTGCTGTATATTGACCTGATACTTTTAAAAATACACAGAATTAAACTGACAGGAAAACTATTACGCATGTGTAGGACATGTTTGGGCAGGTGGCAAAGGACAAAGGGCAGCTAAGACCAGCCAATTTGCACAATAAGGAAAAATAGTACAGATGTAAAACAACCCCACATTTATTCTGTTATTTGACAATAGATCATTTAGAAATGTATCTCTCTTGGGTCTTCCACTCTTGTGGAAATTATTTATTTTAACATCTAGGGGAAGTGAGTAACACAACAGCCTAACTGGACACAGATCATTCTGCACTGATTGCTGAATATTTTTTGCAGCCGATGTCACACCGGGAGCCTTCCCTAGTGCCCGATCCTATATTTAGACTCTGCACACTCATTAGAGATTCCTCCTGAATCTGAGCTGTGCCAGCTGACAGAATGACTTTAGTTTAGAGTTAGAGGGAGGAAAACATGCAGGCCATACCTTTTGTACATTATGTACCATAAAATAGCCATTCGTCTTCCTCCGTTTTTTTGTTTTGAGAATGAACCCCCTTTCCGGTCCTGAAAAGAGTGGCTGTGCTGCTATACGGCCGCGTGGCCCAACGTTGTGTTTTATTGTGAGTCAATCGGGTGTAAATAACAGGCATGGGCTCTCTGCAGGACGCAGTTGAGCGTTAAGAGATGATCTGTAGTAAACAAAGGATCAGGAGGTGTGGGGGACAATCAGCGCAGGACTGGTAAGGTTTACACACACTTAAAGATCACGCAGTACAGTAGAGAGGTCGAAGAGGAAAGGATTAACTTGTGTCAGCCTGATGTCACATGTCACTTTATGTATACGTGCTTCGTCTGAAACATGTTTGAAATTTTAAATACAGCTCCTTAGAGCTACACAGCTTACTCACAAACTCGCATTTAAATCACTCCTGGCAGAGCTTGAGGTTCCGGAGAAGTCTAAATCAAAACATGTTTTCATGTTTTCTTCTGAATCGGACTGAGTCAACAGTAACCGTGCCAGTAAAACAGTGAATAGTGTCTTTATTCCAAATGGAGGGCTGCATCAAGGATCAACTTACCTATACCTAGGTGGTCTCGGTTCAAGTACAGACTGGAGCAGAAAAAAAAAAAATCCTTGTCTTTTATTTGAAATTGCAAGATTAGCTAATTCTAAACAGGGGAAATTCAGTTTTGCCTTGAAAAGTGGACGTGTTGGGAGGCCAGTAACAAAATTAAAAGGCTGGGATGCAATTACCAGACTCTTGGCTGGCACATAAATGCGACTTTGAAAGCTGCAGACTTATTATCGTGACACTTCTTGGTAGCAATTAGTTTAGCAGAGGTGTCAGATTTGCAGAGTGCGCAAAAGAGGGACATAATCAAACATGATGTATGGTTTCACTTTAGCCTGGGAGCTGATTGGCAGGAAACACATCCATCAAACCAACAGCCAATCTATTTAGTCTCAGACCAAACACTTAAAATTGTGCATAATTAGGTTGACTTTTGCCAAAGGACAGTTCCAAACCAAATTTGCTCGTGATGCCCATTTAGCATGATTGTTTTTAGTTTTGGTATTTAAAGGTCACTCATAATGGAAGCCAATAGGTTAGTGGCTTTTTTTTCATTAGACAACATTAATTAGATTTGCTAGTGTTTGACCATCTTGACATGTCTAACAATAAATTGGCTGTTTTATCTTGTACTTGGCAAACGGGTGCTTTGTGCTAAATGCTATCATGGGCAAGCTAACAGTGACAGTGTTAATATGCTGATGACTAGCACAAAAAGTTCTATTTCATGATATTAATTTTGTGTGTTGAAAGTTGCCAGTTTGCACTGAATGCTGTAAAAGCACAGATGAAGCTGATAGGACTGACATTTGTTTTTACAGGTGAATTTTGACATAATATTACCGTTTATTATGGGAATACCACGGTGATAATCTCCCAGATACGAATTCCGCGTTAAGTGGCAGTCCAACCATAACACTCCATTTTCTGAGAACTTGAGACTACTGGCAGGAAAACAGGACACAGTTTCCTCTCCACTCAAAAACATTTCACAACCATTTAATTTTACACATGTGAACTTTTAAATATCTTTGTTTTGATTGCAGTGAACTCAAGTCCCTCTGTGTTGTGTTCTAAAGCTAATGGCAGGTTAAATGAGACTGGCGACTATGCCTGCAGGTTCTCAGAGCTGATGGTTCAGAAAAGGTGGCACCGCGTTTAAGAAATTAATAAATCTGAGGATTCGGGATTATTATTTTTGTACAGTTTAACAAAGTTTTGGCTGTCAACTCAGATGGGTTGTTCAGACTGAGTCAAGCCTGTTGGTCTGGGGTGTCGCCAGGGATTCCCCCGAGGATGAATGAACTTTGACCCCTCCGTAGCCCGGGTCTTCATGCTTTGACCCTGGCAGTTAAGGCCACGAGAACCCCAAGGCCAAAGACACACACATAAACAAACACACACGCACAGTCTCGAGCATGAACGCGAGCTCCGCTGCTGAGTCAGCGAACGCACACTCCTGTTGTTCTCCATATTATTGATCAAATTTGTCTCTGATGGGTTTTCTGTGAACAATATGACATTTCCACAGAGTCACAAATCCTGGCCCGGCTTTATTAGGTAGTGCAGAGGTTAGTGAGTGATTTATGGTAGGAGTCTTTGGTGTCAAAGTTTAGAGTGGTAAAAATAGGTATCATTAGTCTGCTGGACACTCTAAGTAGTTCCCATATACACATAATGAAAGCTTTCTTTAGGAGTCTGGGAAGTTTGGTTGTACAAGGTGAATGAGCATGTGCGCGTGTCTGTGTTGTGGCAGCATGCTGTGCAAGGGCGCACACACTCATACCTCTGTTTATTCACCTTTTTGGACCCTTTCTCATCAGGGTTACTGTATTTGGCAACAAACAGCAAGTTTCAACCACACAGGTCAGTTTTTCTCTCGCAAGGAGTTTTTTTCTTTGTCCTTTTTCCACCTTCACCTGACAAACCCTCAAAGAGACACTGGCTACATTATCTATTTTGGCAAGTATTCATCTATAATGCTGTGATAGCTCACTGTATGTATCTGGGTGTCTTTGCTTCATCAATGAAAGAGCTCCACATTCTTGGGAGAGGGATGTTTGCAATTTATTATCCATTTGTTTGTTTACTGCATTTCCCTTTGCAGATAAAGTAAATTGTTATGTTACAAATGTTAATAGACTTTGGTTTTCTTAATAGCAAACATTATGTCAGTTATTACATTATTAACTTTATTGGTGTTAAACAATATATATATTTTACTATAGGATGTTGATATGATGCCTTGTAGGCTCCACTGTTGTAATTTAATTTCTGAGAAATGTAAAAATATTAATATTTCACAAGAGCTGCTGAGAAGGTGAAAAGCATGTCTGCAGCACTGGCATGTAAACTACTTCTGTGCAGAAGTAAGAATGATCAAACTGTAAATTTTCCCTTTGGGTGTTATCACAGCTTGTAGGTCTTCCAGATCAGTTCAGTTCAGCTAACTCAGAACTCGAACAGACATTTATGTCTGTGTTTTCTTCTCTCTGCATCCTTTTTACCGGAACTTTGTTTGGCCATAAACTTAACATCCCTGTCAGCCAATTAGACAAAAAGTATTTAGGATGGTTTGCCTCTGTTTCTGCCCATTCTGTGATTAAAATGACAACACCTCCAACTTCTTTAGTAACAGAAAGTGGTGAATTATCTGTGGAATAAACAGACGATTTACACTCATTACTGTAACTTGACTTACTATAGGGTCTACTAGACGTACTACAGGGAGCCAGCACCCAGCTGATATGTGCATTGTGCCCATACAGACCACTTGTCTGGATAATGTACATAAGCAGGGGACTTTGAGTCCTGTTATACGATTTGAAGGAGTGTTAAGAAGTGAGCTTACTTACAATAGCACAGTTATACGCAACTGGACCAACAATAAGTGCATTAATAGTGTAATTTAAGGTTATTAAATCAAATGTATCCGCAGATCTTCTTCATGGCCTAAAAATTTAACATCATCAAGAATAGGTTTGTGAAAATAAGAGGAATAGAATATTTTTAACAGCATATCCTGTTCATTTTTCATATTTTTACAGGCCACGGACCTCATCACCGAACCCCTTCTGCAAAATGGGAATTTATGAAGCAGTCGCACTCAAATGTTGATATGAGCAACAGTCTGTCCACTTGCCAGCGCGTGAAACTGCAGTGTGTTTGCACTTGCATGTCAAAACTCAGCCTCTCTGTCACACACAAAACAATTATGCACCGATAAGGCAGGTTCATCATTGACTCTGTGCGAGTGACTGTGTGTATTTGTGTGTAATTGGACATCTCTAACCTTATGCAATCTGTGCAGAACCCTGTAAGCTTGTCATCTGATGGTTAATTAATCATTGTCCTGCTGCTGCTGTCCTGAACGATCTCTGGCTTCTACTGTTTTTCAAGCTGAGCTCAAGCTGTTCTTTTATATAATACTTAATCCAGTGTAAAAAAAAAACCCCAACATAAAATATATATATA
>KV751334.1:23255067-23270832 GCA_001698575.1 Mola mola
TATTGTTTGGTTTAGTGATTAAGATGTTCTTGCTCTGACCCTCTCTGTTAATTGTTAAAAAAACACACAAGCTGATTTTTTTGCACTCAGTGTGAGTCACAAAACATTTAAACACCCCTAAAGGAGATTAACCATAATTAGACGTGAACTGGGGCTCCAGGAGATGGAGTTGCATTTTGAGATAAAATTAAAAGCTTATCAACAGGGGTAACTTCTGATGGCTCTGGTCCTCAGAGACTCATTGATCTCAGTGGCAGGCTTAATTCCTGTCATCCTGCTACTGCACACAGATGGTTCTGTGCCTCCAAGAGCTTGAAAGGGTCCCTAAAAAGTACATCTTTTTGTACTTTAGCAAAATATGTATTGTATTTATGGCTATGCCTGTCTATACAGTGTTGGAGTTGGCAGTCGTGGTGGCTGAGTGCATGTGATGCAAAGGCAGCAGCCTGGTGTGGCAGTGATGGTGAGTCACAGCTGGCAAGAACATAGAGAGGAGCCATGTCACCCAGTCGTTACAACACACACACACACACTCTCACACACAGACACACACAGGAAAGAACCCAGGTGCAGTGCAGATGCAGGAGCTTCTATTGATTCAAGTTAGAATCAATATGATGAAATCGTGCGGGTTTTCATCCCACTCCATCATTCTGTCTATTTGTGTATTTCTGTCCCTCCTCTGTGTGTTATTCTTCTCTTCATCATCAGTGTGCCGTTCAAAATTACATGATTTGCGACTGACTCAAACGCCGGGCCTTCACATTGTCAAACAACACACATTCTTGCAGCCAGAAGTTGGGCGCACGATCAAACACACAAACAACCTCGGCAAGATGGCATGAAGCCTCCTGTAGATTACCTTGTTTACATACTTGGGGAGACAGCATTGCTGAGCATGGCTGCAAAAATCTATGGTGGTGTGCCACATTGCATGAATGTTTACGCGCATGCTAACGTCTGTGCACCTGCATGTGCAGCGTTCCAGCCTCTGATTGCATTAAAAGCCCCTATTAATGATCCAGAGATGTGATTAGATGAAGAATAAGATGATTTCTCCATCTTCTGCAGTTGCTAACCTGTAAATTTCAGTTAACACCGTTGTAATCAAGACTAAAACCTAAACAACTAATGAATATTTAAAAAAAAACAAAAAAAACTGTAAATCCCAATTAACATGCATTTAACGAGCAGACAGATGGAGAAATGGTTAAACAGACACAGGTCACAAGTTCACATTTCCCATTGCAATAATGAGCCAGGAAGTCAGTCGGTTTCAGCTGCTCTCAATGTTCTGCTCATCCACTGTAAATCACTGTAATGAGCGTAAGCCAAAATGTTCACAGCTCAAATAGTGCCATAAACTCATGATCCAACAAGATGTGGAATCATTATGATTCTGTGTTCGTGCAGCTACGAACTTGTAAACAACACATGGGTTCCCAAGGGTAGTTTTTTGACATTACAGGGAGTTTGCACGAGCCACTGTGGGGGGTTTCAGGTGAATGAAAAGAAACACTCTCTAACTCTCTTGCTTTTTATCCTTCTCTGCACACACACACCTGAGCTCACCTGTGAGTGTGTTATTCTACACCCAGCAGCAGTCCCAGGAGAGCTCATGCAGGTGTAGCGTTACATGTCTGACACACTTTGCCACTTGCCACAGCTCATTAGGGGTAAAGTGCTGCCTCTCTACTCAATAATCACTGTTTGGGAAGGAGTCCTCTCACCCTGCTCAGATGTTACTTCACTCAAACCTGACCGCTATGTTACTGACCTGTAAACTGTGATGTTTTCTCCTCTGGCGGAGGATAAATGGCATTATCTCCCATACTGTACTAAATTACGAGTTTGAGGTACCTGTATTTTGCATAACTATTCCTATGTATAGAAATTTGGATCACCATGATTTATTCAGCCGATCAGTGTGTTGACATCCATTATATACTAGTAATCTGGTTTAACAGAGCCGTTCTAGTATTTTGATATGTGTTGCACATCGAAACAACCATCTGGATATGCTTTTAAAAAAACGTGGACGTACTTCAAAACTAGGGCAGGACACTGTTAACAATCCTGATAGTAATGATGATAGACAATAACAAACATGAATATCTAATGCTTTTAATAAATTAGCATATCAGATGGTAGGAAATTTATATAATGTCACTGTTTAAATTCCCCACAATAACCAGCCCATTTAGTATCTCTGTAGCAATGTAGCCAATCTAGAAATCAAAGTTAAGTATCCACTATGAGCATTTTAGCTTTTAGCATTTTGCCCAAGTGGTGGTGTCTGTTGAGCACACAACATCAAAGTTTATGTAATATCCAGACTTTCAGTTGGGGTGTTCACAGGGTGTTGGATGAAATAAATGATTGATTAAGGTAGCTTCAGCTTTGTAATTCCACCGTGGTACAATAAGACCAAGTTTAACCTGAAATGACATTATCCTTGAAGTCGCGCTAAACTTGCTCCACACATTCACATGCAGCTGGAGTGAGCTTACCTCTGTCATCTCATTACTTTTAGCTAGTCTACTATACACTGCACAGTGACATTAGAGTAATTCAGTCAGACATGTTTAAACCAGACACAGATTCTCAGGAAGAAGAGAATGAGCTAATTGTACAGGGTCACCTACAAGTTGATGCATCAAAGTGGCAAGTTGTGTTTCTACAGTGTTAGGCCCCACCTGCATATAGGTGAGTATCCTCCAAATACACCTATTTGTTTCATTGATAATACAGGAAACAATACTATCGTGACTATGTCATCCTGCACAGGTCTTTTTGTCACGAGGTTTGTAAAACACATGATTGAATAAAGACTATTACACCACGGGCTAAGGGAAGACTTCATACACTATTTACTTTGCTGTCTGTTATATATTTGCCTTTCTGCCAAGTGTTCCACTGTTTACTTGTTTTAATTCAATATTTGTTGACATGCCTCCCCATTGGTCTCCAAACTTAAATATATCCTTGTCCATTTATTGCGCTTGGCAAATAAAGTGATTCAGAGCGTGATTATGAGAGTGTCCGGACTTGGCTTTCAATACTTCCGAGAGATAGACGACAGATGAAGCAACGGAGGGAGGGAGAGAGTGTCAGAGACAGAATGATAGATGGACCAGGCACAGAGGAGGCATGTTCAGGGCACACAAGCCAAGATTTCTGTCAGAGGGGGCGAGACCCAACAGGGCGCGCTTTCTCACACCCTACCCTGTAGAGTTTCAGCCCTTCCCCTCCACTCTACAAGTCCCACCCAAATCCCCTTCTCTTTCATTCTACCCTTCTTTCCATCTGTTTTTATAGCTTTCCCTCCCCTGATATTCCTCCATCCGTTTCCTCTCTTCCCTTCTTTCTTGCTGCTCCTCTCCCCGTCTCCGTTGCCCTTTACAGAGGTGATGACAGAACTTCCCTGGCATATGTTGTGTAGATGAACTTCAACAGCCTCCAGACACACGCCAACACTCATGCACGTACGTGCACAGAACACACGATGAATGGATCAATTCAGCTTTACCATACTTACCTGGGCTGCAGAGGTGGTGATGGAAAATAAAGTTGAATCTGAAGCCAGTCCACGTCTCACATCTCTTTACTGTCGTGGATGCTATGAGATCCCGTTTTCCACATACAGCAGAAGTAGGCTAACCAATTAGCTGTCAAAATGTATGAGACAGTAATATGAATCCTGGTTCAAAGAGAAGTTGAATATATTGGAAAATAGATACACCCATGGAGGTGTTGTTGGTAAAAAACAATTTGCATGAAATGAAATGGATCCCACTAAATTTTGGAATCCCACTTAGGATCTGGATCTAGAGCCAGGGATTTTCCATCAGATTCGTCAACACTGGGAGATTTTGAGAGGCACTTTTGTAGCTCATAGTTTTGGAAAGGGTCCAACTTCAAGACTACAAACAACTGGGACAAACCATCCCACTATCCTTACCAAATAAGAATGATCCAGAAAACCATCATTTGGGATTTTTCTTTTCTTTTTTTGTGAAAAACTTCAGAACTACTCCATATATCAACTCAAACACCCAAATCCTAAAGGATCAAGGAATTTAAATATCACATTAACTTTGGGCTGGAAGCATTTTTGCAGGGAGATTAACATGTTGGGGGGGATTGTTCATTGTTGGCAGAAGTTTAGAATCTAGAATTACTCTTGTTTGGTTTCTTTTTGAGTGAGATAAGTAGATATTTCTGTCATGTTTGAAGAAAGTTAAATAAGGAGCTGAAGACAGCTGTTAGCTTATCTCAGCATAATAGTGAAAACACTGACAGTGGTGCACCAGAACATTTTTCCATTTTTGGACAGATTCAACAAACAAAATATAATCAGTTTTTTATTGCAATTTGGTTCCGAAAAATAAGCTACGCTAGGCTAACTGACAGCATCAGGACAGGACAGAGACATCTTAAGACTCTTAAAAACACTCAATTAAAAAGGACCCAGTGTGAAAATGTTATTGACTTTTGTGTCATTTTCCAATATATGTTGGCCACTCTAAAATGTTAGTGTCCATATCCAGTAGAGAAAAGGGGCAGCCTGGAAAACTCACAGACCAGTTGCATTCATTGTGCATCATGTCACATGTGCAAAAAATTTGTGTATTCTGATGAATATTGCGAAAAGCTAGACATCTATTTGGATTATACTCATTGTTTGCTAACCCAATAAATCTGAGATGACTAATGACTAAACGATAGGGAATGTTTGGCTAAATCAAGCATATATAGACAGTATATTGTGACAGAAAGGACTTATAATTACTTACACCATATCATATGTGGATAAAGCTTTTATCTGATGATTGGGTCTTCAGAGACAGCCAATCACAATGAGTTGCAGTTTTTTTAGATTCAAAGCTCGTTCCATCTTTTTTCTTTTTCTTTTTTTTTTTTTTTTGCCAAGTGTGAACAAATGCAGACTTTGGAGCACCTCTAATGTTATTTTGGTTTTGATTGTTTTGATAAATGGTAACTAGAGAATGGACACCCATTATATATCAATGCAAAAATAGTACTTTGAGTATATTTTCATCTTTATCTTGATTATGTCTTGTAACAGCGTCCTTGTTGGCAGTCAACACAGGCAAACTCGGAACAGTCAAACCACTGAGCTCCAAACAGCACACAGCCACTGGAAAGCCCTGGACCTCGCTGATGTTTGTTGTCATCAAGCAACTGAAACCGACTATGCAAATACTTCGAGAGATTTGTAACAGATGGCAATCTGGGGGGAAATTTGAGCCAGTGAACAACAGACATAATGCAGAAAAGGATATATTAAACTGCAAATTATACACATTAAATGAGATCTGATGAAATCCCCATGATGTGGTGCAGGGCTCTGTTAAATTGCCAGACACGTTCAGTTGCCAGAGAGCGTTTTGTTTCATCTTAAAGAAAATCATGACCACATTATCTGGCCAAAATCTGCACTTTTCTCTCTCTCCTCTCTTGAGCCTTTGGGAAACTGAATTCCTGGACGGGGTTGTGAGCATTAGTTAAGGCCATACAGTACACATTTCAGTTTCACCGGAAGGCATAAAACACAGCATTGCATTGTCACTGTATACATCACAATTAACAGTCATGAGGGCTGGATTGCTTATTACTCCCAGTGTTTATGGTTTGTGCATATTACAAACACAACACAGCGATAAGCATCTGTGTGGGTGAGAGATCTAATTCATGCATCAGAGAGAGTGTCCATATGTGCAACATGTGTTTCTCGCTGGGTTTCATTTAATTGTTCATTTATCTATTTATTTATTTATCTGAGCCAGGTTCTCCACTCTATAGCCTCTGGGTTTACTGCAAAGAGAGACAGGACAGACAAGTTTAAATGGACAAGTTTAAAAAAACGATTTTATCAAAGTTCACGGATGCAACCTTGACAACAGTGATGATTCTGATCACATTCAACTAATGCGTGATCTGAGTGAGTGAATGAGGGGTGTTCATAACATCAGGAGAAGTATTATTAACATAATTATGTTAGATTATGTTAGTTTAAAAAATGCTAATGCTAAAGATTATCTATGGAATGGAATGGCAGTGTTGACCTTACATTTAACATCCGTATTGTGTTGCAAAAAAGTTGGTCTTGGTCAAAGTCTTGCAGCTTCAGAGGCAATAGTACTGTAGCCGCCCACTATTTACTGAAGTAATGGAACTTCAGCTGCAAGTTTCTGTTTTTCTGCTTTGCATTTAATCTAATGTATAAAAAAAAAAAAAAAAGAAGAAGAGGACATTCCTAGACAGATTTTCATTTCATGAATCCATGTTTCTTTAGAGCGTTTGATACAGGCCTGTTGCACCTTGCTGCTCTGGTCCGCTGTAAAAGCGTAATGCGTAATGCTCACCTTGGGGAGACGTAATCGGAGGTAATATCCTTGTTGAATTAACAATCTGTACGATCGGAGAGAGCAAGTGAGGCACAACAATGAGACAAGGCGGTGAAGGCTTGTCCAGTAAGACCCACATCCGCAAGATTTAAAACCAACAAGGCTGCAACTTTTTCATCGCAGCCAAATTGACATAAAACTCCAGGTTACCAAAGGTTTAATTAATAAAAGGTATTATGGTTCAGCTTCATTTAGTTTGACGGAGCCTACTTAGTAAGCCAACATGTACATGAGCAGCACACTGACCTGAATGGAACAGAGCCTGAATTATGTTTGGAACACCCGGTTTATGCTCCTATTTCTTGCCAAGATAGCTGCTGTGAAAAAGGCCTATTCCGCAGGTTCTGGGTAACAAGGGCTTACATTTTACATTTAACTCAAGATGAGCTTTGCTACGTTACCTCAACATGTCTGTTTCCTGTCTGTAATGTAATACAATGCTACTGGAGAGAGCAGCTGAAATTAGCTGAAATACTGGAAATAGCTAGCCTGGAAACAGCCACAGTCAAAGGTAACTAAATCCACATTGGCCAGCCATCTCTGATAAAACTCACTTAACATTTAATACTGTCAAACTCAAGCTAAATTCTTCTTCCAGTTTGCAGTCACTGTACTGATGTAGGCCGGCTGCAAATTAAACAAAATGTCTGAGCAGTTCCATTTTGTGGGCAAAAACAAATAAAAACAAGCCACCTACGCTTGATATAACGGGTGGCACCTTCCTTTGACAGATACAATGACAGCACACTGATGCCAAGTAAAGGCCGATGTTCTTCAAACAGCTGTCTGGATTTGAAGTCTTCTGAGAAACCACTTATGAAGCCTTCAAAGTGTCTTCAAATGAAGTGATTTTCCTATATTTTATCTGTCATTGACGAACTGCAGTGTTGGGACAGGCAGGGTTTGACGTGGAATATTAATTTCTGGACTGCTGAAAACATTAGCTCTCCCTGGCCTCCCAAGGCAACAGTGCAAACATAGGCCTTTCCTTTCCCTTCCCTTCCTCTCTTCTCCTTACCTCTCCTTTCCTTGGCTCTCCACTCCTTTCTTGACTTACCCCCCTCCCTTGCCCTTGGCTGACATACCCCTTAGATTCAGTGTGTGTGTTGTGTGTGTATCTGTGTAAGACATTCCTCAGTAAGGTCCAGGAGCTCTGTGCTGTCACACACCTCCTCCCTGAGGCCAGAACCCTGAAGAAGGGGGAGGAGGAACTGGGGAGGAAGATCGGTTAGCTGTTTGAAAAGTAGTTTTGAAAAGTAGTTTTGAAAAATGCGCAAACGCTGCACAGGTACTGTAGGGTAAAACTAATGAGTTCCAAGCAACATGTTAACATGCACATTAAAAAACCTCCAGTGAGCATGAGTAGTCAATGAATGCTGAAGGTGGTGATATCACGCACAGCTGACAGGATACTTCCGTTATTAGTCTGAAACATACCAGTAAGGCGCCCCTGTCATTCTATCTGCTCGATGGTGCATATGTGTGTGTGTTTGTTTGTGTGTATGTGTTTAAAACTTTCCCAAATACCTGAATTTTTTTGCTTTCCAGCTCACCTCAGTAAGTGCTAAGCCAATAGGCTCATTTGTTTAACCCCCCAAACACTGACAAACACACACACAGAGTGTAGTGTGTGTACTTGTAGGAGCTCCTACTCAGAAACTATGGGCAAACAAACAAATTGCATTGTTGTCTCAGATGTCTGTTTGCATTTTAATGAGTTATTATCATCTCTCTCCCCATAGATGACATGCTTCACATACCTGCACTTGGCTTTTCAGGATATTGGTGAAAGGCTCAATAAAATATAGCCACAATTTGATATAACAGGGCCTGCATATCACTGGAGCAACTGCCATGTGCTGTCACATGATACTGTCTTCTGCAGTTATTTTTGTTGGGCTTCATAATTATCTTTGGTTGTACTTTTAGTGACTGGTAGCTCAGTGTGTGATGGTTCTATGGTAGTAGCACTCCTACAGCTGACTGAAGCAGGCCTAGATCACAACATCCAATCACAGGGGGAGTTCCTGTGATCAGCAGCCTGAACATGGCTGCAAACCAAACTGGGAACGGACAAAGCCTTTGAGACAAGCAGAGGCCAGTTTGACAGTGGCTCTGCAAACGATGGACTTTGATCTGCTACAGTGAGGACTTGCTTTGACCAAACCAGAGGTGATCCAGGAACCAAACTGGACTGTTCTGGTGATTTTTTTTTTGTTGTTGTTTATGTGTAGCTTGAGTGAAGTGTGATTTAGGATGAAGGCGTTTGGTTGACGTTCGTTTCTTTCTTCAGGAAAATACCATATGTGTAACAATATTCCCTTCATGGGCGATTTGTGACCCAAACTAGAATAATACGCAATATGAGCGTGGGCTAGCTTGTTATCATGTTACCTTCGGTAGCTACGAACATATTTGACTGAATGTAAGCTCTGCTGTTTTTTTGACATTCTGTTGATAGTGTTAACTAAACTATGGCAAAATGCTAAAGTTACATTGCTAGAAAATGCATAATATTTTTTTATGAATATATTGTCATTCTTTCCTATATTTCCCACAAACTACTTGTTGTCTAACAGGTAATGTAATAAACCTAATAAAAGATGATTCTGTTGTATCTAAAGTTACAGAATGCAGGTTCAAAATACACCCAACATCACATTTGGAAAATACTCTCCTTTGTTTTACTGCTTTGGGTAAGTGAAGGCTTAAAGATTAGACAATGTCATATAGGAGAGATTTAGCATTAACTCAAAGAGTGAGGTAATCCAGTGGCCCCACACACAGTTGATCCATGCCAAAAGAAGTGTATTACAGTAAGTGTCAAACTTCATTGGCAAA
This sequence comes from Mola mola, assembly GCA_001698575.1. Classification (NCBI taxonomy): domain Eukaryota; kingdom Metazoa; phylum Chordata; class Actinopteri; order Tetraodontiformes; family Molidae; genus Mola; species Mola mola. The sequence continues at coordinate 23,264,340 of KV751334.1, forward strand.
CTATAATTTATAACACACATAAAGGTGGAAAGATAATGATTTGTACATGATGTAATCTAATGTGAATTTCCTGTGTGATCATTTACATCTTGGGTGTGATGGGAGTTCAATTTACTCTGATAATAAAGGGACTTTCTGTCCCATACGTAAAATTAATCAGGGAATGGGCCTCATCTTTGTTAATGTCATTAGAGGTTACCGACACTGCTGATGACAGTAAAGCTCATTAACAGCAACTGGAAGTTATTGGTCAGTGACACACCATAAAGATCTGAACCTGAGATTTTGAGTTTCATGAAGACCAACACCAACTGGCTGGGATTTTACTGTCTTGCAGTACAGCCCTGAGGGGGAAACTCCCCTTCAGAGTACACAGGCAGGTGTCGCATTGCAGATGTGGATGAAGTTACTCTATTGACCAGCCATAGATGTACACGGACGTTCGAGTTAAGGGTCTGGATCTGATGGGGCGCAATCAATGTAAGAGCAAGGAATGTGGCCTGAGGGAAAGGTTGGATTCTGACATTTTAACTGTCAAGTCAATATTGATTTATGTTGTCCAAGTGGACAGAGAATAATGCTAGATGGGGGCAAAAGATGTTTAAAACAGGGAACTGATCTGTGACGCAACAGAATGCTTTTAGCTCATCGTTGCAAACATACACCTATTTAACAGAGAAGTGAGACCTCTTTAACACGTAATCCCCATTCACAGCTTTTCTTAAAGGCCATGATTTTTGTAAGTCGGTGTGTGGGTCTTTTGGCCTGGCAGTGATTGACACCTCCAGTAATTGCATTCAGGAGTTGTGATGCAACAGGAAGCCACAGACAGCAATATGGCGACTTCCGTCCACTCGAAGTTAAGCTTAAACGACCACCCAGCCTAATATGGATAAAAGTCTCAAGATTTCAAAACAGCCAAGCCCTCATGGGGTTCAAGTTCCTAACGAAGTGCTCAGGTATGCCAGCTATGGTAACTTCACCGCTGGAGGTCCGGCGCAGGCTGGAGGTAGCACGCCGGATGTCCTTAGTGTCCTTAGCCTAATTAGGGCAGTTTGAGATGTATCGCCATAGGAGCTGTTGTTGTGTCTCGCTATGCGTGTGTGTATGTGGGGGGAATCGACGTGCCTTGAGCAGCGAACAGCACATTCGCTTAATGGGATTAACATTTAACCAGCTGCACTTACTCGCTGTCCCCCAGCTGTCTAAAAAAAACCCCACACACCAGTGAGTCAGGAAACTGCGTGCGTTTTGCACCGATTTGTGTGAAGGTCCCTGCAGGGGGCCACTGACTGTTGATTTACTTCATTCAACAATTACCACTCAGAGGTGGCAGGAATTTTAGAAATGAGGAAAAGTTGCGTTCCACTCGGAGTCCTTCCTCTCATAAAAATACCAGAATTAGTTGAATTAGTTGGCTTAGCCTCTCTCATGTCATAACGCATCTCACCCCTCAAAGTCCACTTGTCAGTCTGAGTTATTTATTTCTCTTCAAAATGACTTTTATTGTGCATTAAGGCAGAGCCGAGCTGTCTTGCCTAGCTGCACATGAACAGGAGAACGGACTTTTAGGCAGTTTTAATGTTTCACTAAGCATTTGCTGAAAAGTCCTTTTTGTTTTTCCAAGGTTACACGAGGAGCTTTATCACTTTTATGTCTTTAGAGAAGGTTAACAGTAGCAGCCAGTTAGCTTAGCTTAGCACAAAGAACCTGATCCTGAACCTGAACCTAATCTTATCACCCAACTCTTGACAAAGAGAGGCTAATTTTGGGTTTGTTTCAATGTCTCAAATTTGACCTCTGGGCTGTTTGGAGTTAAAAAAAAAAAACAAAACAACAACACAAAAGCTAAGCTATAAACAGACACGGGGGAGCTTAACTGTTTAAGTTTACTTTCAGTTCAGACTGTGACTGAACTCAATTATTTCTGTTATTTCCTTCCAGTTTTTCTTCTTTACCCCTCTTAAGTTATATTTCTTGAAATGCCTCGGTCAAGCTAAAATATTTGGACAATGAACACAGCACAGAACAAAATCATGTGGAAAAGGGGGGGATACAAATCCACACAGCTCCAACCATATCTGAAGCCCACACAACATTAAAATGTGCTTAATTTGGTGATTTTGTATGATTGTTCCAAATAAGAAATTACTCTCCTCATTCAAGAAAGAGATGAAACAGTATGAAAATTTAATATCACTGTTGCAGTGACAAAATGATCACAGTTAATAGTATTCTCGCAGCATTATTCAAATGTGAGGAAAATGATTAAAAAGCGAATTGAATCGCACCGAGAGATCATTTCACCAACGGCTCATTTCAAAAGCTGCAAATGAAAAATACTTTGCAAGCTGCACAGGATTTTAAGCCTGTGTCTGGAAAAATATGTTGGTAACTTTCATTTTGATGAAAAATATTTAAGAATTTTTCAAATGTGTTAAATAGCCACATTTTTAACACTAATTACATCCCTACTTCCAAGCATTTATTTGAATTCCAGGCGTGCCTACATATATGTTTCCACACATGTAGGCATGTAAGGTCACAACGGAATTTGAAAAATAGCTGAGGTACGACAGCCACTGAAGATCCTTCCATAAGTGTAACCGAACCTTCCCTGACTTCAGTAAACTGATGCGTATGATGACAGCTCCTTGATAACAGTGCACCCCCACCGACAAAGATGTCATGGGCAAATAGGCTAATGACAGGGGAGGGAGGCAACATAGATTACAGGTAGATACACGTGATGAGTGACAGTGACAGCGCATGAATCTGCTAAAACATATTCAGATTAAACATGCACTGAACGGTGCTGTGCTTATTGTGGACTTTATTTTCTTTTGCTTTAAAGGAAGAAGTACAGCGCCGAGTTTTTTTTGTTTTGTTTTGGTGAGGCAATCGGAGAATGAAGCAGAATTCTTCTTCACTGTCTCATCTACATGATGTTTTGGACCATTCCAAAATGCAGTCCCGATTCCCACAGCTTGATTGACAGTTTTCCTTCAGGCTAAATCTGAAACCACTTATTTCATTCTCACAAAGGGGGTTGGAGCTGGGTTATACAGGGTCACAGAACGAAGAGGGGCCTGATAGGTTATGACCAGGAAAGGATACCGATCTTTTGTGTGTGTGTGTGTGTGTGTGTGTGTATGTGTTAGCATTTCACCAGCAGATTCACGGCATTTGTGCTTGTGGCTACTTTCCCAGGATTCACTTTCACCGTTTTTTAGTTTTACTTTCGGGGTTGTCAAATATACACTGAGGTACTACAAATGTCCCCGTTTAACATGGTCAGAGAAGAAAAATCATCTCTTTAACCAAATTTAAATAACATGACAAATGTTTGTTGTACCCAAAACAGTCCACTGCCTGATAGATGACCCTGGTGTAGTTCAGATAAGATGCACTTTGCCATCACCAACAACCTGATACGCTGATATGAAGATAACCTCCTTGCGCAGCAGTTTGCGATTCATTGCTCATGACAAGCTGCTGCCACAAAGTACACAGTCCTACATCAATCTGGTTTGTTTTCAAAGCAGCGTTCCATAAAGAGAAGGGGTAGAGATAAAAAGGCAAGCATCAAAGATATACAAAGTGCTGCGCCTGGCTCTGACACTTTCATCAGACGTGCTGCGCTTGGACGCACCAGAAGGTGACAGGCAGGATTTACTGACCCAGAGGCCTCTTTTACGCTCCCCCCGCTGCACTGATCCTGGGCTTCCTCCCCGGCTGCATGTGCAGGCCTATAGGCTTACCTTTTATGCCCCTCTCCTCTCCCTCTGTGTCTGCTGTAAATAGGCTTAATGTTACAGATATCTGTGTGTGAGCAGGAAGAGCCGAGGCGAAGCACAAGAAAACGGCTCTATTGACTGGAACAGGTGGAAAGAGAGGAATTGGGACAGAGAAGCTGGTCAGATTCTTCAAGTTCAGCACCTACACGCATGTTTTAAGTGTGTAGCCGAATGGCTGCTCACACATTTGCAATTTCTATAAATTCAAGCTTATGGTGCTTCTGCTCTCATTGAAAGTCCTCCTGGATGAGAAAAGAATAAAATCTGAAATTCATGCTATCGGAGCCAGCTGGGTGAATGAGGACGTCCCATCACTGTGTGCCATACTGTTAAACCTGGACTGTCACACTGTCCGATTCACATACATTCAAACTCCACACAAATCCACTGAAAGTCTTTATTATCTGATGTTTCTCCATCTCCAGTTTCATTAACCTCTGACACTGCCTCATACCGTGCTCCAGGTCAGGTATTTAATACTTTAACCATTACTCCGATGGGGTCATTGCTGATATAAATCTCTTTTTTTTTTTGGTCAAACCAGTTGTTTACCACCAGCACCATAGAGAAAAAGTTATCAGCCACTAACAACACTGCGAAAATGAGTAAGCAAGTCAAACTTTTGTATTGTTTCATTGAAATAACACCGTCAAAATACTAGAGGTGAATAGAGCATTAAACTAAGAATGTATTTAGTTACAAGTTTAAGTAAGTCTGCTTAAATGCATTGCATTACATTCTAGAAATTATGTCACGGAGCGGACCACTATAACCAATCCTTTCTGCTGCCATATGGAAGGCAGAGGTTCATAAGCAATGTGGCACATTCAGAAATGAGGATCCACGGAGAGCATTTTAAATTTTGGCATTTTACCAAAGCGGAGTCATCTGTTAATCATATAACACTTGGGGTTTGTTTAATGCATCAGTTAGCGTGATTGCTGGGTGGTGCATGAATTCATGGATTGATTGAGCTAATTTCAAGTCCCATTAGGGTAAAATAACGCTAACTTCAACCTATAACGAGGTTTACCAGGGATGCACCGATTTATCAGCTCAGTGTCTGCATCAGCCAATAAGAACATCCTAGACTGGGATTGGTGTATTTGTAAATAAGGTGACATTCGACGGTACCGGTGGCCAATCACAATCTGTTGTGTCTCGTTAGTTTTACAGTGGCCTCGCCTCGTCTGCTGTTCTACACCAACAAGTTTTAACATAGCATTTAAGACCCCCTCTGATGAAAACCACACTTTGGACCTTATTAACTTGTCCAAATGGTGTTTTTTTTTTATGTACTACGACAAACATCATGCCTGAAATAAGCATAATGGCTGACGATTTTTCCGCTTGTTCTTCAATCCCCCAAATATGGCCGATGACCCAAAAATGAATTCTAACATTGAAAGTTTTTTGAAAGAAAAAACCTCGGGAAGCAATCCTGACGACTGGGAGGGGCAGGCTTTATGTGGTGGAGGTTAAATTCAGTTCAATTCATGCAGAGGATTTCTAAATTTCCTTGTCACAATAAATGACAACGACAACAAAGTGTTGACCCGTTAACAGATACATCCAGAATTGCAACGAAGCAACGTGCTTGTTATAGAGAGTTTTTGAATAAAAGTACAATTACTGATTTAAGACAATCAAAAGTACAAAAAGACAAGCGAGTAATTTGAGTAGATGTGATTTGTGACGAGATGCTATTGGATTTTTATTGTATAAGACACGCAGCTTTCTGGCCAAACTGACAGTGAGCCCCAAAGCAAGACTTGACGTCTTAGTTTTGGGGGACAAACAGTAAAAACTCCATGTTTAAGATTATTGAAATACTGGACATTCATGGTTTCACATATCAGACAGCGCTTAGCACAAAACACCTCCAGAAGAAGTGTCAGTTTTTGGGTTTCACGAGTGGTGCAGGTATGGAACGTGTGAGCACTCAGTGTGACATACATGTCACAGACGGGGGGAGTAAACCGTCACCAACCGCCTGCAGGCCTTTAATGCATGTGATGCTGCGGTCGATCTGGTCGAAGCGCAGTTTAATCAACTGTTTAGGAAAAAAGAAGTGAACCCAAAGGACCCCTCATTGGCCTAATTCCTCTGGGTATTCTTGCAGTGGCCTTATGGTGGTCACTAATGAGTTTACGTGACCTTATCATATTTTATGGATTCTAATGGCAACCTTGTATTGCTTTTGAAAAATAGCCCACGTGGAGTTGATTAAGTTTCCACAATATATCCATACACTCATGGGATGTATACAAAAGGCTGTGTGCCTGTAAGTGAGAAGGAGAGGGAAGCGTGCGTGTGCGTGTGCGTTGAGGAGGAGGAGGAGGAGGAGGAGGAGGAGGAGGGCGCCTCATGTTTAAGCCAATAGGCGCATAGCAGCGTTAATGTCCTTCCTCGACGCTTTAAACTTGGTGCCAGAGCTGCGCAGCCTGCTCAGCCCTCCTACCTCTCTGGACCTGCCCATGAGCAGGTTTTGATAAGCCACATCAGTCGACTTGATACGGGACTCGAGACGCCACCGACTTGTGTTTGTTTGGATGCCGTCCGCCCGGATGTCTCCAGAGCCGTGATTTCATTCTGACTAAGGGAATATTCAAGCCCGGAGCAAGTTGTTGCCTCTAAGGTAAGAGTCAACTTTTTGGCTCCCATAATAATTTTCTTTTTTATTATTTTATGAATTA
>KV751334.1:23271074-23289040 GCA_001698575.1 Mola mola
GTGTGTGTGTTTTCCCTTTTTTTTTTTTTTTTTTTTTACCTTTTCTCTTGTCAACGCGCCAACAGTGCTGAAAGATAATGGAAAGAAAAAAATGGTTTGTCTCTCGGTAACTTAATGGTCACACATGGACGCATCCAAGAGGCGAAGGCAAAGAGTTGGGGGTCTGCAGGAGAGCAGGAGAGAGGACAAAGGGTGCATCTGTGGAGGGTGCGTGTGCGTAAAGACGCACTTCATGGTGGGGATGCATTTTGCTCTCCAGATGTGTGAACTGATGTGAAACGCTGCCTGTCACTCAGTCTCCCCCGACCTGTCAACTGGGTCTTTTTCTTTTTCTTTCTCTTTTTTGGTGGTGTTGTTCATGCAGCTCTTGATCTCCTCAGACCCACATCATTGCTGACAGACCACAGCTGTGGTCCACAGAAACATTACAGTGTAAAACCACATCACTTCAGCCTCACGAAACAACTAACCATGAAAGGCAACTTCTCATGCCGTTGTACTCCAGACTGAAACCTGCAATATTTGCTTTAGTGTCTTTCAGCACAGCTAAACTGGTTAAACCATATGTGAGCACAACTGTCTCTATAATTTCACTTATCTAACCCATTTGAGGACACTTTGCCCTCAAGTGTTTAAAGAGCAAAGAGTAGGAATATGAGTCCCGCAGAGAAGTCTTGAGGGGAACTTTCCAGTGCTCTGTGCTGTAGTGAAGCCAGTAGTGGCACCTAGTGGTGGAAGAGATCTGTAAAGATGCTCCAGTGAGAGCACAGGACTGTTAGATCTGTTATGACCTTAAAACTGGAAACACTGCTTATTAGTGTTACTTGGACCTTATCTGTAAGGTCAATTTAAAAAGTAGATACACACAACTTTAGGCCTGTTCGGTTTTCAAGCAATTCAGGCTTGATATTGGGGGGGGGATCCAGGATAAGGGCTGCTGGGGATCAGGTGACAGAGGTGTAGTCCCCCTGTGTGGGGGGGCAGCAGTCAGCCAGAGTGTGCTGCACTTTGCTGGGGGTATACTGTGCAATGCTAAGCCTTTGTTAATGAGTACGTATCTGTGTGTGTGCGTGGTACTGGACACTGGTTGTGTGTGCGAGAGAGAGAGAGAGTGTGTGTGTAGAGAGAGGGAGATAGGGGTTTGGGACCAGGAGTTAAGCTGCTGTTAATTGGTCAGCCATTTGAACCACTCTGAACCACATGGGAGAGTCAAATCAGGCAGTAGCTGAAATGATTGGCATGCTCTGCCCAACTGCACGCCTCACGTTGACTCGATGTTTTAATTAATGCCAAACGGTGTCTTTTGTCTCTGTAGGCCTATTTCACATAATTATTGCTTGCATGGCAACTTGTGCGCAGAAAGCATTTGTACAACATTATTGCTTTTGTATGCCTGCACACTAAGTAGCCAGAGATAGCAGCTGGTTAGCTTAGCTTAAAGAGGGGGAAACAGCCTTTTTCTGTTCAAAGGCTAAAATGTTCACAAAATAACCTGTTATATCTTGTTTATTTAATCTATTTGGCCCAAACATGCTCCATAACAAATCAAGTGCAGCCGGATAGCCGGGGACGCCGCAGATGTGTAGCAGGTCTGTTTATATACATTCTGGGGTCTGCTGGAGGATCTTTCCACACATGCTCAGAACTAATGTACGGAGAGTTATTGTTGCGTCGCTGCTGACTAGATGATATGCTTACGACTTTATTTGGCCCCGCTACTGTTGCTAGACAGCCTTATGTTCTTACAGGTTTATCCAAATCTGCAAATCCCAAAACCAACCTGATGCACCTGAGGGGTGATCAGCACGTTTTGTTTACTGTGGTTGTATTAGATCTGGGATCTATAGAGTCAGAGTGCCATTTAGGCACATTTAGGATAATCAAAATAAGCGCAGGACATCCCAGCCAACACGGGACAGTTGGCGGCCCAAGTTTCAGCTTAACTCTTGAGAATTGTCGCCAGGTTGAAAGCAAAAGTTCGTTTGACAGTTTGTTTGACACAAACACTTTTTTTTTTTTTTCGATGTTAAACAAATTAGATATAAAGATGTGCGCACAAGGACATTATGCTAAATTTCGACAGAGCCAGGCCAGCAGCTTCTTCCCTTTTCCAGTCGATGTGCAAGGCTAAGCTAACTTCTGATTGTATAGCTGCATGTTCAGCATAGAGACACAAAGTTGGCTTTATCGTTTCAACCCTGACCTTATTATTTGTCCTAAATTGTGACGCTTGTCGGAAGGTTTTATGCTATCTTAACAAATAACAAGGAAAGTCTGGTTAAGATGGTTGATTTTGGCTAAACATGTCAAAGTGAGGGGAAGAAGGTGTTCCAGCTGAGAGGAAGTGAATCAGAGGGGAACGTGAGGTTGTCCTCCAGGAGGTGAACCCAAAAGACAGACGATGACTGGACATGTAACTTCATACAATTATGAGTGTATCTTTGGCACGAGAGGTGGCCCTTTGTGGACTTTTTGTTTATGGCCCCATCCCAAACTGACAAACTAATTTTTGAGAGCACATGTCTCGCAATTCTTTGCCTTCGCAGTCTGCTCTCATGTGCAACCCAGATCCTCATCCTCCAGCAGGGTTTAAGTGCCAGAGAGGAAATCCAGCCTGGAGATTGTTTTGATATTGTTGGACACTCTCCTGGAAAACCTTTTTTGCTCAGCAACCAAGGGGGTTCTGGATTGAGAGCTATTGGCTCCTCAGTTAAAACACCTCATCTGATTACAGCAGTAAAACTGTTTGAAGAGCTCAAGATGTGCAGTGCTTCAACATTTTTGTTTGTGGTAGAGTAGATTCAGTCCAAAGGCTGATTGTCGCTATTTAAAACAACATGGAGACAATCAGATATTGAAATCCTCGGTTATATAGTTGTGTTTTTGTATTCCAATTCATAGCGGTTTCTGATAAAAATGAGCTAATGTAAACCACCATTATACTAATATATTCTGATGTCTAATGTATTTGGATGGTTTGTGAAACCAATAAGAAACATAAACGTAGATGTGAAGTATGTAAAAAAAAGAGAGAGAGAGAGAGAGATCAATCAATCATCAATTAGTGAGCCAACACTGTTCTGTCTGTGCGCCTCTGACAGCCCAACACTTCAGACCGACATCTGTACACGCAAGCAAGTTTGTGCTGTCGTACTGGAATTGATCGAGTGTAGGATTGTGTAAATCATTCCAAACCTCAGAAAACACACACACACACACACACACACACACACACACACACACACACACACTCGTGCCAAGCAGCTACCCCCTGCACTTATGTGTTGGTGGCCAAACAGTGAAGGGCCAAGCACTGAAAAGGACATTTCTTGGAAGACAGAAGTAAATGCAGCTTCAACCTATTCTTCTGAATTTTAAATCATAGTTGTATCATAGTTGAGTTATTGTCACTGGTGCTCTGGATGGTTACAAATAAAAAGTGTTGGGACAAACCCCAATCAAGCAAAAAAAATGCCAAGCACTCTTTCTTCACAGCTTCTAAAAATGTGAAGAATCACTCCTTTTTCTCTATTTTGTGGACTAAGTTATTAGAATTTGGAGGAGATTTGTATATAGCTGCATCAAAACAAGCTAACTAAAGACTAATCTATGCTATTTAGTTACATGGGATGGAAATGGCTCTTAGTCTTTATCAGGTTGACGGACTTGTATAAATGGAGAAATGGAAGCTTCGACTGTGTATTGGCATATAATAGCAATAAATCACGTCTGTGCCAAAGAGGCGAAAGATGCAGTTAGTGTGTTAATGTGTGTGGGGAGGCTTAGACAGCAGTCCTTCATCTACAAACGCTAATCGTGATCCTTGTGCTCATTGCGTGGTTACAAAGCAAACCCTGCAGGCCGCATTGGTTCCACAAGCCTGGTATTATGGTCAGCTTGTGGGGAGGAAAAGTAACCGAGGGCTTAGAGGAATATCAGACACTGAGAGCGACTCAATTCTGTGTTAAAACATGCAGCGGAGCTGAAACAAAGTTGCCCGCAGCACTTGCTAAGCGAGGCAAAACTGAGGGGTTGTTGCGACTTCCTGACTCGTGCCTCTGAGTTGGAGTCGATTTGGCACCACCTTAATTACCCATACACAAAGCTTTATTTGATGATGATTAAAGTCACTAGCACCCACAGCCAGACACTGCCAGTCGCCGTGCAGAGCGATTATGGAGACATTAAAGATGATGATTATTAGAAGATAATAATTACACAGCTATAAAGCTCAAGCAAAGGTAACAGTATAGCTAGTACTCTCATATAGGAAGACAAGATTGCCGAGCGACAACCACCTAATTATTTCCAGTTAAATGACCACCCTGCGGTAGAACACAAATGATAGCTTTCAGTTTTGTTTGATTGGGAAAAAAAACATGAAAGCCTCCATGACAGTTTCTGCTTTGCCATCACTCATACAAAACTGCTGTTGCGATGTGAAACGTGATCTCAGTTGACAGGGTTTGATGTTTGCTGGTTTCATGTTTTCAGTCAAAATGGGGGACCACCTTTTTCTTAATGCAGTGGATAATTTCAAAAACGCATCGCTGTAGAATTGAAAAAAAACCCTGTTGTTGTCAGGGGAGAGCTGACATTTTGTTTTGCATGCTACACTGATGCCAGGAACCTCGTGACTGTGATCAAAACGTGGTCTGGTTCCATCAGGTATTGTAACTTGCAAGTGTTGGCATCACGCAGAAGAATATGTGTTGGAAAAATGTCCGGAAATCTGGCACTTACTCTTTTTGGCATGAATTTGTGGATTATGTATGTGCAGAAGTCAATTAATGAGCAAAAATAGCTGTATTTAAAAGACAAAAACAGTTTTAAAAAACACCCCATTATAATTGCTTATAAAATTTCCAAAATGGATATTTAGGGAAACATTTTGTGTGTGAGTCTGGGAATAAGGTTTGCATGTGTGCAAAAGAAAAAAAAATTACATAGCTCATGTCTGCTCAACTTATATTGGTCTAATGTGGTTTCATGACTCTGTGTCTAAGTAGAGCTCCTGGTCTCCATGTGTCATGCTTAATTGGAGAAAGTCTGCTCTATCTTCAGTCCTACATTTCACTTTTGAATGAACCGATCATTGCCAATCTGTCTCTATCAACAGAAGCAGATGAGATACAATAGCTTTTTGATGACTATAAATTCCAAAATTGCATGAATGTAGCTGTGATGAAACATTTAGTGGACATTTACGTAAACCTCCAGCTATTGGGTGGCCGCCTGTCTCTGCAGAAGTCTCTAGAGACAAAGACTATCTGTTACTGTATCTCCTTTGTTGCCTCACACCGTCCTAGAGGAATACCAGTCTCTTAATCGACCTAAAGGGGAAATGGTTCTATTCAATCTGATGCCACTCGGATTCAGGAAATGGCCTGCTGTGATAAACACTCGGAAAGTGAGGGTGGGGAAAATTACAGGATTATCACCAAATTTGCCAAGAGCTGCACATTTGCTCACAGGAGGCCTGCTTTCAGTTCAAAAAGGAGTTTAAAGCAGCTATAAATAGTATTTTTAACTTGACCACACGGGAAAGTTACAGTGGGGATGGTGAGGACACCACTTTTATGATTACTTAAAAATGCCCCCATCAGAATTCTCACATTGCACATGTTCATTAAAACCAAATATAGCCTAATTTCCAGGAAATAGCTTAGCAAAAGGTATTCCCACTGGATGTGGTTGCTGGGGTAGAAGATGGATGCGAACAGCACAGTGCATAGTCAAAAGAGAGAGTTTGCTACACTGGGTGTGCAGCGGGTCAAGTGTTCCACGTGTTGTGCTGTACTATGCACCCCAGAACAACAACCCTGATCATGACAAATCACAAATGACAAATGAAATGATCAAATGACTCTGTGTAATGTGAAAGTTTTTCGTGTCTTTTGGCTTATTAATTAAAATTTTTGGTTGGTTTCATCCGCAGCAGTGGGGGAAAAAAAAAAAAAAAAGCACTTAAAACACATTGCATGATACCTGCCCAGCACCTAAAGCAACTAGCCGGAGGACATAATGGAGAATACCTGGGCCCCCAGCTGCCATTGTGCTCTATGGCAAATAATTAAGCAGCATTGTATCCCTCAGCTGAGGAGTTTCATCTCCAAGAGAGGGAGGATGTGTCAGGTTTTCACCTGCATTTGTTAGCTGAGGATAGCCAGGGGCTTTCCAAGTACTCGCCTCAAAACCAATGCAAACACTGATTTGACAGGTGTCTGGGCTCAGGATCCACTTCCCCTTTTTTTCATCTGAGAAAGGGAGCTTAAATCACCACATGCATTATTGAGGTAGTAGATAAGTGTTTATACTAGTGACCCCAAAAACCAGACAGTAAACCATGAAATCCACCATGTGCGGGCTTGTTTATGTATGTACACATGTATGTATATCCATGCACATTTTCTTGTTTCCATATGTCTCTGAATTTATTCAGTACTTTACGTATCTGCAAAAGTGTGTGAATGAGTGTATGTGCATGTTCCCTTCAGAGAATGTCCTCAAGAATCTCCCTCGGGGACCTTTTGACATCTGGTTGTGGAGAGACAGCGTATATCTCTAAGAAAAATGTCCTGTTGAGCCCATGGGAGCTGCCGCTGTGCACATCATGACATCGCTTCTCTGCAGGCTTTGCTTGGAATTCCACTGAAACCCTCTCGTTTGGTTCATAGGGGTACAAATATGTTGTAAATCCTTTTATTCTACTTCCTCCCTGGTCCGTCTCCCATCTGTTGTAGATTACACTCCATTGTGTGTTTAGAGAGCTAAGCCTGTCGCCGAGTGGGACAGATAGTAAACCCACAAGGTTTTAGTCAGAACTGTCAGGTAGGTCTGAATTAACAAAGAGGCCAACTGAGGATATGGCTGGCTGAGAGGGAAGGCAAGGCGGGGGGTCGGAGGAGAGGGAGACAGGCGGGATAGCGGATAAGACAGGCTCCAAAATTACACAGTTCGTCTGTTTACCCATGAACCTCAGGCCTGCCACTCGAGGGTCAGTGTGGAATGCCAACAGCAGCTGCCTGGCCAAATTCACCCAGAGTCCCTGGGAGAGGAGGGGAGACAAACACCCCGCACAAAGCAACCAGTCACGCCACTTTGACTGTGATAGTGAGTTTATTTAAGCGCAGATCTCAAAGCGACCTTAACATAACACATAGACTCGATATCTGTCGCCCTCATGGCATTCAAACCCACCGGCAAAATGTTACCGCTGACCTCAGCTGCTATCACTCAGCTGTGTTGTTATCTGTCTCTTTTTCAAATCCCTGCCTCAGTAAAAAAAAAAAAAATGGAGCAAAGCAAAAAAGGAACCTTGGGAATCTGCTATTGGCGATAAACGCTACATAGTTTCACACACACGCCCTGGTGACATGAGAGCCGTGCCAGGCCGTGTTAACCAAAACTGCAGCCCGAGTGTGACAAAGTGCCCGAGGCTTTGAACCCGGTCGGACCCGCTGCTCCCAGCTCTTGTCGTCTTTCCAATGGCAAATTATGGGAAAGCGAGGGCGCCGGTTGTGTGATTCACAGCCGGTTTGTGTGTGTGTGTGTGTGTGAGTGCCTCTGTGTGCGTGTGTTGTTCTGTTCCGCTTGACTGATGTGCCATCCCTCCGGGGTCCTGTCATTAAGCCTCTGTGTACACAACCCCAATCCCTGGCCTACATCTATCCCGTTCAAAATTCACGGGGGGTTCGCAACACGCACAAACACACACGCACAAGCACACACAACCACACACAGATTTCCCATGCTAACCGTGACGCAATGCTGATGCTCATCCTGCATTATATGACACCATACAACTAAATGCTCCAACCTCTGCTTCTCTCTCCTTTTTGTTTTAAAATCATTTGTGATTCCCGAGCACCTTCTCATTAAAAGCCCTGATTTATCTCTTTGTTTCGACTGAAACATGTGACGCACCGTAAATCATTTATATTCACACAAGATTGATGTAAGGACTGCTTGAGATGTCCATAACAACACTGCATCATTCTGAGTTCAAAGGATCATTTTGACCTGTAAAAAAAAAAAAAAAAAAAAAGAGAGTTTATTTCTGACATGAGCAGCTGCTGCATGTCACTTTTATTTTACTCTTAACATAACAAAAACAAACTGATTTCTTATCGTCGTTACATGTTTGGCCTTCTAACCGTTTATTTGTGATATAGATGTGTATATATACACACACACACACACACACACACAGATATACAGTATATATATTAGCGCAGCTGGAATGTTTCAGCGTTTAGCGTTTGTTTGAAGTATTACCGTCAGTGGGCCTTACATCACTGGCCCAAACATTATCACTGCGCTGTTTTTAGCATTCAAGTGAAGCGAAACTTAAGTGGTGTGTACCTTTTTTTCCCATCAATAAGAGCAACCAAATCAGGTTCTTGACATGTTTCCTTTTTATCATCTAGCGCCCCTTTGTTCCAGTTTTAAATATCTGCCTGTTCTCTGTCTTTCTGTCCTGTAGAGGATAAGCACTTTGTTTGTGAGGCAATGTGATTGCACCCTAGTATTTTATTAAAACTCTTCAAACACACACACACACACACACACACACACACACACACTCATAGTGGCGGTTAAAGGTAGTTCATGCTTTTGTTAAAATTTAATCGCATCACTTAAAAATATCAAATAACTGTTCGTTGGGATGCACAAGATGCACTGTTTTCCATTCTTTTTCTCTATCTGACACACACACACACACACAAACACACTTGCGATTCTCACTTATGTTCCAGTTCCTCACTAAAGTGGTAAAAGTGTGTGAAACTACTCATTTAATCCAGGCTGGTATTACGAAGGACTGGTCTGGGGACAGTTCGGAGTGTTTTTGATTATTTAGCATCGCTCCTCACTGAGAATAAGATAGAAGAGGAGAATTTTGCACAATATGTTAAAATAAAAGTAAAACATTTGTTAAATTCAGATGGCAAAGTATAATTTGTTTAAGAATCATCACTTAGTATTGTTCTTTTAATTGTTGATATTAAATTAACATAAATCCTTGATCTACTGTATCTTTATCCTGATTCACACCAAAATTTATCGGGTTCTGTCTTAGCCTATTTTTCATCATTTCACAAAGTTTCATTGAAATCCATCTTGCTAACAAACATACCAACCAACAGACAGAGGTGAAAAAGTAACTTCCTTGGCAGATAATCAATGTAATCATGACACAATCTGTACGTCTGTAGAATGATAGAGATTGCACTGCAGAGGAAGTGTGCACACATATACATTGGTTACCATTAATTTGAAATGCATTAGTAATTATTTATTGATTGCTGTGAATATTTAACCTTGTTGCCTCATAAGCGCTTTGTATGCAAGAGGAAACTTTGTCTTGGCAAGACATTTTAGCCCACAGGGACCATGTAGACATGCACGTAGTCTGATTCAGGTAATGACATGCATTAGGTAGTGTAAGTGAGGTGGACGCTGCCAAATTATTACAAATAATGGTAGTAATGAACAAGGTACCTCTGGACTTGAAACTGGAAAAGCCTCTGTACTATTTATGACAACCCCATTTAAATAATTGGTTACATGTGCAGGGATACAGGCAAAACCAAAACCAAAAGCGAGAGTGACAGTTATACATGAAAGCCTGAACAGTAGCTGCATTGAAGTAGCAGCTATTTTTCATTTTGCAATGACTGGAAACTGAGATAACCACTGTTTGGCAGAGAATGAAAAGAACAATTGATAAAATCTGTTCAATGTAAGCTGGGTGAAGTGACTCTGAAGCAATCAGAAGGCATTGTTGATCTTGAGAAAAATCACTAGCTCTGAATGGCAGCAAAGATTTCCTGTTTTGTCCATTTTAAAGTGCATTTGAAAAAGAATGATTCATCGAAGACGGAAGCTGAAAATGTTGTGGAAACGTCAAAGTCATGGAGGTTTCGTCCTCTGGGCACCATAAAATTACAAAATTGTATTGCTGTCAATCAAAACTTGTTGAAATATTTCATCCTTAATTCATAAATTGGTAAGTAGTGTTTAGTATAGACCAAAGTGGTAAACTGACCCGCCAACTGATATTCCCACAGATCAACATCAAAAAACTTTAACTGCTAGCTTTGAAATTTACTTGTGAATGCATCAATTTAAGTTCTGAAAAAGAGGAATCTTAACAGAAGCTTACCAGTCCAGTCCCTACCCAAACTCTCAGTTACTTGACGATTTCCTGAATTTTATAACCCTTTTTATTGCTACCCTCTATTGTCCCAGAGGTGTGTAGGTAACACCCCGCGGTGGTTAGCAAATCTCAGTAGAGGGTTTTATGACCACAAACTTAAATCACACTCGGCATGGGAGTGTCAAGGAATATTAACACTGAACTGGCAAGAACGCTGAGCAGCACTTCCATGGACCTGAAATGTAAAAGCCTGTCGAGCTGGTGGGCCTTGTTAGCGAGGGCTAAATATCCATTTCCTGGTGCAAATTGTTGCTGAGAGGCGTCTGTCAGCGTGAATAGGGCTGAACTGGGAGTCATAATGGATGTGAATTGAGACGTCGTATTTTTGTGAAGCGGATACACTAAGTGTGAACTGTTATATATATGCAGTAGGTAAAAGGCAGATTGCTTATTAATAAGAAATGGATACAGCCGCGATACAGATTCATGTAAAGCTACACCAACAGCCCAAGTTGCCAAAAAGGAGTACAAAATGTTTTGCTTTTGTATGGAGTCTTGGATGACTTGACTTGTAGAGTCTTAAATTTCCTCATACTGATTAAAGTATTTGTCTGGGCTTGTCAGCATCAGCTGTGCTATTGTTGCATTGGGAATTTTTATCAAGTTTGTTCATGTATCTGGTACAATAAAAAAAATTAAATGTTTTCTGGTTTGAACAACTCAAGTCTACAAGTTTGTTTCGAGTAAACCGTACCAGTCTGGCTTAGCGCCGGGAGCTTCCATTAAATATAAGAATAAACTCCAAAGACATTGTTAAAGCCTGTGTTGGTTTTAATCCCATGCAGGAGAGATATTTGCACAATCTGGTGCATTTTGTCACGCGCTTGTGCTTTACGCTTCTGTAGCATCAGGGATGGTCTGCATGGTCTGTTTCAGTTTAGCATTTTTTGACAAACTGTCCTACAGCAAGTTGGGACATGTCACTCTCCTTGTTGTTTTCTGTTTTAACAAACAGGGGGAAGTCCCCCCTGATATTTGCATTCGACGAGATCAGTTAAACCTCTTCTTGCCTCCTGGGGATGAAATGCAGGTAGCACGGTCCAGGTGTGAATGGCTGTTACAAGTGAAAAGGAAGCACTGCAGTGTTGACAAGATCATGTCTGCTCAGTGCGTTAAAGACTGAGAAAAAGCCAAATCACCAGTTGAGTTCTATTCCAATAGGTAAATGAAACCAAGTGTGCTTGGTGTTTGTGTATTTGCTGAAGTCCAGACTTGGTCTTGGATTTCAAATGTGGAAAAGATCTGCTAGATCTTGTCAGCTGCTGCAATGTGTTTAGCAAGGAAAGAAAAATCCACTCAGAAAGTCTTTTGAGAGACCTGATCAAAAGGCCTCCGCCCAAAATTACTTTTGTCTTTAATTGGCTGAAAGATAGACCATATTTTTGGCCAATAATGTCCTTTTAGCCAATACTGGATATCAGCCAAAGGAAATAAAATAGTTCTAGGTGGATCCGAGAGCTGCTGTGAAGCTGCAATAAAAGTGATATAATTTTGAGTGCCGGTCCATTTTCTGACCTTAAATGGGAAAAACTTAAGGCATTTCTTTCGGTAAAAGTATGCTTTTGTGCATCATGTGTTTGTAGGGCAGAGGTCACTGCATAAATCCTCCATTAGTTACTTCCTGCTCATCAGCCTTAGACATTTGAATGAGAGCAGGGTATCATCCATTCAGCACATGTCTAATGGCTTTGCGATTACATTACGTCTTGAGCTTGCAATCATTAAAACCCAGTGCAAAGGGAGAAGTGGGTCTGCAGTTAAGTGGCGGTACTACAGATGTAAGTCCCATGTAAAAAAATGTGTTCAAATCTAAAGTGAAAGATCAACCAAACTGGCATCTTAAATCCTCTCCATTTCGAACAAATTCGGACGTGTTCTGCACTCTCACGCCTTCTCTTTTGAGAGATATCAGTGCAAGGTCGCTGTCCTCTTGTCCTTTGTAAAGAACCATGGCCCCATTTCTGAAGGGCTGATATCTGCCCATTGTACAGGATAAAGCCACCAGAGCAATCCTCACCCTCTTAGTGTCTATTTTCATCATCTGAGTTAAGTACGTGTCTTTCACAAAAGCAGATGTTTTCCTCTTTACCCATCTGCCTTAAGTGTATTTTTCAAAGCTTATGAAATGCATATCCAGATAAATATCTCGGGAAACTCAGTGCACATCTTTCTGATGTTAAGCGCAAAGTGCCTTTCACAGAACGGCACCAAGACACCTGAGAAACTTGGGAGCGTTTCTGAAAGTTTTTGAGGGTTTACCCTCTGACTTCACTGCCGAGCTCCTCTCACTCCTCTCATTCAATTTCAAGTAGAGGTTTGTACGCCAGGGAAGAAGACAAACCCATCTCCATAATGCACACAGAGACTCATGCTTTATCTCGCGCCTCTAAGCGACTTAGCTTGCAGGGTCATTTCTCATTTGTAACAGGTACTTTGGCATGTGATAAACAGCTCTGTTGCCGCTTCTGCAAGTCACTGTGTGAGGTTGTCAGGGGAGAGAGCGCCTTTGTTTGCTGGACAATTGGGGAAACTCATTTGTCATTCTCGACTCTTTAAATGAAGCCGTTGCTGCTTTTCAGACTTTCACAGTGACGGATGGTGCGGCGCTTCTCCAAGTAAATTACATATAACTTCCCCAGGCATCAAGCAAATTTTTCTTTGCATTTTGACTGCTGTTTTTTTTAATAAACATTATGTGTCTGCTCTGGCTCGCAGGTGTCACCTTTTCCACCTTAAATGATCTCAAAACTCTTCTTCTATGTTCTGAAAGTGAAGTGCTCTTTGATAGTAATGATATTGTGGTGCTGGGGCTGTAGTGAGATTTGGGGACAGGGCACCCCTCTCCTCTCACTCATTCTGATCTGCAAAACGGGAAGGAGGCGGTGGTATCACTGACGCGGGGATCCCCTGGCGTGAGAATTTCCTGAGATGGTTGAGGCTCACTTGGGAGGAAACAAAGTCATTATTTAACCAGCAAAATCTTTGGGAAGATTTGCTCCTTGATATTATTCAGTACTTATGATTGAGGTTGAGCAATATGTAAGTAATGTTTAAGTAGCTGAAAACCAAATTTATTATACAGGGAAGGTCATCTGACTACGTATATAGGAAAGAAGTTCTTTGAAGTTATGTACCAACATGGAATTATCTTCATTGTTTTGGTTTTCTGGTCCACAGCTATATTGTTTGGTTCAACAGTGCTATTATTAGCTCTTAGCTAGAAAAGCTTTAGAGCACTTTGAATTTAGAGCACTTTGAAATCTGCTGCTGACAGACATAAGGACTGGATGGTGAGCACAGTAAAGCCTTTAGAGGCCTAAGAGCCACATGTATTCTCTCAGGAGTTTGTGATCAGAATTACAAGTAAGGTGAATATCAGACATGCATTCGAACACAACTTTGCAATAATGTTGCCTTATATCACCTGGAAGTCCAAAAGGGGATTATGCACATACTTTTCAAGCTGCTTCCCAGCTGCCAAAAATAATGTGATTAATATCCATGTTAATGTTTTGCCTCAGCTTCTGTGCTACTAGCCTGTATCGAGGTTAATTTTAATCAACTAGCAAAATGTAGTCCTGTACTTCCTCTAATGTAGCTCAGATCAGTGCAGAAATGCAATTTCATTGTTGAGACAATGGAATGAATGATGGAATGCTCTAAAGAGAGGCTGAGAAGAAGTTAACGGACCATTATTGTGGCAAACGACAATGAAGAATGGAAGAATGGAGGCGCAATAAAGACTGCGAATGTCTCAAAACAAAACACATTTCAACCGTTGCACTCTTATGCTTGTCTCAATTAGAAAAGAAAACCCTTTTTTTTTGCTGGGAGATTGAAATTGACTTTGCATTATTTACCTTTGACTATTTTCCTGTGAGGCAGTGAACAGCTGTCTGCCTTGTAGGACAAAACGTTTAGAAAGACAGAAAGAAAAGAGTATGAGAGTGGAACGGACATGTCATCTGGCTCTGAGGAATCCTGCAGCCCAGTTGGGGGGGTTGATGAGGGAGGCTTGGTGTCACTCGATTGGTGTGTGTGTATGTGTGTTTGTGTAATTGAAGTGCAGTGGCAGGCAATTTGCTCTGGAGGGGAGGAATGAGGGAGGGGCTGACAAGGCTTGGCTGCCCCCAAGAGCACACACAAACACATCCACTCACTCTCACACTCAACCGGGATCAGAGACAGTCCAGATAGAGACGTCACCCCTCTACCCTACTCTTCGCTCTTTGGAACTCGGAAAATTTTGACGATCTACTGGGTTGCAATGCGGCCACGAACTGCGTCTTTTCAGACTTTCCTCTGGGCTCCTCATGGTGACTCTCATAATAGGATGCAGTGATACTTCCTGCCTGAGTGGGATCTGGATCTGATTAGAGCTTGGTTCTGTTGAGCCTGATGCTGCAGACATGCAGCCAAAACTTGAGGGCCGTGCAACCGGGGGATTGTGAAAGTGAATGAGAGCTTTATGTGGACGTGGAAAGAGAGATGCTTTTCTTGGAGGTAAGAGAAAAAGGGATGAGCTTTAAAGGTTTGGTTACATGAAGAGCTCTTTTACAGCCCAGCTGTGGAAAATGCTTATACCCTAAGTTCATTAGATCTGGTGATGAGGAGGCATGCGGTGATTTATGGGAACATTTCTTGTTTAAAACAACATTGTGTTGATAAATAGCTAAGCCTTACTCAAGACCAAAGTGATTGTGGCTGAAAGAAAATCTTCCATGTGTGTATTAGTCTATTGTGACATAAAGTGTGTAGGTGTGTAGATCTTGCAGTCTTGTGTTGTGTGTAGGTGGTCTCACTCCAGCTGTGTTAAGTCTCCTGCACACCCCCTGACAACCATTTGGCCTTAAAATAACACTCCTCACCAGTCAAAGAGTGATGAACTCGGCCTTTGAACTCCACAATTTAATGGTTTTCATAAAGCAAATCCCATACCATTTAGGAAAATATTCATTTTCTTTTTATTGTTTTGGTTTCAGCAATTGCTCAACTTCCCCAAAGCTGTCCTTTGAATTAACAGCAGGTAACCAAATCTGGAACTATTTCACCGGTTTGAGGTTATAGCCTCACTGGGGGGAATATGATACACATGGCACAATCAGTTTTAAATTCAAACTCCTCAGTAAATTAGGATATATTCCTTTAGCTTGCCCTGGGTTATGTTCATTTTAACATAATATGTGTTTGATGAAGCAGTTCCTCAGTAAAAAAAAAAAAAAAAAGAGACACAGTTAAGCAAGGAAGGAATATGTGATTAACCATTCACCGGCTACATCTGGCCCTTATTTTCATAGTCCTGATGTTATGATTCTGAAATGTCATCCTCAATAAGTTTCCCTTTTAAACCCTCTTAACCTTCTGCTGTCACGTCTCCACTGTGGCCCTGGTTTGAAGTAGGAACGACTGGACATGTTGTTTTCTGACAAAAGGCCGTTGTGTTGTTGCCAAAGGGGGACTTGCTGTAATGTGAGTTTCAGCGCATGTTGGCTCAGGAATTTGCAGTCATCTCTCCCCAATAACTTTTTTTGGGTTGACAGACAGGAGAAGTGAAGGGCAGAGGAGGACAGATGGAAATCACCAATGATGAAAATGATGCTTCACAGAAAAGCAAAAATTCAAACATTGTCTGTGTTTAGGTTCTCGAAAGGGACCATTTGCTGCTTCAATTTGTCACAAAATTGAATATATTTTGCACAACTGGTCCGACATTGCAATTAGATAACTGAAATCTATTAGTTGAGAACTGCTTTCATCATCTCATTCCCATTCAAACATGCCAAGTAGGATAAAGGATGCAAATGCAAGCATGCTAGGATCATTCTGTCACAGCCAGTGTGAAAGTATGATGCTACTAACATTGTTCAGGTGTTGAACCCAAAAGTCCATGTGTCCTTTGAAAAATGTCATGTCTGGGTTTTGCCGTAGACAAACAAAAAAGACCCCATATTGTTAAAATCTGAGCTTCACAAAAATATCTGACAAAGAATAATAGTATTGTTGAGATGGTTGTATCAAATAATGTTTGGCGGGGGGTATAGGGGGTTTACCACTTAGTGGTCTTAACAAGGTTTGGTGAGATAACACAGAACCAGTGAAGAAAAGCGTCTGAGTGATACCATTATCTATCCCACCATAAAAACGGAATAGATTAGTCTCTGAAGAACAAAGCATACCCTTAACGCCCCTGATAAGTGCTTTGGTTTGGCTTTTAACAGCATTTCTAATCTGCAAACTCAGTGTTTCGAGGCCCTGGGCTCCATCCAACTGTATGCTAATGTCGTGGAATGCTAATATTTCCTCAGTCTTGTCGCCGGGGTATGACCATATGTGGTGCGACGAGGGAGGCCTCAAGGGCGAACGGAGACGACCGAACTGTCGGTTCTGCAAATGCTGGGCTAGAAAAGTACAACGGGTGGATTGTGAGTTCAGCTGCAGCTGACCTGGGATTTAAAGGGTGGAGGCCCAAGCAAAAACTAATAATTTCTCGTGACATTATTGCAGATTTTTAAAGTGATAAAGTAAAGGAATAGGGAGCACAAAGTCTGATATCTTTTTCGACACTTTCGATTCTTTTTGTTTGTTTACAGCCCCTAGGAACTGATTTTCACCTGGATCATTTTAAATGACCTTAACTGTTCAAACAGGCAAAAGGTGTAACGTGGGCTAAATGTAAGCACAAATGTTGCCTGTAGTGCTGCTTTTGTGAAAATGATCAACTTTACATCAGGTTTCGTGGGGCCAGTGTGAAGTGACTGTTTTCGAACAAACAAGCTCCATCAGAGATTTGCATGTCAAAAGAGGCAGAGTGGGGGCAAATCGCAAGACGCTTTTTCAACACCTTTGACCAAGGGGCAACTATCAGGCCAAGAGGGCTGCAGAGATAAGAGGGGCTACTGCCATGAAGACGAGACTGATTAATCCCTGTGCATGTAACAGTCAGACCGTTACAGCTTGTAAAAAGGAAGGAGAAACTATTTGAAGTCTACGGTCTTCGTGTGCGTGTAAGCAGATTATTTTGAAGGTTGATTATTGTTTACTATTTTTGCAATATTTTGATCAAAGTAGTCCACTGTAATCATGATTGCCAGCTTATTGCCCTGAATTACAGCCGGAGCCTGCTCTCACACACACACACATTTCACAAGGTTCGGTGCTTTGTAGCCCGGTAGATAAGAGCAGCAGATGTTGGCTAACAGCTGGAAATGTCTGGTGCGTCATCTTGCATCAAAGCAGCCGTCTGTACTTTTGTTCACACACTGTAAAAGATCCTAACAAGGTCTTCACTGTGATTCCCAGCCAGTAACAATGCACAAATTTGCAACCAGTATTGATTTCAAAAAGATGGAGACAGAAATACCAACCATTAAAGTGAGTTAAATGTAGGCAGGTTGGCAAGAGGCATGCATGGTTGTTGAATGAGTACACAGTTCTGGAAAAAGTCTGCAGTGATTTTCCGTTATATATCATCCTAAGTTTGTCTGAAGTTCCCTTTGAAGGTGGAAATTCAGACAATAATTCTCCATTCTGGATAAACAAAGGAAATACTCTCTCACACCACACTAATCGGATGAGGGGAAAAAAACCATCAGTTATCCTTGACTGTGGCAAAATTGAGTGATATATGTCCGTTTTTCTCTGCTTTGCTGTCAGGTTTCCTTTTGAAAAGTAACAGCTTTTACTGCTCTTCTCAGTGTTTATTGTAGATTTTATGTCATGTCATGTCAAATGAAAACAATGTAGG
>KV751334.1:23309899-23320805 GCA_001698575.1 Mola mola
AAATTTAATGGAAAGGCGATTAGAGTGTCTGGAAAGAAAGAAAGTGTGTGCTTATGGTAATCAGAGCTCTGCAAAGGTGTTGATGTCCGATTCCGAACCAGCTACCGAAGGTACAACATCTGGAACATCAAGAAACAGTTGGTTCAGGTTCAAATTCCTTCAACAAACTAATCTACCAACCTACCAAGGATCATTAGGCAAACAACCACATCTACCAACAAACATGAACTATGATGATCTTGCTGTGAAACAAAAACACCCCAAGGTAAACGCTTTAGCTTCAGGAATATCCATCAGACATCCTATACTCACCCTGTTCTTCTGCACACGACTTGGTGGCATCTTTATGAGGCCTGACAAAGTGGTAGACAGAGCGGGGAGGCAGGCTGGCTGCCGGACACATTAGAAACGCTCTCTGTCACTCTCAGGTTACCCAGATTGGGGATAGGTTAAGTTTAATAACAGGAGCCTTTGTATAAACAAATCTTCTGGATGGCATCTCATCTTGTTTCCATTCAGTTATATTGGGGAAACAGGAATAAGATGGAGAGCTTGAATTCCTCAGTAACAAAACAATACCAAACTGCATCTAATGCAACTTTACTGTCCCGTCTTTAAACTACACTTAACTGTACTTACCAATCATCTTGATCTGAGAATAAGTTCCCCTGATGCCTCACGAAAAATATGGTTAATGTATTTATGTTGTACAATAGGTTACAAGCAAGCATTTCAAACATTTTATGCACATTACCAAACCATATTTTGAATGATTAGTGCCATGTTTGCCATTCTGACATCCACTAATCTCATTTCACAAATAAAACCACCAATCAAATGTGAGATTTGAAAAACAGAATTAGCCAGCACCAAAGATGGCAGCGGAGGTTGGGACCTATAAACCTAGAAACAATTTACAGAAGGAGACACTCTGGTACTTTTTTTTTCTTTTTTAGGGACAGTCCATTCAATTGATGGCATGTATGAAAATTGCTAGTTTTAACTGTAAAACTCATGAAGCGTTATGTCCAAACACTTTCATATGAGCACTGATAATGAAACATTTCTACTCATTATACTCAATTGAATTTGTTATTTTCCAGAACAGCCAAATAGGACAAGAAAAGTAATTTTGATCTACTGTGGTGTAGAAAGAATGTCAGGTGGCAATAATAATACAAGACAGTCTATCTTTAGAGTCAAAGCTTCACATTCTGTCCCTCCTCAACTAATTTCACATATTTACAAATAGTTGCACAGGGACCAATAAAAGTACTAATGTATCTCCAAAACAGGTAGTAGATTATATTAAGAGGAACAAATTCTGGAAAGTCACTATTAGGTACTCATTAAAAAAAACAAATCATGATGTATCTTGCTTCAGACCTGGGTGACAGAAATTAAAATTCAAGTATTCTGATTTGTATGTAAATTTGGTTCCTTAGGTTATATTGTATATATATGTTTCATCAAATTCAGCAGCTTTAAACTTGAATTTATTCTGTCCTCTATCCTTGCATCCTTTTTCAGTCCTGGGGGCAGAAATATAAAGACGCTGCGACATTTCCCTTTTTTTTTTATGTGACAAAGATGCAAGGAGGCATGTGGGGAACAAAAGAAAATCAGCTCACTGTCACCCAAGTCCAAGCATGTTAACATGGCTTAATGTACAGACCCAAACTGTCATGTCCACTCTGTTGAGGAAAGAGCGCCCCCCAGAGGTGCTCAGCAACACCTGCGTGACCCTCAGGACCGTCCACATCTGAAAAGCCAGTCGGCCAAATTATCAGTCATAAGGAAGTGAAACAACAGAGGAAAATAAAGGGCTCTTGAGAGTGAAAGTAGACTTTACTGTTGATGGAAAGTGCTGCTTTTCATGGTGACAACTGAGACTATAAATGACTGGCATTGTTTTGGTAGAATGCCAGTTTTACATGAGCAGAATCTCTCAGCTTGCGCTGTTTTGAAAAGAACTCCTGACTGCATCAGGGGAGGGTAAATTCTAAGCTCTACATACTCTTGCCTTGCTGTGAGGGAAACGGCAGACCCTTGGCTCTGTCTGGTGAGTAGCCTCTGCTGCTGACGCTGGACCCAGAGCGACTGTGAGGGGAGCGGGCCACATCGCGGCGCACCGGGGAGCGCTCTCTGAGTGGAGGGAACGGGGCTCCCTTTCTTCTGTAATGATCTCTGTCCTCCCTGGAAAATAAGTTGCAAAGGCAAAGTAAAAAAGATTAAACAGGGAGAATTTTAAAAATGGGGGATAAAACCAAAGACAAAATGATGACATAAAAACCATCTCATCTTGCTTGTGATAAATTAGACATGATTTAAATATGCTTTTTACCCTTATTTAGGCTTATGAAATGAACAAATAAATTAGATATCATATTCATAAACAGAAATCATAGACCTTCTTTTTTGCATCGCTGCATCATTGACGGCTGAAAGGAATAGGCTGAAAACACTTGGTACACTTGTAACGTGGTACATGGATGTTTTAAGCAAGTGATTTAAAATGCATTCACTCGTACCCTCTGTCCAGGTTGAGGATGGCTTGGACTAGTGTGTCTTCCCCACTCTCTGGGAGTGATCTGGGTGCTGGGTACATGCCTTGGTTCCGCACATTATGAGGAGGGGGTGCACGGGCTCTGAGGGGGGAAAACATAACACACAAATGTGTTGTCAGCTGCCGCTACATGAGATACACTGACATCCTTACTAATAAGGCTGCGAGAATTATTTTTGTCGATTTCTACTTAACTTAATTCAAACCAACCAACCAACCAGTAGTGCTGGAATTAGTTTTTATGGGTTGACAATGGGTTATCTCTTAGGATATGCTGCTTTCTGGCATATCATTCCCAATAAACCCAATTACATGCACCATGCAATTATTTTAACTGTATTATAACATAAGCCATTATTACACACAGACCAACAACAGGCCAGAAATGACCTCAGTGCCCTCAGAATTTTAGTTTAGATTGAAAGCCCGTCTGCCTGCTAAGTGGTGAATCCAATTAGACTAATGTGCTAGAATTCCTTTCCTCATTTTGAAACTGTATACAAAAGTGCACTGACGATTGGTGGCCTATTAAAGAGAGAGCAGATGGAACAATTCTGAATGTTTTTTAATCCAACCACATGAATTTCATAAAGACATCAAATAATATAACACAAACATCACTGATGTAACCTGAAAATCTAACCAACATTCTCCATAACAAAGAATATAGAACAGTTACCACAGGAGTTTTATGAATGGGGTAGTGGGGGCTCAGGGGGTGGACTGGGGGGCTTCTCTGACAGGAGGATCAGGCGGTTCGTGACCCTTCGGTCAGCTTTCTTGGGCAAATCACTGAATCCAAAATTTCTCCCAATGCTGCGCTATTGGTGTGTAAGTGTGTGTGAATAGTTTCCGCTCTTAACTCCCACCTTAGAAGGCAATTCACCTCCACCAATGTAAGAATGTGTGAAGGTGATAGGCTACTGAGACTTTCAATTAACTTTAAGACCAAAATAATAATATTTCATTACAAAAATTACAAAAGGCAATATCTGAAATAATTTGATGAAAAAAAAACAAAAAACCTCACTTCATTAATTTAACTTTTTTTTTTTTTTACATTTTCTGTCTTAATCTTATTGCTTAGCAAACACTTTTATATCGTATCAAGATTGAATTACTAAACTACCAACACTGCAAGCAGGTAGTCTTGACTCTGTAAATAAAACTATGCACAGTAGCTATAGGAGAGAGGCACCAATAAATGTGTGGAGACTGCTAGAAATGTGAAACGGGGTGACAGGTCCATATGGGCCAGAGCAGACCTATGATTCTTGACAAACATTTACACACAGACTGAAAAAAGAGACTCACTTCTAAAGGGATCCACAAATTAACCTGACAGATTAAAAAAGTGCAACAACACATGTTTTTTGGGGGGAAGAGGGTTATTGTGAAAAAAAGATGCATTTACCCAAACTCCAAAGGCCTTCCTGAATGAGGGTCTTCCCTGTTTACTCTGTAAGAATAGTCCTCCTATAAAAGGAAACAAAAGAAAATAAAAGCCATTGATATCACAGTTACCTCGGTAGGCCCTTCTTTGATAGATGCTTTAAGTAAAAATGAATATCTACAGTAACTTCAACAGATCTAAACTTCCCCTTAGTTTATTTCATCACATTATGGATGCATGTCTGTCCAATCAAGTTATAAAAATACAGTAAGTGTGAATGTCATAACAAAGTTACCTGAACCTTAGAATGTGCCCACAGGAAATGTCACTTGAATGTCATATTAAGATAAATCCATGTAAAATCATTGAATAGAAATACAGAAAAAAAGGACGGTCAAATCAACAGTTAAATTTGATTTAATGATTAGATATATCGGTAATAGATTAGATGGCCACGTTAAAGAATCAATGGATATTCATTACTTAAGTAACTGGTTACTTTGTATCCAATAGTGTGACCTGAAGGGGTTTAAACTTAAAGCCTCAGCTTTAGCGCCCTCAGCTGGCAAGTGAAGTGAAGTGATCATGAAAACTGATAGGCACAATCTGAAGTATGTATAAATTTCAAGGATACATACTCTGAAAAGCCATAATGACAAAACTTGGTAACTTGGTAGATGAGGGTAGCAATTTACATATTATTGGCAACTATATGCTTTAATCTACTAATATTTGGTTTTCAAATAGCATTTTTTGTTTTGACTTATTCTGGAAATTCCTTTTTTTTTTTTTTTTTTGCAAGGCTGTTCAGTCCTACATATATTAGTATATTGCAAATGCTATTAAGAAATATAAAAATTGGCCTTTAAGATTAATTAAAGTATTGCAATAACATCCATGCAACACGCGTGTATGTAATACAGAGCAGCTTTTTGGTGAGGTCAATCAATAGCAAATCACTATTCTATTCAGTGGCTCTTGTCTACGAACACGTAAAACTCAAACTGACTAAAACTAAACTTAAAACTGTGGCTGCCGTGATCTTGTTCAGATACTGTAATTACTGTATAGATCATTATTGCCTATGTTTACATGATTTCAGAGCAAGTCAGGACATAAATCTGACCAGCATGTTTTGTGCTGCATCACCTTGAACAAGCCTAGAGTTAAGTCTACAGAGTCTACAGAGTCAATGAACAACAATGAAAATCATGACAAATCATCAACCTGTGCATACTTTACTAAAGTAAACATATTGGTTTTCTTACCAAAATACTTATGTATATATTTTAAGGTATATTACTATAACTGTATAATATTTGCAATGAACTTAGTTTCTTAGTAGAAGTTTATTTTTTACTGGAACGTGGCTGCCAAATAAATGAAACCTTGAAAAATAAATAATTAAATCAACACTAACAAAAGAACATTTTTGACACGCAATTTTGCAATTAAATTTTAAAGTCAATATCAATTGGATCGATATCACTTGAAAATCAATAGGAAACTTTTTTCAGAAGTTATTAGGTATTAGATTAATTTTCTGAAGGAATCCAGATGGCTAGAATATTTCACTGTAACTGTATAAGTCTTAGTCATCAAAATAAAAAAAACAAAACAAAACAGCCTTGTAATATTTCAATTAATGTGTAATGAATATAGAATTGAACTATTAAGAAGTTTGACTTCTTGAATTAAATAATTTAAAGAGAGCATTATGGATTTAATAGAAATTTAAGTAGATACATGTAAGATTCTACTGAGATTAGTGCTGCTTATTATCAGCAATTTCACCTTTTGGTCAAATAAAGGAAATGTCAGCATGAAAACATTTTCTGTTAACATGAATGTGAACAGTAACCTGTCCAGTATGTCAAATGTCTAAGTCACGAGATGGACTGCACATGGTTGTTTTAGAGGTGGTGATCAATCAATTAATTGTTTAATCTATAAAATGTCAATGGGAAAAAAAACATTCATCAGTTTCCCAGAGCCTCAAGGCATGTCTTTAAATTCCTCTTTTGTTGAGCCAATAATCCAAACCAAAATATTCTTTGTTTACAATCATAAAAGGCAAAGAAAAGTCTTAGATTTTAGAAGCCGGAACAAGCAAATGTTTGACATTTTTGATTAAAAATTACTCCAAAATCAATAACTCATTGTGATTTCAAGTTTTAATCATTACCTCTACCGGATTGAACTCTTTATATTTATTCAAATGCTTCTGTTTGTGATTTATTTGGCTACTGCTGACTGTAAAACAAATTGCTCCTTGGGGATAATAATGAGAATTCAATTGAATCCAATGATTAATCTATTATCAAATAGTAAGTTGTTCATTTCTATACAACATCAGGATATTGATCAATGTTAATTCAATGAAATTTCTGTTCTCACCCTCCTGGAAGGTGGACCACCTCTGCGTTCAGCGGGAAAATGAAGGTTGTCCCCGTGGTAGCCTCTCTGATCTTCATGGTAACTTCGAGGCCCTCCTCCATTTGGGAAAAAGCGCGGACCTCCTTCGTATTCATACCCCCCCCCACGGCTGTAATCTTCCTCTGGCCTGCCAAAGGGGCCCCTCCTCTCCACTGCGCCACCTCCCCGTGGATATGGACCCTGCAAAACATGATTAGACATTATAGGATCTTACATTTACATCACACAGGACGGCTTGAGATTCACATTGAAGCAAATGTATTGTATGGAATAAAATTTGTGCATAAACTTATAATTCAGGAGCTGGTAGTTAAACACTTTTTTTTTTTTTTTTCCCCCCACTGTGTGGATAAAGGGCCTCTGATGAAGCATTTTTTATTCACTGCCCTCTCTATTCAGTTGATGTTTGAAATGAAAAGAATGATTGTAGAGATGACAGAAGACGTATACAACTTAGAAGAACAATATGTTCCCCAACTGGAGTTTGTATGAGTGCAATTTTAAATGTCATGCAAGGTTCAAGTCATATCTAGAAAAGAAAATTAGGAAATTACTATGTACACTCACCGGCCTGTCTGACAAAAAGCGTTCCTCATACACCTCTCGGACGTTCCTTTCTCTCCTGTATGTCACTGTAAAAACAAATTGTATGTTGCTGTTTCTTTGTTCGTGTGAGAGTCAGCAAATTTATGTGGTTGCAAGATTCCATTAAAATATATTCATCATTAGATATGCAAGTAAAGATTTATATTTAAGTTGATGACAACTATGAAAGTGGAGATTTTCTGTCTCCTAAGACAAAATGTTTTATACAACACATAATTTTGTAAATATTGCTCCAATTTTTCCATGTGGTACTAAAGATATTTTGTCATATATGACTGCAGATTTTTAATTTCAGTTCTATTAAGTACTAGTGAAAGTAGTTTAATGATTAAAATAATTAATAATACATTAATCCAAAGAAAGAAAGACAGACATCTTGGTGACCAACTTACTGTTGAGCTGAAAGACGTCTGTAACTTGGAGTGATAAAATAAGATCTTCAGCAAAATCTGTAAAAATATGTTCCATTAAACAATGAAGAACTTTAACTGGTAAGAGTTCTTATTATTATGCAATCAAAAGATAAAAAGACGTTAATTTCATTTAAATGTAAAACAAGAGCAGTATTTTCCCACAAAAGCAACAAACCGTGAATTAAGAAAAAACTGCCATGAAATGTTATCCAACTGAGCCAAATGAGGGTCTCTCCAGAGTACTGACCCACTGATGAATGTCCATTAAAACGACATTGCAGCTTTTGCATAGCATCCAACCGACCACATATACGCCTAAATTAAAAAAATACCACACTATTTTGTGTGATGGTCAATAACTAAGTACTATACGTCAGTGTAGAGCGGACAGTTAGCATTGTTAATTGACTAGCCTCACATATCTTGCATGTTTGCTTGCGTTTCAGGGCAAGTTAACCAAACGATATCAACGTAAAAAATGACAAACAAATATTTGGAGTGAAACACACGGTCTTTTAAATAAGCCTGTGCTACATAACAAACAATAGTTGTTACTAAATCCACACAAAATAGCAATCTCACAATCTCACCTCTATCGTTTAGTTAGCCTATCTTAACCATAGACCATGGCTGTCTTATTGGACGAGGGGTGGCGTCTACGTCATCGGGATGCGACACAGACATGGCGGTTGTTTATATGTGCTAAGAAAGCAACTGCTTGCAAATACACACACCGTTATTTTAAACACATTCTAACATTATTCTAACGTGGACGCTGTTTCGGTATGTCATTTTTAATTAACGTACCGAGCTGCGTGAAACAACGTTTGAAAGAATAACGCCACATTAATGAGTTGGCCCGGTGAACTTAATCGAGCTAGCTGGCTAAATAGGTGGTCGGGACAAGTTTGCGATCATTTGGCTTTGTCTGATTCTCGTATACAGTGTGTCACTTGTTCAATATGAGCGGGGGCTTGGCACCGAGCAAAAGCACCGTGTACGTATCGAACCTGCCTTTCTCTCTCACCAATAATGACTTACACAAGGTGAGTTCCGCAGAGGATTGGCAGTGTCCTGCCAGCAGGTCCCTGACAGCTTACTGGGTTTTCCCGCGAGGTGTTATGAAATAATATTAATGATTCTTTTGCTATGCATACATTCCAGTCCAGCCACTTCTTTGTTGAAACCGTTCATTTGATCTCATTTCAGCTGTTCACTAAATATGGAAAAGTTGTAAAGTAAGTGTGGGATCGGTCATAAAGTATGTCCTCAGAGAATATTCAAAGAACTTCAAATGCATAACAATAAGTCAAGAGTTTTTTTGTAGCACTAAAAACTAAAAAACGAATAACTGTCATTGTTATTTCAGAGTGACAATTGTTAAGGATAAAGACACTCGACGCAGCAAAGGGGTGGCGTTTGTTCTTTTCCTGGACAGGGAATCAGCTCATAACTGTGTAAGAGCAATAAACAACAAACAAGTGAGTATATTTTACATCACATGACCATTAATTGTAGTGTAAAATATATAGTAAAGAGTCACTTTAAGACCATTGCTATAGATATTTGCCTATTTTAGGGAGCACTAAAATGCACTTTCATGACATGTGTGACAAATTATGTAAAATCAGAATGTGAGGTTTGACATAACAGCTCTGTGCAGCTTCTTATGTCAGCCTACAGGAAGAACAAACGCAGGCTGCTTTTTGAGACTATTGACAATGGACTTGTTTTATGTTCTTGGTATTTCATGTCATTATAAATACCTAAATAGCATACATATTTCACTCTTTCACTCTTAAGGTGCACAAAAAAACAGCATTTGCCTAATTTAAAAAGCTAACATTTTTTTCTGCAATGTTTTAGGTGTTTTAACTATGAAACCTGAGATTCTTTTTCTCTGACCACCTGCGTTTTTATGCTGCTGCTCTCCACTCATCTTTCTACTTTTGCTGTCTAAGATTAATAAATGTATTAACCTAAATCATTCATTTACTATGAGCAACTAATAACTATGATATTATAGGGGTTTTACTACACATGCAGAGGCATTTTAAGCCTGGAAAAAAAAAAAAATATCTAATGTCTGCCTTTACCCGTTTCTATGCCATTCATTCAACGTAACCCTGAGCTGTTTGGTGTGCACACTTACAAACAGGATGCAGGTTAATTATGAAAGGATTTAGCCGAATATACTGTTGCTATAAGCAACAACGATCCTGTAAATCTGTGCCCTGACATAAGATAGATAGATAAAGATAGAGATAACTTTATTAATCCCCAAAGGGAAATTAATTTGTCACAGCAGCAATATTGTTCTGGTACAGGACCAGTGGACATATAACACTATAAAGGTATAGAAGTATTAAATAAAATAAAAATATAAGTACAAAATATACACAGTATTGGCAATTGTAGAATTCTAACAGTATGTACAGATGTTGTGCAGAGTGCAGAGTTTAGTACAGGCAGGAGGAGGTGAATGATTTAACCAGGTAGTGTCTAGTGTCTAATAACAGAGGTGTTGAAATCTCTGATTGGACTGGGGAGGAACGACATCCTGAATCGTTCCTTGTAGCAGCGGGGTTGGATCAGTCTGTTGCTAAAGCTGCTCCTCAGAATGTTCAGTTTCATGGAGGGGGTGGGAGGTGTTGTCCATGATGGCCAGCAGTTTGGTCGGCATCCTCTGCTCCACCACCTCCTCCAAGGTGGCTAACCGAGAGCCGACAACAGAACCTGCTTTCCTGATCAGTTTATTCAGTCTGTTGGCGTCCTTTGCCTTGATGTTTGTGCCCCAGCACACCGCAGCAAAGAAGATGGCGCTCGCCACAACAGACTGATAAACCATCAGGAGCATCCGGTTGCATACATTGAAGGACCTGAGCCTCCTGAGGAAGTAGAGCCGGCTCAGGCCCTTCTTGTACACAACCTCTGTGTTGATGGACCACTCCAGCTTGTTGTCCAGGTGGACTCCCAGGTACCTGTAGGTCTGGACAATTTCCACATCTGTCCCATTAATGCAGACAGGAGAGGGTGGGGGCTTGTTCCTCCTGAAGTCCATCACCATCTCCTTCGTCTTCTTCACATTCAGCTACAGGCGTTTCTCTCCACACCAACGCACAAATCGGTCCACCAGGTTCCTGTACTCATCTTCCCATCCACTCTCCACACACCCGACTATGGCCGTGTCAACTGAGAATTTCTGCAGATGACACGACTCAGTGCTGCACTGAAAGTCAGAAGTGAGCTGCAGTCTCATATTCTTTCATTGATATTCACTTGTGTTTTTGTCTCTCAGTTGTTTGGCAGAACAGTGAAGGCGAGCATCGCCATAGACAATGGACGAGCAACTGAGTTTATAAGGAGACGGAACTACACAGACAAATCTAAATGTTACGAATGTGGGGTCAGTGCATATTCACGTACTTACTTTATCCTGTGAAATTGTCAAATTTCATTTTAAAATCCAAAATAAAAATTGCAGTTGTATAG
>KV751334.1:23323985-23341038 GCA_001698575.1 Mola mola
TTACACATGCCCCAAAAACATTTTGGGAGAAAGGGAACCTCCGAAAAAGAAAGAAAAGAAAAAAAAGAAAAAGACTCAACAACTTGACCACATGTATGTATTTTAAAGCTAATTTTCTTAACACTTTCTACCAGACTGTGTTTCTGTAACTTCAACATGTTTCCCTTAAAGTGAAGAAGAAGCAGACAGTGAAGAAGAGGGTGAGGATCCAAACTTAGATAGTCTAAGCCAAGCTATCGCTTTTCAGGTAAGCTTGCAGACATTGGAGACATTTGAATGAAGACAGGCTGTACGTTTAAGTGTGACAGTGATCTAAACATTACCTGCAACGCTTCTACTGAAATGCAATGTACTCTCCAATCCAAGAACCAAAG
This sequence comes from Mola mola, assembly GCA_001698575.1. Classification (NCBI taxonomy): domain Eukaryota; kingdom Metazoa; phylum Chordata; class Actinopteri; order Tetraodontiformes; family Molidae; genus Mola; species Mola mola. Next base: position 23,324,360 of record KV751334.1, read on the forward strand.
CAGAAACTATGAAGCCATGTGAACTCAAAAGTCTATATCTGCATTTAAAACATTTTATTTTATATTCAAGAATTAGCATTTGAATTTTTTTGTTCTTTATTTTGATCCGTCCAGCAAGCCCGTATGGAGGAAGAGGAGCAAAAGAAGTCACAAAAGGATGGTGCACGTGCTTCAACATCCTCAGACTCTAAGAAACCCAGGATCAAAAAGAGTGCATACTTCAGTGATGAAGAAGAGCTCAGTGACTAATAACACGCAGTTTGGACATTACGGAAAGTTGTTTGTCAGATATTATGTTATTTTTATTTGTTGCATTATTATGACGTTAAATGCATGCTTCGGTTTACACTGATGAAATTTCAATATATTAATAAAAGATGGGGGTTTTTTTTAAGTATTTATGTAATGATGTTTTATGCCTCTCAAAATTAAAAAAAGATGGGGTTTTTTTTTAAGTATTTATGTAATGATGTTTTATGCCTCTCAATAAAAATTTAATTCTTAATACCAAACCAAAATTATTATTGGCTGTTTCATTGTCAGCTGCAGAATCAAATAATGACTGCTCATGTAAAAAAAAAAGCACAACCTTTGCTTGAAATCACTCATTTTTCAAGCGTGTCAGTGCAGCATATGAATTTATTAATGTGCCAGTGTTCAAAACTGTAAATAAACTATACAATAAGAGTTTTGCACACACTACCAGAAAGAAATAAAATATTGCTACAATTAAAATCAGCAACCCCAATAAGAAAACGACACTTATTTAACATGCAGCAATTGGAGGTTGGTAAAATCACACGATAGGCAGGCAACAGAGAATCAAGTTTACAGTCCCAACCTTTGACAGTTGCCATGTTGCTTGTTTGAAAATGTAGCCTGTGATGGCCGCTTGCGTCAGCACGCAAATAAAACGAGGGATTCCCAATAACTTTCACGCCTGTCATGAACTTCAGTGGAATCTGTACATCTTGTCTGGCGCGTAGATGAAGAGGAGCGAGCAAGTAACTGTAAAGTGAACTGTATGATCGGTAGCCGCGTTAACATCCATCACATTAACCGTCTGGTCGTGGTGCATTTCATGTCGTCGGATAATGAGCAATCTACTGCACAGGAAAGTGTAGTTGACGATTAAACGTACAATACAAACAAGTGTTCGCGTATGTAATTCAACTAACGATTACTGTTCCTAAATAGTGCTTATGTAAGTCTTCTGGTATACGAACAATATTGTTTGCGAGCTGGTCTGTAATCTAGTCACAAAATGTGAAAATTAACACATTTGTTCGAGCTTACGTCGGGTACGTAAAAGTGACACAGGTTTATCGAGAGGAATGTCAGCCTCGGGAAGCAATCCGGCCCCTGATTGGCCCTGGCGAATCACGTGATCATTTCCCAAGCGGAGTTTCCACGACAGCTGGAAGCCGAGCGGCACAGGCACATCGTTTCTCGGCCAAAATTATCGGAAATAACGCCACTTCTGCCCGTCTCAGCACCCCCAGATAAACCCTGGTCTGGCATGGGAGACAAGAGGAGTCCCACAAGGTAACCAACGAGTCGGAGTGTCCGAGATATTCGAGCTAGGAGAGGCGAGCGGACATCGACAAGCGCACGAAAAAAAAGGGTTTTCTCCACGGTCTCTCTCTCCCCCCTTCTCTCTCGTGCTGCGTGTGTGTGAGTGTGTGCGCGCGCGCGCGTGTTGGTGCTCGCGCGCGGGTGTTAAAACCTCATCGCCAATTACAGTGTCAGATCACAGCGCGCTTGCTGATGATTTCCTAAATCCTAAAGGCTTACCCAGATGTTTGCTATCGATAGCCTCGGTGGATGCGAGCTCAACTTACTCCTCTCCTCTGTCGCCCCCTCTCCTCACCTCTCCCGCCGTCTCTTTTCATTTCAATAATTTTCCGTTTCCCCCATTTTTTTTTTGTTTTTTCTGTTTTCCATTCATTGTTTTAAAGGCCGAAGCGTCAACCGAAGCCCTCCGACGAGGGGTTTTGGGACTGCAGCGTGTGCACGTACAAGAACACGGCAGAAGCTTTCAAGTGCATGATGTGTGATGTCAGGAAGGGGACATCAACGAGGTAAGGCGATGAACATTACCCATGGCCTCTCTGTCATTAGCGGGTCCCAGGGGTGGGGGTGGTGGTGGTGGTGGTGGCTGTGGCTCTGGGCAAACTGAGGGGCGGAATAACCTCGCTGCCACCTCTCTCCCTTTAAGCAATCAGTGCATCTCCATGAGAAAATCGATGAAGATAATCATAGATTTTTAACCCTTTCCACTGTTAGGAGACAGCACAGTTCACACAGCTAACATAAACAGGCGATTATGTTTCCCGCCTCCCGTAGTGTTCAGGTGACACTTCAGTTGAATCTGCATGGTTTTTTTTTTTTTTTTGCACAAAGAGATAATGACTTTATCCGTGTTTTCTTTTTTCCCCTGAAATTCAACAGTTCTTGATTTCTGTGTACTTGCACCGGCATTGACACTGACCTCTTTTAAAGGAGGGAGAGGGGTGGCTTGTTTTTTGGGCGCACTCACACGTCCATCTTGTTGTAAAAAAGAAGGGGTGGGGCAGGGGTGTGCAATCCATGCCTCCAATACTCTCTCTCTCTCACACACACACACACACACACACACACACACAAAAGTACTCAAGCATTTTAATACACAGCATGAAGGTGCACCGACTCTGCCCTCTGATATTTGCCATGACATCAGAGATTTGGAGCAGGAAATGGCTGTGATTCCTAAACGACAGTCATTATCAGGGCGAAAACAAAACAAAGGCTGGCTCAGGTGGCGGGGGGACGACGTGTTGTTGCTGTCATTCTTTAATGCATTGCCAGTTATTCTCTCCTGCATTACTGCAACTTTCCCATGAAGATTTCAGTGCAACAACGACAACAGCAACAACAACAACATCGCACTCGCGCAGTTGTCAGCATTGATGCCGTTTTCATAATTATGGTTGTGCCTCATGATGGTGCATGCACTTGTATGCATGTGTGTGTGTGTGCGTGCGGGTGTGGGAGGGCTAGTTTTGAAAAGAGGTTGTCAGAGCAGCTGCCAGACAGACAGCCATAGCTCATTACTATGCAACAGCTTAATCAACCGGCTGTCATGAGAGAGACTCACACACACACACGCGTACAGATGCGCTCAACATGCAAATTTTACGCACCGGTGCATACATATTTGTCCATAAACACTCATTGTTAATGCACAAAGTGCACACTTGCTTCTCACACAAACGTGCAGATTAAGCGTCAGACTTGCTGTTGTTGGGCTCAGTTTATTGCAGATGAGTGCTGATTGTTGAGAGGACACTCCAGGGACTCCATGCTGGTGCTTTTGCTGAGAGTGGCCTGCAGCCTCGCCAAGAACCTGTCTGAATACTCACCAAAAGCTCACCCCTTTGTCTTCCCCCTCTTTGATTTGTTGTTGTTGTTGTTGTTTTGGAGGAGGAAAGTTGACAATTCTTCATTACACTCTGGAACAAAATTAGAAAATGCCTATGAGAAGGCCTTTGTCAACATGGATAACCCACTTGTCTTACCAACTGCAGTGCTGCAGAACTGTTGTAGTGGCAGCGTTTCCATGCTCTTGCCAAACACGCACAGACCTGCGCCACACGCCAGCAAACGCTGCAGCAAAATGGCCAACACAGGTGGCTGCAGCTGTTAACGAGCGAACACAGAGGACAAGCAGCTTTCTTGGCGAGCGAGCTGAAGGTGCTAAAGGGCATACAACATGCAGAATATAAATGTAGGGCATGACAAATCCCCTTGCTGGTTACTAAACAAGCATGACTGATCTGAGACCGTGAAGTCATGAATCTATGCTTGACACAGGCATGGAGCATCCATTTGTAAGAAAAAGTGTTCCATAGCTTGAAGGTCACAGATTTGAAAGCTTTTGTAGTTTAACTAAGTTTTCCCTTGTTATAGATTAAAGAAACATCAGCTAATGGCATAAAACGTCCCCTTTTCCTGTGTGGAATCAGTGGCTTTGCAGCAAGTTTTCTAGAGGTGACGGATGCCATCTAAAGGAGAGAAACGTATTCGGTGGTAAAGAGTTTGAATGTAGATAGCTGTCGAGAGGTGACGATGAATGTTTTATGGGGATGAGCTTTAGCAGAGTCTAGATCCCCCTTAATGTGCGGAGATGATCTACTGCAGGGACCCAAAGCCGACAGGTGATTGAAAGCAGGTGGCTTAAGTTTGGAGACATTTCACTTCGCTCCTCTGATAAGCATGTCCAGAGTGTGACAAAGAGGCAACTAGCTGATGTTCTCCTAATTCTGTCAGCAGCTAGGGAGTCGATTCTGAGGCAACAGGAGCGGGACATCACAACACACAATACGGCCTCATTATCTTAGGACTTGCTGCCACTCTTTGAGCTCTGCTTCAACCTTTGAAACCTAACATGGTAGACAGAAGTCACAGGACGGTGGTGTGGCGCTCAAAGGGAACCTGCACACATTAGGATTTATCTTGGATTAAAGCATCATCCTCATGTTTAAATTCAAAGACGTGCAGTGAGGCAGAGTTCAAGCTCATCTCTGCTGTTTGGAAGAAAAGTCGAAAATGTCATATGAAGTTGTGCTGACAGACAGCTGTTAAACCCAAACCTGAACATCGCCCTCAGTGTGTGCGTGTGTGAGTGCATGCATGCGTGCGTGTGTGTGTGTGCGCGTGTGCGTGTGCGACCTTCTCTGGTGTCTCGCCTACACCACCTGCATCTGTGCACTAATCTGAGCTCTGACAAGTCCGCCGCCACGAGGGAAACACTCCCTGCGTGCGCGCTCCGCGTTCAGGAGCTTGTTTAGCAGCATTCTCTTTCTGCAGGTCAGGACAGTGAGCTCGAATCGTGTTCATATCAGCTCCTTCTCTGCCTTCGGCACTCTTGTTTGTGTTCACTTTCTCCCTGTCTTTATCTCTCCTTTTTTCTACATTTCATGTTTGCTCTATATCTGTCTCCCTCGCGCTCTCCAGGAGCTGAACTTAACCGAGGGCGTGTCACGGTGACAGATTGACTGATGTGTGGATTTCGTCAGCTCTGCCTAAACAAGCCTGAACCACGCTTTGCTGGCTGGGAACCTGACAGCGTTTGGCTTTTTAGATGTTGTTTTGTCATCCGCCTCACAAACTCTCTCTCACTGTTCATGTGCAGCGAGCTCTGCTAGAACGTACTTGTGAATCTTAAAAAAAAAAAAAAAAAAGCAGAATAGTGTAAAGTTGTTTTTTGTTTTTTTTTTAAGTGAAATATGTCCATCCTACTATGTTTTTATTTTGATTTTAATTGATTAATTTAATGAATTTATTGGTGCCCATAACAGAAAAAAACACCTAAATTATTATCAGCTAACACGCTGTCAACTAACCACCAGAAATTATCAGTAAGAAGTAAAAGCATCTTCAATGTCATGTTCTGTCTTAGTGTAAAACCTCAAATATAGTGAACAATAGTGAAAATAGTGGAAAAGACGTACCACAAAAAAGACAGCAATTAATTAATCAAACGTAAATACAGGCTCAGGGCAAAAAGTCTGATGCAGTTCATGTGATTGGTTGCAGTAGATATCTATCATAATCATGAGATACTGATCATTCTGAAGTGTTTCTGAGACAGAAATTCCGAGTAGACGACAGAGTTAGTTAGAAGTTCATCTTAAGAGTGGATGGTGGATCCTCCAAATGCAAAAACAAAGGATTCATTATCTCTCTGTTACTATCTGTTTACTCTCTGAAAAGAGCTGTGCTGGTTAAATATGTGTGGAATATATGTAATACAATATGTGCATGCATTAAATGCTGCCTGAAGGAAAAATGCACCCATTTGAAATGCAGAGTGCAAATTGTGAATTATCCGTACTTCCATATTCCACTGCCTGTGCACATTTATGCTTACAAGACTTGAATATAGAGTTTCCTCTTGGCAATAAGATAACTGCGTCCTTAGGTTACATTTATTAATTTATTATCATTATTTTTTTTTTACATGACAAGAATCAAATTTTTAAATCGGAATATAATGTGGTTGTTTAGCAGGCAACATGTCGTGAATAAATCTAATGTAAAAAAGACTGTTCAGTTACGCCACAAATTCCTGATTATTTTCATTATCGGTTCCGAGATGTTGTTTATTCAACATGGTTGCTCATTGATTTTGAACACATCATGTGTTTATTGACTTAACTGAAAACAACTTGACGAACTGTCAGCTCTGGAAATGTTACATACACACAGAGATCGCTGGAGAGAGTCTAGACATGCGCTCCAAGCTGAGGTCACTGAGTATGTGTGTGTACATGACGCAGCGTGAACCTGTGTCATGTGATAACACGTCTTCCATCTGATTTGGTTTTACCTTTCTCGTCGACCAAAGGCTCGCTTTCCATCATCTTAGCTCGAGCGGAACAAAACATGCACTCACAATGTGGGGGGAATATAAAATGTGAGTAATTGGCCAGTTCTTCTGAAAAAAATCCCACCATTTTGCTGCTATGTGAATTGTTTGTTAGTGTCAACTTCTCTCCCTGATTGCTCAAAATGTGCTCAACTCATTTGACTCTCACCAGTCGTGTGTTTTTAATCACCTAATGTATCAATAATCAAAACACTGGGGTTTGCTTAGTATTGTTAAGCAACATATTGTGTTTGCGTGGCCTGAAAGGATGCATCAAAATGTAAATTCTGGACCAATAGTGATATTTTTTTAAAAAAAAACCATTTTGGCTGATAACTGAAACCTATGTTATACTTATTTTTGTGGTTATTTACTCCCCTTTTGTGTCGAGACAAAACAAAAATATCAAACTGAACTTTAACAATGTCAAGCCCCAACCCCCGCAAGTTGTCAGGACTGGTTCCTTATGTTTTCTATGTAGAAGACCTGGAATTTGTTTATTGGAGACTGTCATTGGTGGATTGCACACAAATGCAGAAATCCTCAGCTATGACGTTGACCGCTTATTTCGGTCATCGTGTGTTGTTGTACATAAAAAACATGATCAAAAATGTGAAATTCATCATATGGGGTATTTAAATTGCAGCCATTTATAGGACATTGCAAAACTCATGGAACACAACAGATAAGCATCGGCCATTGGCAGCAATGAATGGTTTCTTATTTACCAGTACACCAGTGCAAGTCAATAATATCCATGTTGGCCAGTACCAATACTGAGTCCATACATTTAGCTCATCTCTTTTTACCTAAGTCCTCTTTAGAGAAGTGGAAGAATTAATTGTCAAATTAGCTCATTAGAAGAGACAAATGTGGAAAAAGTGAGTAAAAGTGAAATGACAACACAGACATCATCAATCAACATTCGGTCAGTTCATCCAAATGATAACATCTCCATTTATATAAGTCACATACACACGGCTCAGTAGCGTCGATTGCTGGTTTTAGCGCTCCCACAGCATACAAACAGAGTGTACGAGGACAATGAAGCTGGCTGTTATCACGTCACTGTGGCTCAAGATTATGGGGACGTGATAAGCCTGTAATTACTGCGGCGACACTGATGCATGACATTCTGCTCTGTGTGTGCAGGCGGGCCTGTGTGTGAGGGGAAATTGTTGTATAGTGGCAGGCTGTAGAAGGTGTCATAAACCACAGGACGTGCAGAGCCATCTGTCCTGCTCTTCTCTTCCACACACACACACACACACACTGCAATAGCATGTACAGGCAGGGAGCGACATTAATCACTGGGTTGGAGGAGCTCCCTGGGGTAGCTTACTGATAGAAAATCTGATACACACACACCTAGATTGAGCAAGTGTTTGATAGCGCACAAAACAACCACTATTTCACAATGATCTTACAATCATCCCAGAATGGCAAGATTTGTTTATAGCAGCGCACGTCATTTAGCCTATTTTTCTGTCGATCAGCTGTGCTGTGGACTGTTTGCTCGTCACACAGTGTACTCGACAAACATAAGCAACCAAAACTCTGTAATGGATTGTGGATGATGCATGTCGTGAGTTTAGCATTACTTTTAAGAGCAAACATGCAAGTCTGGCTAGAAGTGCCCTCTCAGGACGGAAACAACGTATGAGGATTGAAAATACTGCAAAATAAAACGTCAAAGAACTCCCCTGCATCAGTGCACCTAATTTGTATGGAACTTCATGTTGTGATCATTTCCCCCCAATTGCTGGTGAAATAAAGTCATTTGAAAATATAATGTATTTATTATTGATGCATGATAAGTACTTTTTCAACCAATGCCGAAAACTAATAAATGTCATCCCTGTCATGGCCGATACCAATAAGATCAATGTGTGTGACGACCACATTGTACATAGCAGGCAGGAATTGGCTTCACATGTAAAGGCCTGATCATTGAGTGCCATAAGCTGGTGAATTTTTTCATTAATAGAGTGTCTTTAGCAAGCATCTTGCAGTTTTTAAATACCTCTTGGAATAGGAACCTAAACACTCATCTTGCCTTGTTCTGCTCCTTTGTACTTTTGCACTATGTCGTCATTGCGATGATTAGTTTTCAGATGAAATAAGATTTGTTGTGTTGAGTCCAGATGTCTTTTTTACTACATATATTACAACTGCAATTGAGTTGTATGTTGTCTGTGAGACTTCCACACGAGTGATGCTATGTGGCACAGAGGCTTCTTCTGTGGCTTTTAAGCACAACTTCTTGGTGGGAACACAATAATACCACCTTCTTGGCACTAACTGAGTGAATTGATCAGTTTTTTTAATTGTTTTTACCTGAATATTTCTTATCATATTGGCCCATAATTTATTGGTTTGATAATTACTGTGCATCTTTATTATTTAGATTTTGCATTCGTAAAACACGGACATAAGATGCAGTAATCAGAAAAGGATTATAACAGTCAGTGACATAGAGTATTAGATGCATAGCTGAAGCAGAGGGATTTCAAAGTTGCTGTGTACATACAGATAGCCATGCTTAACCTTTTTTAGCAAGTTTTAGTTTTTTAGCATTAGTCTATCTTTATGTCCAATGTGGCCAACAGTGCTTATGCTAATGCTTGGCACAAGAAACAGAGACATCAGTGCTGCTGTGTAGATGGACGTGCGAATCCCTGTGCATGTCCACAGTTTCTCAGTCAGATTCATTCCTTGGGCCTCATCTCTCATGGCAACTTCCGAAACTTCCCAAAACAAGCAACATGGCTGTGCCCATAAAGCCAGTCTTGAAGCTTTAAACCAGGTGGTTCAGAAACCAGTGGATGACACCTGGAGGATTTAAGCTTAATCTAAACACATAAAGCGCATAAAAGGTTGGTTGGCATGATGGAGTGTTTGAGTGCCATTAGACATGGAAAAATTAGGGGAAATATACTGATATCACTTTGTCTGTGGCTGATTTTCCAAGTCATCGTTTTTCGAATGTGTTTCGACTCGTCTGTAAACAGATTCTGGTTGAGTCAGCAAGAGACGGTTACACTACAATATGAAATGTAAAGAGACTGCTGCAGTGTTGATTACACGCTTTGAGATTTCACCATCCGAAACAATCCCAGGTCATAATCTGATACCCTACTGAATTTGATATGGACAAATGTTTGCCTTCAGATTGTGACCAAAGCAGACCAGACGAGATGTTCTCTAATGCTGTTGATTCTTCAAGCGCAGGCCAGAGGTGAAAGAGTGCGAGGTCAATGAGTGCATTGGCAAAAGAATAGAGTGCAGAAGGAAGGGTGGGAGAGAGAGGTAGGAATGAATATGTGTGTGTGCGCATAGTTTCGAGGGGGTCAGCCAGAGTTCCCCTGTCATTGAAACGTGTGAAGGATCAGTGACAGAAGCAGTTGTTCTTTCAAACCCCTTGGTCTGCAACAGAGGACAGTTTTGTTTTTAGATTGTGGTTAAAAGCAAAACCTGTAAAACATGAAGAGCTGGAAAATTGTTCTTATTTTAAGAAAAAGAATGTAAAGCAAATGGACAACGGCTGAAGGTTTTGCTCTTATGTTTTTACAAATGGTAGAAAATCATGAAACATAACATCAAACCGTTACGTTAATGTCAACGCAATCTTGAATTGCATAAACATCCTTATTAAAGTGTTACTTACTAAAGAAATGATGCAAATTCTGCACCGAACGTCATTGCTATTGTTGTTTTTTCTTACTCACCAACAGCTGTCTCCAGTGGTGGAAAACCACCCCAGTATTTAGCCTTGTACGTCTCTTTATCTCCTTATCTTTGCTCGGGAACGTGGTCTCTTTTTCCCAGACTGGATGTTTGGGATGGTGATTAATTAATTGTTTAAAAAAAAAAAATGTTTAGTGTAAGCTTCTGTGATAAATGGTAGCTGTAACTTCTGTGATTGAACAGCCATCTGGGCAGCTCTTCTTAGTCCCCAATGTTGCACAGTGGAGGCCTCAGTGACTCACTATCAGCTCTTAAGGCACGCATGGTATTACAAGAAAAGACAGACCGCTACTTCATTAACGAGCTGATTCCTTTGGCTATATACACAATGCATAGACATTTTGGGAATGGTATCCCATCCGTTACTTTTTCTCGTGACGTTGATAAGGTTAGCTTAGTTTTGAATGTTTTAAATTGAAATATTTGGTTGAATCTTTCAGATTGCCCCTTTAAGCAGAGGTGAAGTGGGAGGAAAAGCTAACTGGTGTCTTTATCATCATTTACCTGACTAGAGTGGGCAAATTGAAAGCCCAAAAAACTAAAGACGTTGTGATTAATATGCCTTTTATTTTCTTTGGCCTTCCCTATTCATGAAAATGGAATTGTTTAAGCCCCTCTCGTAATGTCTTAATTTCCCAGTGTGGGACTCCATTAGCTGCTGTATGATGGATGGCTAAGGTGAGGCAAATGTTTGGAACAACAGCATCAACACCCCAGTATTAATGTCAGAAAGAATAGACCATTACATTAGGCTCAGAAATTCCTTTTGGAATCAATAGACGCGCGCACACACACACACACACACACTCTCAGCTTGCAGAAGGAGGCAGCGAAGGCCTAAGTGCTTAGATAATAACCATCTGATTGGGTTAACAGAGGCAGCTCTGTTTAGGCCTGCTGCTTTGCTTCAGTGTAATATTAGGTTGTCTGTCTCCTCTTTCACCTCCAGGTTATTGAACTGGCTCTATTAGTGAAAATCTACTCCGTTGGAATACACAAGGAGGAGGATAGGATGCACAAGATGTGTTTAGAGCTGGCCCCAATTGCTCTCGGGCACAGTCTTAGAAACCATCGTAATTAGTCTGAGATGATGTTTGTTTTTAATACTAATGAAGACTGCAGTAAAGTGTGTTTATTAAATTCAGTAACACTTAGAAAAACAGCGCACAAGTCTATAATGATGAAAGAAATCAAAGACTAGCCAAAAAGAGGCTATGAGTGAGCTGGCCAGGCCTCTTGCTTTTATTTTAGGACACTGGTATCATTTGGCCTGCGGGCAAGATGGTTGACTCGGTCATGAAAATTGCAGTTTTGTGTGGGAGCCGCAGAAAATGCTGGAAATTAGACACTACTTCATTGGGTAAAAGATGTCGGGGGAGAGTCGCAAATGACACAAGCTGCGAACGGGAGACACTGAGAGGCCTCTGCTTTTATTCAAAAGGAGGTGTCAGCAGTTCTGTGGTGTCACGCTGACAAGACAGACACATTAGAGGATCTCTGCATCTCCTCCCTAACAGATAGTTATGTAGGCCAAGAGATCCATTTGCATTTCGTTCTAGCATGTGCTAATGTCGCCGCATATTCTATGAAGGCAATGATAACTCAGGGATGACGGGGGGGCTGGGAGTTGGGCCCCAATTTAGGTCATCCCACTAGTGTTATACAACAGCTATACTCTTAGATAGCAGACCGGCAGCTTGTATTTCCTCCTAAAAAGCGAGGTAGGAGCTACTGCATTAAATAGGCCACAAGGCTCTTTTTGGCAAAAATGTGGCACGCTGCAAAGCAACACTTGGCCACCAGGTACTGAAATATTTGTACACTCTGTTCTTGGACCGCGTTACTTCCTTTTAATTACATTCAGCACGTACAAAGGACACTTCAAGGAGCACCTGAAGGCGAATGTTTTGTTCAAAAGGTTTATACACAGGTTAGTACATTTGAGGGAAGTGAAGGAAACACAAGTGAGGCACTAGGGAATAGAGTGTCAAATGAGGGTCTTCACAGCTATAGAAAGATGTGTATGTGTGTGTTTGCATGCCTGTCGATATATGTACTAATGTCCACATGCCTAAATGAGCTGCAGTGCAACGTCCGCTGATAAAGCGCTCTTACGTTTCCATGCCCACCCGGATCTGATTTGTACACACCCCTCTGGCTTTTGGTGCAGTATACGCATGCTGTGATGTGCACCGGTGCGCTCACACAGATACTGAGTGGATAACTGTGTCGGCAACGCGTGAGTGTGTGCGCGCGCGCCCGCAAAAGATCAGGCGCTAGATGTGTAACGCTCCCTCAACAGATGGCCTTTTCAGCACATTCGCCTCGCAACTAGGACTCACGCCAGCCCCAAAACACACACACACACCACACACACACCACACACACACACTCAGCGCAGAACTACAGCCCTCATGCATGCAAAATGTTGCCAGTCCAATTGCATAAAGTATCGTTCTTGCAACGGCAGACGCTCACGGAGGGAGGAAATGTGAATGCGTAGAGGAGCATTGAGTTAAACACATGTACCCGTTATTTGTGATGTAGCATTTTACCATTTTATGGCACCTGTGCATGAAGGTGTAACATCCTCATGTATCAGCCAATGGTTGCTATCAGTGAACAGTGTTTCTGTCGTCAGTTACAAAACCACGGAGCAGGTGATGTTTAATCAAAAAACATGTAAAATGTTATTGCACTCCGACAAAAGCCAGTAAGGCAGCTGACATGATTTGTTTGGAGAACCGTACAGTCCACATTTTGCGAGCAAGGGGAACAACTTCAGAATAACAGTGTAGAATTAAGGTGTTGATTTATCACACCTTAATTTCATGTATTTTTAGTGAGCTAGCACACCTGCTTTGTATTCTGATTTCAGTGTATTCCTGCACATTTAGCATTCCTATCACATGGTTGTGTTCACTGAATTGGATCTGGGCTCATCAGTGTTTATCCCTCCGAGCACTAAAAGGTATACTGCGTGTGTCACAGGTGGCTCAATGCTGGCTTTTATTCTGAAAGCACTCAGTGTGTGTTGCCTCTTGCTGCCAGTGTTAAGAACACTTCAACAGCTCCATCCTAACCTGCACTGGCAGTGATTATTGGCTCTTGATTACGGCGGCGCGCTAGTGCGAGACCACGTGTTCACTGTGATTTTCCCTCTCATTAATCTGCCACTCTCTCTCCCTCGCTCTCTTCGGCTTCATGTCTGTTTCGCTTCCACCCCGGATCAGGAAGCCTCGTCCTGTCTCCCAGCTCGTCTCGCAGCAGCAGGTAACGCAGCAGTTCGTCTTGCCTTCACAGCCCAAAAAGGAGAAGAAAGAGAGAGCCGAGAGGGAGAAGAACGACAGAGAGCCGGCGCTCAAGAAGAACAGTCACAAGAAGATGAGGTAAACGAGTTAACGCGAGGTGGAGGGATCACCAAGAGTCAGACGTTACAATATGAAATGCAAAAAAAGAAAACAATTAGAAAATTCTTATGAGAAGTTTCCGAGCCCAAAGTGACATTGGCAAAATACATATTTTGTCCCAAACCCAAAGATTATTCAAAAGAAACTGAAGCGATGAATGGATTTCCAAAATTTGGGATATATATGAAATCATTAGTGCTGCTGCTGCCGATCCTTTGTTACTGCGTGATAGCAAAAAACAAAAAAATCGCCAGTTTTTGCTCATTAGTAGATATCCATGAGATCTGGTTTATAAAAATATATAATAAATGTGTTAAGCCTAATCTCCATTAGTGTGAGTCCAAGCTACAAATTCAAATGCCAAATGCAAATCAGGTGGGTGATCAGATAGTTTTATGGTGACGCCCTGACATGTCTTCTTTGTTGTGCACATCAGGGACTTCTGGGTTTTACTCTTGTTGGGCCTCAATAACAATCGTCATCTTGCAAAGTGCTCCTTTAATGGAACAATTAAACTAGAACTAAAACTAATTGTTGAAACTCTACTTTGCAATTTCTATCTGTTTTTTGTGATCTTTCTAATTTCCTCGTCCATTTCTGCTACCAGGCCGAGATTAAAAAACATCGACCGGAGCAGCGCCCAGCACCTGGAGGTGACGGTCGGGGACCTGACAGTCATCATAACAGACTTTAAAGAGAAGGCCAAGCCCTCGACCACCTCAGCCACGTCGTCCAGCGCCGCGTCTGCTGCCGACCACCACAGCCAGAACGGCTCCAGCTCAGAAAACACAGAAAAGGGCCTTTCCCGCTCGTCCTCGCCCCGAGGAGAGGGGAGCTTGGTCAACGGGGAGTCCCACTGAGACATCCCTCTCAAAAACCTCCCCCGGCTTCCACCCACATCTTCTGCAAGTCCACTGGTCGCTGGTGGAGTGTACCGCATCAGCAGCTGTACAATACCGACTTAAACTATGTTTGGTTTGTTTGTTTTGCCTTCTTTCTGGATATTTTAGTAGGAATTTTGACCCATTGTTGCCAACACATCAGTTTTTGCGAGTTAAGAAATTCTCCACAGCAGTGGAATCTGGCATTTAGAAAGCAATATGAAACAGCTTTTTGTTCCACCTTTGAAGTTTTTAACGGTCTACACATTTGGTGCGAACTGATGGGATCCCACGTACTGTCTGAAGCGACACAACTTTATTCTGATGAGGAACTTCTTTAGGACTGACCTGTCCGAGTCTGAGTAAATGTTTGGACAAGCTTCAAGGTGCGGGGTCCTTTTGATGCGCCTTTCTGCCATGTTTTTCAATTTTGCTGTTGAATGAAATGTGCAGCCCCACCTTTAGCTGCCGGCAGAGTGACTGTACCCACCTGTCACAAACCTCAGTCGTCTATTTAAACCTTCTGCTAAACCTACTAAACCTTCAACCTCATGACAAACTTTGCTCCTGATCTTGATACTTCAGGCTCTTACTTGTGGACTGCCTCTGCTGTACACTGACTTTTTTTTTTTTTGAAACAGCATATTAGCAGTTCTGCTATCGGCACCATTTGGTGTTTGCGCATTGCCTGGAGCAGGTTTTTAAGATCAGGTAACGCTTGTTTGTTTTTTTTTGTTTTTTTTTCCTACAACGGCACTGAGCAGGTTTAAACAAAAGCACTCTTTGAAGAGGTGTAGTATATGACTTTAAAGGATAGTAATAATTGATGTTGCTCTTTCATTTTTCCAGATACTATCAGGGTTGTGTTTGTCTGTCTTTGCAGCAGTTTATTTTGTGCACTATGTAAACAGCCACTAACCTGCATTAAGTAATATTTAAAAAGAAAAAAAAAAAAGAAAACAGAAGTCATCAAATTGAGGTATGTGAAAAGCTGAACATGAGCTTTAAGCTTTGGTTCTGACAATTGCATTACATCAACCATAGACCTTCTATGACCAGCAAAACTGGTTTAGACAAGTTGTTTAACCCCACCTGGCCAACATGAAATTTGGCTAGTGGACGGTGAGGATGGTGTTTAGCAGCTTCTAGTCAAGTGTAGGCCACAGACTGTATATAAAGATGGACGATATAAGAGCGCTCCAAAATAGAAGCCAAAGCATCTTGATCGCCCTCTGGTGGTGGGCCGCAGAATAGAATGTAAACCCTCCCTACTTGATCATGTCCGACAGTTAAACTACATCTCAAATAAATTTTTCTCAAAGATGGTTTCTGTCATTTCAGGTAGTTTTTAACATGCTGATGTATTTTCAAGTTTTGATTTTTTTTTTTAAATTTCTGATCATTTTTGTTTTAAGTCCACTGCCAGCTCGTTACTGTGCAGACTGGCTCCAAATGATGTCACCAGCGCAAGATTTGCCTCTCTCCCAGATACTTTGGCCTCATTTTTTTTTTTTTTTTCTGTACAACGAGAGGAAGTGGAGACATGTCGTCCATTTTTATGTCAGCATAACAGGCCAAACCTGAGCTAAAAGTTGGACTATTTATGCTAGATATGAAAGCAGGCAATAAATCCATAACATATTAGCGATAACGGCTAAAATCTTTATCCCAGGGCTTTTTTCTTAAAGTTGAGCTCGCTTGCTGTCAAAAAAATCAATGCAGGAGGATTTTTACAGTGAAATCCTAACTTTGTCTGTCAAATTGTAAATACATGATAGAGACAAAACATGTAACCAATAGCTGATATCCTTGATGTGAGTGTTGCATCATGGTTACTGTCAATCCCATGACTCTTACAGAGATATGCCGTGCATATGTGTTGACTGTTCTTTAACCCCCATCATGTTCCATCATGTTTCTATTAGTTTCTTTACACTGAGCTAATTTTGAACCACATTTTATGATGAGTTTGTTTGAGCGATGCAAGGAGAGAATGCTGATTGCACAATGACAATTATCATTTCAAAATATATATATATATAACCTGGTCTGGATACAACAGCAAGTGAAGGAGCTCTGATCTGTGGACATGCAACATTTATCAGGTGATGGCATGTGATGTGATGGACTTCCAAAACTTTTAAAATTCCTCCATTTTGATGTAGCAAAGTGCGGAGGGCGTAGAACCTACTAAACTCCCAGCAGAACAACTACAGATTAATCTAACTACAC
>KV751334.1:23344950-23362439 GCA_001698575.1 Mola mola
CCCGGAGCATGAGGAGCCACGCATCGCCTGGTACAGCCGCTTTGCCCGCCACCCCTTCTACGGCAAGACGGGCATCAACTCGGGAGTCATGCTCATGAATATGACAAGGATGAGGCACATGTTCTTTAAGGTAGGTTGGGTTTACCTCGGGGCTGTACTGATTTTATTGGCCACAAGGTGTCCTCCCTCTGCTGCTGTTGTTTTGCTCTGAGGAACAGTTAAGGCGTCTTTGTGACTGTTGTATGTGTGTGTTTGTGTGTCCTTGGCGACAGAATGACATGACATCTGTGGGGCTGCGTTGGGAAGAGCTGCTCATGCCTTTGCTTCAGAAATACAAGCTAAACATAACCTGGGGAGACCAGGACCTTCTCAATATCATTTTCCACCACAACCCTGGTAAGCATGCGTACATAATGCTCTTTAGCCTCCATGTTTGTGTAGGTTCTCAGTTATCCAGGTTGAGCTAATCTGTAGTGCTTAAAGTGGAGGCATCTGGACTTTTTTGGTTTGAGGGGTGACATGTCTTCAGAACCTAAAAGAAGTCCAGTTGCCTTTAACTAAAGCACTTCTGACCTTTCTAGCCTCCATTATTGTGTACCATGTCGTCTGCTGACATTTTTTGCCTGTTTTTCATAGTAATCGTGTTTTTTTTAATTGCATTGTCCCTTCTCTAACTAAACTTGGTGTAGAAACTGTAGTGGGATTGTTTATGGTTCAGTTAGTTAGTGTTTGCCTTATCAGAATCAGAATCCTTTTTATTGTCATTGTACAAGTGTGCAATGAAATTATAGCAGCACCCGAGTATGACAAACAACATAAACTAAGAATAAAAATTACAAGCAACAATACTTAAATAAATACACACCCAGCTGATGACTGGCCATGCAGTACGTTGGGAATGTCTGTGTCAGTCATCCTCGTCTTTTCTGTGTTTACTGCATCATCTGTCCCGTTTTTCAGCCAACCCGACCCACTGCTGGAGGCGCTGATTCAACACATAAAATCAGTGTCGACAGCAGTGAGAGAGATGGCTCTCACTGGCTGCTGAAGTAAGGAAAAGGAAAAGCCCCTTGAGCCTGTTGTTGTACAGTACATGATTTTACCTTTTTAGTTTGTTTTTTTTTTCCTTGCCTCTTCCTTTCTTCTTCCACAAGCAACTGGCTGAGGCCTGACAACATCGGTGCCATTTTCACCTTCTCATCAGACATACAGAGAACGAGTAATAAGCAAATGCTGTTCTGTTTACACTTTTTATTTCTACATATGCGTCTTCTGGTCTCCCTTGACTGACGTGTACAGACTCCTACACATGGCCAGATCAACTGGTTTTGCCCCGATGTCCGCGGCACAAGAGGGGCTCTCTCCTTCGTGGCGAGTTCTTGACGTCATGTCGGTGTGTACTGGCCATACAGGGTTTCTGTGTCTGTGTCCCCATCCTTAGAGTGCCTGCTGGAGTTTCCGTGCCAGTGGAATTACCGTCCAGATCACTGTATCTATGGCAGTAATTGCATGTCAGCTGAAGAAGAAGGCATCTACATACTGCATGGAAACAGAGGGGTTTACCACGACCACAAGCAGCCCGCCTTCAAGGCTGTGTATGAGGCCATAAGAAAGGTGAGCATTCCTAGATGTGTTTTTGTTTGTTCAAACTTTGACAACACAAAAACAGGCTCTGTTAAAATTGAATTGCAAGAAGATTCACCTTCTTTGACGTTCTAATAGTTTGCTCCCAGTACATAAACTTAAGTGTACCTCTAACAGTCTTTTAAAAACTTTATTAATTTCTTTCATTTTGTGGCCGTGTATGCTCATCTTTTTCACTGATGAACGATCAGTGATTTATCTACAATTAAAATGACCAAAACATGTCGATCTAAAATAAGAATAGGGAAATCAGATATCTGGTCTTAGTATGTTCTCTTGAGGCCTCAGAGAGCGTCCCAGAATCTGCTTTAATAACTAACAAACGTACAAATATTGATAACTACAAGAGGCAAACTTCAGTTGCCATCTGTCATGGACAGAGGGGACACAGCTTGCACTTGTTATGTCAGAGTCTTTGCTGCATTAATGTCTCTTTCTATTCACACATGCTGAAAGCCAAGAGTCAGGCAAGTTTGTAAAAAGGTGGCTGACAACTGCTCCTTGTTAAAAAGTCTCTAGGGAGTACTTAAAAAAAGAGTCTGGTGAGCCTTTTTAAAGCGCTGTAAGTGTAATTTAGTGCAGCCTCTAATTAAAGGAACCCTTTCATAAACGCTAGCGACACAGCTGATCTCCTCCACCTTCTTTTTGGACTTGTGCCGACCATAAACACCAAAAGTGTTTGTATTAAAAAAAACGAAATAAAACGCAAATCTCAGCCATTTTCTGGCTAGAGTGAAAACTAATTTTCCCCGTGAGGGTGTTTATTGGTTGTTTACCAGCACTGTAATGATATTGACAACACAAGTGGCTATTACTCAATGAAGCCATCAACATTTGCAGTCTCATTGCTGCCTTATTGAGGCTGATCCATACGTTATCACAGCCTGCAGTGTAAACAGCGTCTTTATAGGACAGGATCGATTACAGTCTCGCATGTACCTGTGCTGTATGTGCTGCTACAGGGGAACATAAATCCCCACGGCAAACACTAAAACATGCAGTTTTTCCAATAGTCCATGCAGTTTATTGATGCTTTTGGAGACGTGTGATTAAGTCTGGTTTTCCAGGAGGATGGAAGAGTTATGGATTGATTCTCTGTGTGTTTAGTCTTACTGGACAGGCCAGTTCATCCGCTTTTTATTGTTCTGCAGCAGAACCTCGGCCTATCAGCGTAGAGTTATGGAGGGAATGTCCAATAGGACAGTGCTACTTTTACGATACAAGTGCAAGGGTTTAGAAAAGTAAAGGTTTATTGCTAGTCAAATATGTTGCGGCTTCTGGCCTTCATTAGGCTCATCGGGTTTGAAAAACTAGCTCTTTTTTTGCACTTTCATTCAATTTTGAAATATAGTCCATGTATAATCTCACTCCCAACCTGTTACCGCATCAAAATATCTCATTTAAAAGGGTTCATCTGTTCATTTAATATGCACGTTCGTGTGGGAACAGCACAGACTTCCTCGGGAGGTAGTCTGGTAAAGAGAAACAGACCAAAGATACAGGAAAGCAAATCATAGAGTCACACAGGGAGGTAGGCTGAAGAGAGACGCTCATGTGCTAGTTTGAGAGCATATTAGCATTCTGTCCACAATAATGCGGATATTTTGCAAAGCAAACATGAACATCTTGACCTCTAGTTCACACACCAAAGGCATTTTCGGTCACTACAGCAACAACTGCCATCATAACATCATCTTTCCACACAAATCAAGATTAAGATCAGTATTTCATTAAAGTATCACAACTAGTCATTAATTCTATTTTCAAATGTTCTTTGACAGCTAATGTTCCTAAACTGGAGTCACATCTGTCTATGCCCGGTACTTCAACACAAAGACCCGTGAACGTGTGCTGCAGTGCCACTCCTTGTCCGTCTGTCCCTCATAAAAGTATCTCCTCTCCGCCTCCACCGCTGGAAGCCGAGGCCAGGAAGGCAGCACTTACATTTTTACAGCTGATGGCACGTTTAGCTTTGCAGTCTGCACACCAACAGAGCCTTCTCAGCCACTCAAAATCAATACAGCAACTGTAAATGCAACTTTATGAGCGGCGGGTGTGCACTTGTGGGTACACCCTCATAAAAACGCCATCCTCTTTGTGACCCAGTCGCGAGCAAATGAAAAGGCATAAAAAATTGTAATTCCCCTTTTGATTTCCTCGGAGCGTTGTAAAGGCTTGTCCATTATTGAGAAGACCTGAGATGTCATCTGAAAGCTCTGCTCATCACTGGACATTAAGCCTGTAGTGTGAAACCAGACTCCCAACAACGTGGACGCCTATGTTTCGCCCGGCTCACTGATCTGATTATATTTGGAGCCCCATCGGAGTTCAGCTCGTCTCGTGGATTTACTTTTTAATTTATCTGGGCATTGATATCTTCCAAGCACAAAACTGCCCAAAGCACCTCTTTTGCTGATTTACACGGGGACTCTGATCAATGTTTGTAGGAACAGTAGGGATCGAGAGCTGTACTCAGGAGAATATGGGAAGTACTTTGAGTTTACAGCTGCTTACTTTGAGATTCCAAGGCCACTTAAACAGCCTCTCCTGCCTTCCAGCTCTCTGTAGAAATAGGGACAGATAAAGATATCTCATCTGGCAATATGAGACTATGCAGACAAGCCTTTAAACCATATGATTCTGTGCGTACTCTACATGTCTGTGCCACGTTCCAAACGTTATTAGCTATCCTTTGCATCAATGTGTAGGATCAATACGGTACATCCCACTAAATGCAACCAAATATTTGTTTTTGTCGCAGTACTCTTTTGGTGCAGACCCAGTGACGACTTTGCTGGATCCCCTGGAGGAGGAACTGCTGACGACGACACACACTTACTGTGGTAAAACCCACTCGCTCTTCACCAAGAGACTGGCCCGCAGCCTGGCAGACGTCAGCAGGATGGCCGCGCATGGGCGCTGATGAAAATGAATTCCAGATATGCCCAAAAACTACTTTCACTTGCATTGTGTCCAAGTTTTTGATTACCAAAGCTCTGTTATAAATAGGCGTCTGAAATGTCTGGCCTGTCTACATTTCATGGGCTTAAAATTTGGCCCATTGGGTCTATAATGTAATAACCCTGCTGTACTCCTTCTAGTTTTGTCAACTGAACCCTGCTGTTCAAAAACACACAGTTCGAACACAGTAAACACTAGTTGTGCACGTGTGGACGGCTCACGAGTGGAAGAGCATTTTTCAGGGAACTGCTTGAGGTTCAGTAAGACAGTTGGGATCGTCTTGGACCGAGATTAATAGCTGCTTGCCTCTCGTAAGTTGCTCTGGATAAGAGCGTGATGTAAGCACCCGTAATCAGCCGTAAACGTCTCAAAAGGCCCGTCAGTTTAGGAGCAAAGTACTGAACGCAGATACTGGAGACGGATGCTCATTAAATACATGCAACCGTGGAATATTCCTACAAATTTTCTTTACTGAAGATGAAGCATCTAACCTCTTCCTCTGTAATAATGCACCTTTCTGTGCGTTTTGGTAACTTAAAAGGGGTGAATCTTTGTCATGGTTTGGAAGAGGAGCTCCTGACTCCATATTGGAGAATTTTTATTTTTTGATTGGTCACTCTAAATTGCCCGTAGGTGTGAATGTGAGTGTGGATGGTTGTTTGTCTCTATATGTCAGCCCTGCGATGAACTGGCGAATTGTCCAGGGTGTACCCCGCCTTCGCCTGAAGATGCTGAGATAGGCTCCAGCCCCCCCTAACAGGATAAGCGGTAGAAAATGGATGGATGGATGGACCTTGTAAAACAGTCTTATTAAAAGAGACAAATGCCCATTTTTGAGAGACTTAAAGCACTGGGCCACTTTTAACAAAAAGCAAGAGAACTCATCTCAGAGAATATGCATGTAAAATAATCATTGATGAATTTTCTGACAGCATAAATGGAAGGTAATGTAAAATACTGTTAACGTTTATCTTGCTACGTTTAGGTGAAAGAGAACCATCTAAACAGGGTGACTCATCTAATATGTAATTTACATACACAGAGAAAAGGCAGTTTTCTGTAAAGGCACATTTTGTTGTACATCATTGAACATGTGTGTACGCCCTTTTTTATTAAATGGATTCTATGTCTCCACACTTACATGTTGTGTTTCTGAGGTTATGATACACAGTATAACAGGATCATATTTCTATAGAACAGGTTTATAAGCTACTAGTTTTTCTCCTGATGCCAAAGTATTTCCTTTTATACTGTAACAACAGTGGATTTTGCACCATGGAATGTATTTTGATCTAAATGTTGTTCTCATTGATAATGTTGGTGTGGTTCTTATGTTAGAATGCTTGTTGATGTGATGTGTTTACTTGTTCAGAAGTCATTGTGTTAAAAGAATTTTTATGTTTTAATTTTTTTCTGTTTTTAGATTAAAGCGTTTAATGTTGAGAACATTGTCGCGTTGTGTCCTGATTTCACCACTAGATGGCAGCATTTTATGACAAGTTCACTAGTTCTCTGGGGTCACAGATACTGTTGGGGGAAACACATAGTTTATGATATGAGGGAAGGAATTATGATTAATGACAATTAATGTTAAGATTCAGGCAAATACAAACATCTCAAGACATATTTGTTATTTTACTCTATAATGAGATAAGCTGGACAGTTGATGATTTGGTTCTATTACTTTCTTGGGCAGATGGATGGACTTCACTAAGCCGCCAGCAGTTCTACAGTATTTCTGCTCGGGCGCTGAAGTGCTCGTAAAGTATAAGTGATGGACCAATAATGCAGCCATATTGGCGCCTGCCTGTGATACTGCATGGCATCGACTATGGGGAACGAGTTTGTGCTCCTTCCCATTTGAGGAGGGATAAAACTGTTCATTTATGGATCCAGTTTGATTCATTGCACCAGAAACATCCTTCATTTTTCATTATATATCTGTATGAGGGCTTATCAGTTACCTTCATTGACCGGTGTGCTTAAATGCAACATGTAACTGACTAGATCCCCAGTGAAAGGCAGACAAGGGCTAAAATGGAGCACCATGGCGAAAAATTCAATTTCACCCATCCTATAAGTTTTCATTTTGCAGAAATTACATGCTTTGTATCCTAATAAATAACTTGGATTTTATTTCTTTGTGCTATCACGGCTGGACGAGAAACTATTCAAAATAAATGTGTCCTCCAGCATTTAGAGCTGGCTTGGAGTGGGTAGAGGGGAAGATGAGGGAAAATGGGCACATAACAGAATGAATTAGTGTGTTTGTGTGTGTCTGAAGGGAGAAAAAAAGAAGTAGACATTCTTTTTTTAAATCCGAGCAAGGCTGACCATTTTCCTCTATTGTTGCAGGACAAAATGTAGAGGAGAGATGAGTGTAGGGTCGTGGGACAGAGAAAAGGCTGATGGAGTGTGCTATTGGTGAAAGAAAACACCAGGCTGTCAAATCCAATACAGCAATTAGGGCACTTTGTGGCTTCAGAGCTCGGTCTTTTGAATGTTGCTGTCCTGAAAACACAGTCGGACCTCAGAATGGTTTCATCAAAAGAAAACAGAAACAGCTATCCAATGTTCCGGGCTTGTCTCATTTGGAGACACAGTGTGGCTGTGAATGAAATAGGTAGCTAATTTTGAACAGTAATCAATAATAAATGGGGGGAACCAACACTAACAGGGTCCATAAAGTAACAGATAACACCAATCACAGCAGTGATTCCTAAAGTGTGGGCCACTGCCCCCTAGTGGTCCGTGTGGTACTGCAGGTGGTCTTTTCCAATAAGCACTTACACATTTTGTAGTTCAATTTTATAATTGAGTTTGGAATTACTCAAAAATATGTGCAGTGACATATTTATCAAAAGTCAATAAAAATAAAACTTCCAATTCTTCATTTATATGACCCACTGTATATTTAGCTGGTCTTGTTTTGAAGTTAGCTATCCATTGGTGGGTGTGCCACCAACTGACTTTTAAGTACTGTAAAACTGCAGGACCCTGATGAGTGTTTTCTAAACAGTGTCTAACAGGACACAATTCAAACACGGAATAGCTGCACCAGACTCAAGCTTATTTTCCAACCCATGGAAATAAAAAGTGCACCCTTCTATATCCTATTATATCATGTGTTCATGGTGGATCCTTCGCTAATGGTCATACTGTATATAGTTGAAAAGTCACACTTGCCACTTGTCATAAATGAGCAAGTAAAAGCTCAGTCAAGTCAAACACAAGTAGACTTGAATCTGGACCAGTGTTGAAATGTTATGTATTGCCTGTTTCTCCCCTGCATTTTTAACAAAAATACATTGCTGAGGATTAATGAAGTCGAGACACAATCAAAAATCTTATTTGCAATTCATTTTCATGTGCTAGCTAACTGGAAACTGTTTGCATTTCACATGATGAGGGTGAAATTTTTACTTTTCAATAAACTCTTGAAAAGCCAATTATACAAGAGCCAAAAGTTGAATTTTGAACTTATTGAAGGATGGTCCCCTTGAAATGCACCTTCTCATTTTTGAGTGTACAATTACATTACACTTACAAAACACTTACAGGAAGGACAACATAACAGAAGCTTCAGACAGCTCTCTCACCTACCTAGCCCTCAACAATAGCAAAAATACATATATGGAAAATGTATACCTAAAAATAAATACATTTATATGTATAAGCCACAATGACTCAGATATTCAGTTAATCATATTTCAACAGATTCCTGCAGAATCTTCCTTTTTTTTTTTTTTTTGGCTTCAAATGATCACATTTTGAGCTGTATAGATCAAAAGTCAAGGTCAGAAAGAATTTCTTAACATTCCAAATAATCTTATCTCAGCCAAATTTTCAGCCAATTTGCTTCTAACTTATAGCACATATGTACAAATCCGAGTTTGACCTCAAAATGTCAAAGGTGAAGGTCAACATCTAAAGATTTCCTCATCAGAATTCTTCCAAACTACAACAGAGGTATCTTTTAGCTGCTTTCGCTATTGGGAAAAAAAAAAAAAATCACATCATGTAAGTCAGCTATTTTCTGTTCCAACTTTTTCCATAGGTTTCACAGATTTTTCTGGAAGCTAAATTTAATGGATGGGGCAAAATGCTCAATGTCAAAAATGCCTACATTAAAACGGAAATGAAAGGAATACAGTACTTAGTAATGATATACTTTGGTTATATTTTTGTCATTATCCACTCTGACTCTTGTGCCGTACAGACGTTTTAGGCAGACAGAAGAGGGACTGTTGTATGTGCTGTCCAAGTGCTCTTGTTTATTGGTTATATGCAGGATCACACAAAAGCTTCTGATTTCAATGTATGTTGGAAGTAAGAGCCAAGGAAGAACCCCATTCAGTTTTTCTGGTGCAGATACGTCGATTTTAATTTTGAACTGATCTCTGGGCCTTGGTGGAGTTGTTTGCTCTGCTGAATTACATTAAATGTGCCCTTTGGTCTCTTCTTGACGTGACTTGTCACATATTAAACAAGACAGCGTTTGTCAAACTCTGACAGCTCAGAATAATACTCAGTGTTATAGATGCATAATGAACACGTTCAAACACGCAGCCACGGCGAGCAGACGTATCGGGTTCAGATTCATCACACGCATGTCGCCTTACACGATATGCATCTTCATATATATACAGGTACATACTGTATATCGCGCTCCTAGCTTGCACAGCAGGGGGTCATTTACATGTGGTAATAGGGTCTGCATGTCCCCGCAGTAGGAGACGAGAGGCAGTGAGGCATAGAGGTCTGAACGTTCGCCCACAAACGGGGTGTCACGTTCTGTGCTTTCTATTTCCACACGTGGGACTCCGGGGTGCATTTGAGGCCTCAACGAGATGGAATATGACCTCTTTGCTTCGTAGTGATTCACCGGGAACGTCACACGAAGAGTGAAAGAGAGGGACCGACAGCAGACTGGTTTATTTACTCTGCAGCTAATTTTCCTGGTCGTGTTTGTCGAAACTCAACATGGCAAACGCCACAAAGCCAAGCCAACTGTACCAAATCTCCGTCCAGCTGTCGGCGAAAATCTGGGCACCCTGGACTCCCCTTCACCGCTGGAGGTTTTCTGCCAAATGTAGTCCTCCAGGTTACCTTCATGCTTTTGTTTTACCCCGCCATTCTGTTTGCATTCCTAAATATTTTTCATTTTCACACAAAGGAGGAACCTTTGAAACGTGATCCACCTGCACCGATCGCAACCCACACATACAAAAATAGCTAACATTCCTCTCAACCGTTTTTCTTCTTTCTTTTTAAATTCTGCTCAAGAAATTGTAACAGACTGGTTTCAAAGATTCCAAAATTGGTTGCCTATTTAGAAGTACTAGCCTTGGGGGTATGAGCTTCTTTTCTCTGTGCTCGACCACATGCACACATGAGAGTCAAAACAAGGCTGCTACATTTAAACGGGCACGTCCAAGGACAATAACGAAGTGAGCGAGAGACTGTTTGCAACCAAATGGAGTGTTCAACAGGGGTTTTGAAGGGGCTTTGAAGCTCCGTGAGTATTAATGCCTTTCGTGTGTTTGTGTTTTAAAAGTTTGACAACGTGAGCACAATTAAACTCGTGTAGCTATCCTCCAGAAGTGCAAGATTGCCTATTTCAGATCCCATGAGTCCTTTTTTTTTTCTTTCTTTTTAAATGCGTAACGTTCATAACATAACATTCCATTCTGCAGAGAAAATTTTGACAGGATGGCAGCACAGAGCTGCGCATTTATATGCACATGTGCACAATACAAATTTAGACCTGGAATACACGCAGTCCCCATCTGCTCTCCCCTCCCTATGGATCCCATCTGAAACTTAAAGCTGAGGTGGAGTGGGCGCTGAGATAACGGGGCTGACATCAGAAACGAGAGTGACCGCGCCACTTTTATATCCCATCCTGACCCTGACCCCACCTCCTCTCTTCCCTGCTGCATCCTCATCGCACAACAATAGATTTCCCATTACTGCTCACTCCTTCCCCCAATCACAGCTGCACAATATTTACCCCCGGGAGAGATCGGATTCAGAAAACACCACCAGTTCTGAGCCTGTGTGTGTGTGTGTGTGTGTGTGTGTGTGTGTGTGTTCACACTCATGTGGTCGTGTGAGCACTTGTTTGCGAAAGATGGTGTTGTATGTGAGTATATCTTCTATGCGTGGTGCAAAGTGTATGGCTATATTGTATTCCAAAAGCAGAGAGCTTATCTTTCTCCTTTTTACCCTACTCTCTGCATTCTCTGTCAATCTCTTACACTCACACACACACACACTTTCCCCCGCGAGCTTTTCAATTAGGTAATTACGGTGGTGCTGAATAGAGCCTGCCTGGACACTGGAGCTCTATTGTAAACGCACCTGTCCCCCCATGGACAGCAATTACCTGCCAGGCTGGAGGGGAGTTTCAGGTTATTGTCTGTGTTGCATATATTGCGTGTGTGCAATAGTGACCGTATGTACTGTATATGCATCCACACAGGTGTATTTTGTGTGCACTAGAAGCTCATTTCTGCGCTAAAGGGACTATTTTTTGTGTACGTGTGCGTCAGAGCTGACATCGTGCAGGAAGAGGTTGCACTCAATCATTTCGTGTGGCAGCGGTGGAGAGAGGTTTAGGAAGCTCACGGAAAAACAATATCAAACTCATTGAATGTGTGGATGTGAAATGTCAGGTTCTGTTAGCGGTGGGACGTGGGAGCAGATTTCTCCTGGAGGGTTGGAAGGGGTTGGGATACTGCGAGAGACACGTTGTTTAACACTTTGATAACATTTGAAATCAAATCTGACTGAAGTGATTTTTTTCCCTCAGTGTGAGCATTAAAGCAGAGATGCTAAGAAAAACAAAAGTGGAGGAATTTCCAAACGTCATGTAAATATAATAGTAGATTTAACAAGCATCACACATAATGGCGACATCAAATTAAAACACAGCAAAAACCCAGAGGATTAACTAACAAAAATAGCTGGTAATTTGCAGCTGATGGGGCCCCTGTGGAGTTCTGTTTACATTCAGTGTTTCTCAAAGGACATCGTGCGTGTCCTTCAGGACAAATGTGTTGTGATGCGTTTCTTTCCTCATAAAC
Organism: Mola mola; assembly: GCA_001698575.1. Classification (NCBI taxonomy): domain Eukaryota; kingdom Metazoa; phylum Chordata; class Actinopteri; order Tetraodontiformes; family Molidae; genus Mola; species Mola mola. Next base: position 23,356,644 of record KV751334.1, read on the forward strand.
CGTTAGCAAAAATGTTCCTCGAACTGTAAAATAGATTAGGTTAAGTTGATTGTCCTTGATGGGGACATTTGGCTGCAACAAGTATTCAACTAAACATTCAACACATAATACAACAAGATAAAAACAACACACAGCACGGAGCAAAAGTGCAGATTTAGCCTTCTTATTGCAGTACAAACACATGACTCTCTGTATCTTTCAGTCTTTTCAGAAGGACCTCTGCATCCTCCGCTGGAGGGTAGAAGCTCCAACTCCCTCAGCAAAGGGTGGTTGTCACAACTTAATATGGCACGGGTCTTCCTCACGACCTGCCGAGTAAAGAGATCAGGGAGCTGTGCTTGCTCCGCGGTGAAGCAATCTGGATCAAGAGTGGATAACAAAAATAGAAACACCAATCTAGAACAAGATATTTAGAAACGCAACCTAATCCAGTAGCTCCGATGTTAGCTCCGTTAGCTCCCCGACCACAGCCAATGACAGGTGCATATCTCATGGACAAGATGGCCAACAGGAGCCTTTTCTTGCAGACCAGACTAAAGCAAAGAGTGGTCGCCAGTAGGGTTTTAGCTACTGACCAGCAATCATCATATTCACGTTCCGTATGACACAGAAGAAGTCTGACCAAAGAGTGTTTTAGTTGTTCGTTATTGGCAAAGAAAAAGTGCATTTTCACATAAGACAGGTCTTGAGCAGAAATGTTGGTCATTCTAAAATGAAACTGTCGTCCTTGGGTCAGGTGAGAGAATTAGTAAATAAATCATGCCATGCATGGAGTATGTCGCTTTCATACCATGAAAAACATAATAGAAAACAAAAATTAGATTACTTCAAAGTGATAAGGAACACACATGAAAGAAACGCCGTATCTCCGTTTTGCTGTCTATTTTCAACACTGTGCCAGTCAGCTATGTAATTTGGAGCGTTGGCAGTCATATTTATTTTCTGCACCCTCTTTGTCTGTGAGGGTTTAATAGCAACCAAATAGAGAAAATCACATTACCAGCCATTTATGTTGATGAATAACTGCATTTCCTTAATGAACAGACAATGTGTTTCAATTTCACATTTCATTCATTTTTATTTTCTCTAAAACTGAGCAAAAAAAAAAAAAAAAAATAGATTCCAGTGAAATCATTACACTTGAACAGAAACCTACAGCTAATGTTTAAGGTAAAGAAGAGATAATTAACTGCAAGAAGTGGGAGCTGGTGAAGTGAAGTAAATGATACTGCTGCTTTATTTGTTGGCAATTTGGTTGCATTAGCGTGCAAATCTGGTGCCTCTTTCACAGAGCTGCCTTTTGTTTTCAATGCCCTTCATAGCCAAGTATAGTTTGAACCTTTTTTTGAACATGCAGAGATTGTGGACATTTTATCTAAAGCTGTTTATAACAAGAGGAGGTAAAATGTGGATGGTAGCTCATCAGAGATCACTGTTATTGTCAAATTTAGCCAATGGCAATGATCTATATGGCAGCACAGTAAAAAAAATATGATACTACCTATGTTAAATATTCTTATGTTCCTGCATAATAGATAGATTCAAAGTAAAGCTGTGGCAAAGCTGTCAACATGTTTTTACTCTGTTTTTGGCTCTTTTACAGGCTCAAGTAGTTGCACTCACTTCTGGGGCTGCATAGAAAATAAGCATTATATCACATCAGCAATGCTTCTGTCTTAAACGAGAAAATGCTGCAGCAAATCATACCCTCAACTACTTGTTGTTCGCTCAGTCGGCTGAGGTGCATTTGTTAAAATGGCATCCTGGTGACGCGTGTGCTGGCGTTTAGTTCCGGAAGCTCCCCGGTGTGTTAATTTACACCCGGGTCCGTTTTGTAGCGAGCACATATTGATCTGCTCGGACACACATGCAAGGCTTTAATGCTCTGTTAAGACGAGACAAAACGCCGGCTGCAAATTAATGGAAGCATAACGTGTGTGTGAGTGTGTGAGTGTGTGTGTGTGCGTGTGTGTGTGTGTGTGTGCATGTGTGTGTGCGTGTGTGTGTGTCATGTGTGATGCGTCACACCATGTAATTGTACAATCTCTAGAGGTGGTAAAACACGTCACTGACACATTGCTGCATCTGTTCCCATGACGATCAGGATCTTCTTTGTTAATTAAAGCCCTTTTACTTTCCCCATTGTGTTATGTGATGGACACTTTAAAGTGTGCTGTGCCCGCAGAAAGAGACATGCATTAACACCTTATTTCAGGGATTTACTAAGTAGCTGATTCTATACGCTCTAATATCTACCAATCTGTGTCATCTCTTCCATTTCTCCACGCAGGTAAAAGCAGTGATGCTGTTTCAAACGTTCTATTACTGGCCGTTTTTTTTTTTTTGACTATCGCCTGGTGAAAATGCAAAATGATTAATAGTTACGCATCCTGGTCAGGTTCCAAGTCACTGTAATCAAATGCATTCAAAGTTTATCGGCGGTGTTTATCAGGCTTAGGGCTCTTGATGTTCCGGCGGAGGATGTGCGACAGGATATGAGGCTGATAGTTGGGATCAATCACTGATAGCATCTCACGGAAAATAATGAGGTTTCCTAACGAAGGAAACACAGAAAATGATCTCATTGGGGGGATTCATCTACCTCAAAAAAGGATTTATAGTGTCTGGGGAGGCTTTGGAAGGAGGAAGGGCAAGAGAAGGAGAAATAAAGCAGTGACGAACAGAAAAGACTTGTTCATGGCAGCGAAAGCCAGGATATATAGGAATGGATGTAAGAAAAAAAATAACTCCAATGAACCAAGAGCATTTTTGATCCTTGATTTTACAAAACCCCACTGCTCTAAAAGCACCTGTGGAATCCTTTCCTTCATAAATTGTAATTACAATCCTTCAGTGTTGCATTTGCTCATCTTATTTATTTTGATTGCCACATTTTGACTACATGGTTGATATTTGGGGTTTTCGGCGAGATGACATGACGGATTTTGGAAAGATAGTCATAAGGCATAATAGATAAATACCATACTGACATCATAGGCCTGAAAGAGTAAGAATAGCTTGAAGTGTAATATCAATTACAGAGGAGTTGATGATTTATGCTTGCATTCTGCAATTCCACCAATTACTAATCCCAACAATGTGTGGGGGTGGGGTCTAACAGTGTGGAAACGGAATTTACCACTGTGACACATCAGTCTGTGGGCCACCTTGTACAAGCCAATCTTGCTTTTCTTCCCAGGACTCTGTGGCTGGTGAAAAACATGAACTTGCCACTGTGCAGCATGTACTAGACTAGTTTCAGTCAGAATATGACAGAGCAGCTAAACACTGGCAGAGTGGTGAAACGAGATGGGCGGGACTAAAGTCCCACATTCATAGACGCCCACAGCCCAGTGAGGCAAAGGTGTAGAATTACATCCAGGAGATTTTATGGTCAAAAAGACATTTTTTTTCATTAAAAACTGAAATATGCAATTTTACAAAACAGAATTGAGTTTCTAAAAGTTTAATCAATGGCTTGAACAGGACTTTAAAGCCCTGTACATCTCTGTCACATGCCAAATTGTATCTTTAAACCTGTATCCAACAACAGGGGATAAGAATGGACTGATTCATCCCATATGCTCGTCTACTAGTATATTCTATAGTTTTGACTCCTAGTTTTGATTCCTTATTTTTTGGAATTTTGGGAATGTTTTACATAATCCATTTATTCACCAAAATGTTAACAGTCTTGCAAAAAAAAAAAAAGATTCTCTTGTTTTCTGAGTCAGGAACTGGCAGCATTGAGCCTGTGGGTCGTCATGCTGGGATGAACAATTCAAGGGCAGTTCAGCAGCGCAGACAGGCCTCACTTTGATCCTGGAATGCAATCTTCAGAGCAGACAGTTGCTCAGATCACCGCCACTTTGGGGAAAAAAATGGCTCTCGCTCACCGGGGGAAAGACAGCGGAAACAATGCAAAAAGAAAAAGAACGAGACTGGCGTTTTTTATGTGGAAGGTCTCACTTAAAGAGTAGGGGATCTGCAGCATCGTCAGCAGAGCACAAATGCCACCGCCAAGGTCGAGCTCAGCGTGCCGAATATTTTCATGCTGCTGCTCTGATGATGGAATAGGAGAGAAAATCAATGCCCTATATACTTCAGCATCCGAAGGAAGGAGTCCACTTTCTCCCACCTCCTTCATTAAAAGGTCAATTACTGGAAATGTGAAATTAATTTTGCATCCAAATGACGCAAAATGGCGAGTGAGTGCGTGAGGGGATGGACTGTGACCAGCCTAATGTTCTTCGAAGTCAAAATGACTTCCTCCTTCGCTGAACTCCTTTTCTCTGATCGTAGACATGAACTGCTGCTTTCATTGCCACATTCAATTTATGGTTTAATTAACAAAGCTGGCCCAAGATGTATTTATGGATAGAGCGGAGTGAAAATGAAACATACAGAGATTTGGATTTGGAGACTATTATATCATTATAATGAGCCACACATATATATGCAAACTCACATCCGACAGCTGCTGGAAGACTTACTTCCAGTCTGTCAGTGGACTGTTCACTAAGGAAACCCCATTTTGTCGTTCACTGGAGAGCAATAAAAACAGATGGCAAGTAAAATGATCCATGTATGCATGTATGATGGCAATTCCTAATCATAATTCATCTCAAGCTCATCACAATAAAGTCGTGTTTGCAAAGTGGTTAATTCCTTTTTGATTCAGTACCATCATAAAAAGACACACTCTCTGTGGAACTGTACAGTATTTCAGATGTTTTCTGTCATCGTTATATTGCTCGATGCGGATTAAAGTCATAAATTTTGATCTGTGGCGATTCTGGCTCTCAGTAATAGTCAACAGTAATTAAGTTGTCACAACTAGAAAAGGCCATTTCCTCTTCCTGGAAACAGAGTTGACGCGCTCCCAATGTGTCCATGCAATTACACTGGCAAATTAAAAAAGAAAACTTGGGCCAATTTACTAGTTTATGAATGTATGAGATGGCTCCAAGAAGTCCTGCGTCTTTATATCGGCATTACTCAGTGTGAAGCTTTGAGTCTGTGGCTGAGTGTCGTACTTATGCAATCTGCCTACTTGTTCAACTGGAGAAAATCACTTCAATAGGAGGCTAATCGATCCAAATGACTATGAGTTTATTAACAAAGTACCTTTAAAAAAATGAGGTTTACAAATCTGCTTTGACGGACAAAACAGAGCAGGAAAACCAATCAAGTCACGTCAGTCAGCATTAACAGGACAAGTTTAAAGAAAAGAAAATGGGGAGGTCAAAAATTCAAGATATAAGACTTGAATTATGTATTAATACAAAGAAATAAAAGGGCTAACGGCAGTAAAAAGTGTAAAAAAAACCCCAATAAGAATTAAAGGCCAGCAATTAAATGAATAGAAAAATAAATAAAAAGGTAAGGAAAAAGAACATACATCCCATAAAATTAAGAAATGCAGGCTTTAGTCTTGATTTACTTTTTTTGTCATGTAATGTCCAAATAGCCATGCCAGCAGGGCTCTGTTGACCTGCAGGTCAGTCATTTGTCCACCAGTTAAAAAAAAGAGAAAGATAGAAAGACAAATAAAGGAGTAAGAAACAGCTTTAATTTGAACTTAGAAATTCAGTCAACCTCTAATGCTACGTATTTGTTTTGATATAAAAACTCATTGGAATTTGTTGAGAAATGTAAACATTATAGAGCTTTTTCCATGTCCATGAAAACAGCACCTGGTATATGTCCAACCAGTCTTCTCCAAGGTTCCACGCTGATGTATCACGTGATGAACGCGCTTCACCAAAACGGGCCAAAAAACGTACAAAATTATTG
>KV751334.1:23362453-23375577 GCA_001698575.1 Mola mola
CAGGATTCAATCTAAAACTCGACTGTGTTAAGTTTGGATTCAGAGGGAATTAGCAAAGACTTATAGTGATGAAAACAAACAGCTGCTTTTTTTTTGTCCCCCTCAAGGATTTCTTGATTTTTTTATTCATTTTCTGAACAGTTGTTGAATTTTACAGCTGTGGTGCTTTCTTGCACTTCTCTGTGGGACAATAGCCAAGCATCTTATCTAAGTGTAGTATGCATGCTGGCACATGTTTCTATTGTGATGTAATGTGAACTATTGTGATCTTATACATCAAAAGAAACTCATGCATCAGAGACTCATGCTACAAGCTAGCCAAAATAAAGATTGATTTGATTTACAGCATCGCAGAGGAGTAATTACTTGGTAATTGAACCAGGTCTGAGCTCTCAAGGGAGCCACGCAGCTCCAAAACAAAGAAAGATTAATAATGAAATGATGAGACATGGGTTATCAGAGGAGGATTTTCTGGGAGGGGAAGTCGTGATCTCAAGATCTGGACAAGCCAAGACTTAACCATTTTATCTGATTGGTATTTGAAGCCATGAATCCCAATTAGAAGGCATTAGGATCTTTTTGGCAGTTATGCAGAGTCCATCTCCATGACTGGACAAGGGTTCATTGTTAGCAAGATGTATGGAAATACTATGAATTTGCATCTCTCATGGCATTTGTAAAACCAAATATTTAGCAGTGATTGGCACCATATTGATAACATAATACAAGCCAGATTCAGTCTCATGTAAAAATTATTACATCTTCAAGCTACACTGAAGATGTAATGTTTTTGTCTCATAATTAATGATTTCCTATCTGATTTTTTTTTTCTTTTTTGTCTGTAATACTTTGTCCCTCCATGCTACTGTGTACTTGGTCCTTTTGCCTTTGTGCACCGTAATTATGTCTGAATAGGAGACAATGGCTCCTGTAATTGATAGGCCTTTCTCTTGGCTCCCAGGTTCTCTATCATTCTGTCCCACAGGTTCTCAGAATGGCCAATTTGTACCCAAACCAAACGGTTGTCCTGGTTACCTGCAGATAAGCTGCTGGGCTAATTTGCTTAGCTTGTTATCTCATCAGTTTGGAGGATAAAATGAAATCATATAATTAGCCACTTTTGATGTACTGTCCCTTTTTATGTAGATAAGCAAGAAATATCAGCTTGCCTGTTCCTCTGCTAACATCCAGTATTAACAATATACATTTGATGTTTTTTTTTCTCCTGTAATTTCTGATATTTTTCTTAAATTATTCACTTTGTGATCCCTCACTTTTATTGGTGTACAGAAATGCATGGTTCTGGTCTCCACAGAGCCTCTTTAGCATCACCTGGGGTGGTTTGTGAAGGGATGCTAATCTAAGATTCAGTTTGATAATGTGTGTATGAAATATTCACTCCTTCCTTCCCTCTCTCTCAGCGTTGATTTTTGCATCCAACTGTAAGCTGCGAGCTGCCTCTTTGTGGCAGCATGTGTCTGATATTGGCAGAGGCTCTCGGGGAAATGTATGTGTGTGTGTGTGTGTGTGTCTGTGTGTGTGTCATCGGGGAATCACTCAGACGAGCATCCTACTTGACAGTTTCTTGCTGTCATGCGATGCTTCTCACCTGAGGCACAGGCACTGACGTCCTTCAAAACCATCTGCCTAGTCTCTCGCTACTAATTGATTTGTCCTTGGTTGGAGGTGTCTTGGAGTACTTCAGGTACTTTTATAGCAGCAACCTGGTTTGTTTTGCTTGGTTTGAAAGTACATTAAACTCTACAGTAGTCCTTGCCCCCCTAGTAGATTCTTAACTAAGCCAGCACTTCTCAGTCTTCAGGGACGCCTGCTAAAATGGTAGAAAAACACTATCAGGTGGCATCCCTGCTTTTTTGATAAAGCCTGATGCAGCTTCAAAAACTGTTTCCTATCATTGGAAGTCAAATGCCCCAAGCACACACGGACGTACATTATGTTGTCTCACTGTTTTTTGTAACATTATGATGGCCCACCCCTGTTGTTTGTGCGTGTGTTTCAGCGTGGAGGCAATAATTTATTCAGGAAGTGAGGAATTATTCAAAAAGAAAAGGCTGCAAGCCACAAGTTGCATACTGTAGCCTTTAGTTTGAGTTCACTGCTCACGAGGGACATTTTTTCTGTCTTCTACCCTTTTTTTGTGTGTGTAACTGCCCCTCCTCCAACAAAATGCTTTATCAACAACAACTCACCAAGAAATGGATATTATCGTCAGCATGATGTCTTGACAAGGAGGTTCCTGCAGAAGCAGATGACTGTGGTGCTCCCAGATCTTTTCTAAAAGTATGTTAAAGACAGTATTTAAACATGCGGAATTATACGGTCAAGACACATCTATTAAAATACTACTACTGTAAGGATATAAATAATTTGCAAGTGATGGTTCCATGAGGCTCCAGTGTGGTTGCAGTGTAGTTGAAACACTTCCAATCAGGATCGTGTGCGTCACTGAGCAGAAATTGCAAATAAAGGAGGTTTGCCCGCAATTATCAGATAACTTGGTATTGAACTTGCCAGAAGGAGCTTCTGCTGGAATATTGTGCCCTCATTACCATATATAGGCTCATGCACTGTATGTGGGTCTCCCCTCTCTCCTCTTCCCACAATGTGGGAATGAGCGCAGCCCTAAACTCTCCACCAATAATTGGTCTGGCTCTGAGGATCTATTTCCCGCTGCTTGCATTGAACAAGGAGAGTAGCTAATGTATTGGTGTCACGAAAGGTTAAATGCCTGCACCAGCATTAAAATGTAATTAAGATTTTCTCCCAGCTAAAAAAAGAGGGAACACAAACATGCAATGCGTAGTATGTATAGAAACAGGATTTATGCTTTATCAAATGCTCATTTTTGAGCAGCCTACACCACACTCCTCTGTCTACATGCTGAGGGAGCAGTTAGAGACTGTAAAAATGATCACAATATATAACATGAAATATCCATGGACGCCCATATGTACAGTAGCAGGCTTTTAAAAATCGCACTGCCTACACAACAACATGCTGTTAGAGCCGAGGTCTTAACACATATATTAAACAATACCTTGGTCCTTTGGAGGCAATGGCACAGCAATAGAGTAATAGTTTTTAAAACGCAGCTTTAATTATTCGATCTTAACTGCTGTAAATGCCTGTTGGGGGTGTGCATCGATTCCTGGGAGGCTCTGGGCTGCAGGAAACACGAGTAACTATTTGCATTTAGATTGTGCGTTGACTCACACCGCAGACACATGGCCCCCTGTTTCAGACAGAGGACCCAAGAGATAGAAGTTTTCGGTTTGCGGGGCCCTGAGTCTGTTTGTGAGTGTGTGTCTGTTGACGTGTGTGTGTGTATACACCTGTATGTGCACACAGCGGAGGTGGTCCAATGTTAATAGCCATGTCTTTCTCTCTCCCCCAAGGCTTTCCTTCAGGTCTTTCCCCCGATCAGTGATGAAGGGTTGGAGGATTCCTCTACTGTAGCTCATTGCTTAGTAGATGGCCTCAACAGCCCGAGGAGAACAGGGGAGTAAATGTTACGGGAATTTAAGGAGGTCTCAGCTCGTGAAGGGATGGATTACATGATTATAAAAGAGCCCTGCAGGGATGCTTTGACGTAAGTAGAGGCAACAAGCTGGGAAAAGGGGAAAGCGTGAAAAATCCTTTAAGCTGGAGAAAGAGGAGGACACCTTTAATGTGCGTTAATGTAAAAGAGATGTCTGTGAGCGTTTATTTTTACTATACAGTAGAAAACAGTGTGCTGTTATAGTACTGTGTACAGTATCGAGATAGTTAAATGAATTGTGTTTAAACAACCGGGGCTTCGTTTTTGGAGGGTTTGTCATTTTATACTGGTTATAATGGCTAACATAACAACTGCTATGATAAAGGAAAAGGCAACTAATTCTTGAGATTCTTGAGATCAACTTTACAGTTTGTCAATTCTCCACTTTGTATGTTAGCATGTCGGTTAAGGACTCGCTGGCTGTTGTGGCAACCTATGCAAAGCAAGGCTCAAGGTCATGGGTGGAGTCACCAGACAAGCAACGGATATTATTCAAATGTATTGTGGGTCGGAATTAATGTTGGCGAGACTGTGTACAGCGGCATGTCAGGGCTCACGTTTTCACTGTTTCGCAGTTTTGAGCCGGTAGACGCTCCACATACCCAGGTTTCACCACAGGCGGTTCACCAACTTACAAACAGCTGTTGAGACAGTAACTGCAATCTATTGATGAATTTGTGACACAATCTTTCATAACATTGGACTCAATCCATCGGTGCATGGAGCAAATAGAAGTTTTCTTCATTGGCTGAGGCAAATGCAACATGTTGAATGTACCGGGTTTGTATTTATTGACTGGATGCTCAGCGTGAGCGACTCTGATACACCCACTTTGTCCTGTTGTCAAATAAGTTGGTTTTGTCTAAAAGTGGTTATTATTCATATCCCTCGATGCAGTTTGTGCTTTCTATATCGCTCATATTTTCTTTCTACTTAGTTAAGTAGCTGCGATAAATCATTAAATGATTTTAGCCATTGAAACATTTTTCCTTAGCTCCCAAAGTCTGAAGGAAATGCTTTGGAGAATTGAGAACCTGTTGTCTAAGTCGTACATATCATTTACTGTAAGTCTTTCAAATAGGGTTTCACGTTGCCTGAAGCTAGTTTGACGAAGCAAGACATCTTTTACAATGTCATAAATTAATGATATAATGAAAGAAGCCCTTTGAATTATTTCTTTTGGGTTTGGGTTTAAGAGGTTATGTTATTTGTCATTTACTGCCGTCTTTTTGCAAGTATAAACAAATTATGAACTCAGTGTTGACGTATATTTCATTTAGCCACCTGATTAAGTCCAATATTTATTCTCTTCTAACTCTGTTTTGTTCTCTATTTAATTATAGATGGAAATATCTGGCTGTTTAGCTGCTAAATAATCCAAAGTCCAGCGGCTTATCATTAACTTCGTCTGCTAAAATCTGTAATGACACCATGCAGGAGAGCTCATACAGATGATAGCTCTCTGTAGGGATCTGTATCACTGAGAGCGACCCTTTTCATTGTCATATTGTTGTCTTGCTGTGGCTCTAAATGTTTTGGTAGTCATGGGATTGAAGTCACATGTCTCTGCAGAATAATAACTTTTATTATTACGTTCATTCTCATCTTGTGCCATCAGGTCAGAATTGGTTTTGTTAATCACCTGCACAGCCATCAGGCTCTGAAGTTTGTGTCTAGAGCTAATTGGCAAATATTAGCACGGTAATATGCTGAACTAAGATTGTGAACAGGACCAGTATTATACCTGTAAACAGGATCAATCACAACACTGTAGATGTTCATATCTAGTGTCTCTGAGGTCATGTGATCATTTGTACATGCATACAGGAGCGCATGTTTTTCTTCATCAAAGGATGTAATCACAAATGAAAAGGCAACACGGATTGACCGGCTTTTATTGATTTGATTATTAATTCACTGGTGGCTTGTGCAGCTTTAAGTAGCCACTCACCTATTTGTTCTCAGTGTGACTGGTCCACTGGCCCCAGTGACTGAGCTTCTCATTAAGCCACATCAATTACTCAGTGAGACCCCATTTTTCTCTAATTTCCTGCCCCAATTTTTTATAGCTTCACAGGGACTCTGGAAGAAAGGAGCACCATCTGTGCACCTCTGCTGAAACACACACACACACACTCTTTGTTTAAGATAATCTCATGGATGCATTTGTATTTACAGAAAGCCTCTTGCCACTGAAATCAATTTGCTTTCATCAGCCCTAATGACACTTGGTTAGGGCTCCTGTTACCAAGTAGGCCAATCAGGGAGCTGCCCATGGAGGATGAAGTAATTTGGTGTAAACACAAGTATCCAGTGAACCAAGTGCACAGACAACAATTGTAGCTACCTTTACAATGTCAAATTTCCCGACCTCTCACTTAAACAGTATATTTCAGCCAGTTTTCGACTCGAAAGATTTCTCATTTATTTCTTATACCTAATGAAATGTTTTAAGTTTAGTGTTGCATGATGGGGTTGATAGGTTTATATTGATTTATTATAGTCTGGCGCTCAAAAATAAATAAAGCAGAGACATTTAACTGTGTGTGTTGTTTCTTTGGAAATTGATGGCATGCTATGTCATCTGTTCAATCCATCTGTAACTAACATGGATCAGCATTACATGACATTACTGTTAAATCTTTGCATCGCTCCCTGATGCCAGAGGGTACCTCTTGCAACAGGTTCCTCGAAATGGGTCTTTACAAAAAGTCTGTAGTTGACAAGCATGAGAAGTCCCAAGCAATCAGCTTTTGTTACTCATCTCTTAGAAGTCACAAGCTCCCGTTGTATCAACAAATCCATTATAAACAGATTGCCTGGGTGCATTACCCTGTTGACTTGTGTAAAAAAGTGTCAAACTGTATTTATTTCATATTTCTCCCCAATATGACTTGATCTTACAGATTACTTATCATATGTATGGAACTTCTCTTTAAATCTTATATCTAATTTAATCTAAACTAATCTGATCAAATATAATTTAATTTAATCTGACAAAACATGATTTTACAACATTTTCAAGTAAATATTTTTGTGGAAAAAAGCTGTTCATTTTTTTTGTTTTAGTTTTGCTGTGTTTTGTTTTTTTTTTTTTGCATGTATTCTACTCTGGTCAGTACAGCTTGAATTCTCCGAGCAGAACAGAGATGGTATTCCCAACACAGCACTTAGAACCAGTGCCCATCAACACGCCTGCAGTAAACCAGTAATAACTGAGCGAGATGTTGGTGCAGTCAACATTTGAGCACATCGGTGTCTAACCAAAGCCTTGAGCCCACAGGAGAGACTGAAACAGAATATATTTGTCTCTCAGGATAAAGCACGGTGTCAGACTGGTGGGAAACTGCAACCAACTGCTATTGTCATTGCGGACTGCAGACCAATTGTGAATACAACCCAAAGACCTTTGTCACATGGTGCAACGTCCCCGAAGCTCACTATCAGAAAAAAAAAGACTTTTTTTTGACCACCAAAACCAAATTCATCTTTGAGTCCACGTTTATGATCGCTCCAGATCTGAAGAAAGTGACTAAAGGGGATCCCATGAATAAGAATGGGATGTACCTGTGGACAAGATAATGTCTGCAGCAATAACTGTCATCAGTTCGATGGCATAAGAAGAAGAGGGAACACAATTCAATACAAACGTACAATTTAATTGTATGTTAATCTGCTTGAAAAGCATGCAATCTCCTAAAAATAAATAAAAGGCAAGGTTGCAGGTTTAGCATAAACATTCAGAGTAGTTGGCTAATCTCAAGTGACAAGTCTGTGTTGGGGCCGGTCCGTAAATTTCCTATTGCTCCTTAAGTACATTTACTGCTGTTGCCACAGCTCTATGTGGGTTTTTATTCTAAAATAGCCAGTCTTTGCGTTGCATTGTCTGTGGTGTCAGTGGTAAAACAAAGCACCCACAGCTTGGCTGTTAAGAGCCACCTATTGTCTCTCTATCTGACTAACAATTAGTGGATAGATTGTGGTCTAGTGAAAGAATTTTCTGTAACATCCACATGACAGCACTGATGCCAGATGCTTCCCATGTGTTTCAGTCAGTAGCATATTTCCTGACATACTTGCCTTTAAACTGAGTTGAAAGTGGCATTGACGTATGAATGAAACTGTGAAAAGAACAGTTAATGACTTACATTAGATATTGTGAATAAGTAAAAGGCATATAGGAAAATTGTAGCCACACACATTTAAAACAAGCTCAAAGAATGGGCTTAACGTGGGTGCAGGTTTCTCTGTCCTCAACAAGAGGTTGTTTTGTGTGAAGAAATAGATATTCAGAAAGTGCAAGCTTTGTGTGAGAGGCCTTGAAAGCAATATGGAGAAACAGCTCAGCGCAGGGCGAAGATTAATTCAGCTGTGCTGGGAAGGAAAAAAAAGAAAACATTGACTGAAGTTCCTCTGTGATGAACAGACGGTGAAATATATCCTTTTTGTTAATTAGAATTCAGAGCAAACCATTAGCACATAATTGAGGCCATGAATACAGGGTTAATGAATGGATAATTATCAGTAATTACCCCACCCTAATCAGTCATTCATTCTGTCATGAAACTCTGCATAGTGCTGGATATAATATTATGAGACTTCACTGTTGGTGTGAAAAACAACACTGATTAGGTCTACATCTGCCGGTTGTTCATTCAATAATACGCACAGTACAGAGAATATGTTTCAGTATGTTGACTATAAGTTTCAATTTCTAATAATATAGATATGTGGGAGCAACCCACAAGCACATCCTTACCCTTTTTATCATTATTCATCTTCACTGGAGCAATAGGGGTCTAATTGACATGCTCATGAGCCACCAAGCGGTAGATGCTGTGTTAGAAGGGCAATTAGTCATTCAAAGATTTACTTATTTGGTTTAGAGATTCAAATGAACAGATTCCCACATGTTGTGCACCCATTCAGCAAGCAAAAAAAGTGGCCACCTGTTCAATCAGGGTTATGATGAAGTCATTGGATCAAACCCACATTTTAATTTCTGTCTTATCTCAGTGGTTGTTCAAATAAATAGCTTTTTCCAACTTTTAAATCAATTTTGGGGTGGCTCAGTAGGTGAAGCAGGTTGTCCTCTGTTTGGAGGATTGGTGGTTTGATTCCTGACCCCTGCAGTGAGTATGTTGAAGTGCCCCTGAGCAAAACACTGATCTCACATTGCCCCAGAAGGCACAGCCTCAGCATTAAGTCCAGATATTTTCTCAATTGCCCGATTGGAATGAATTTTTGGACAGCTCCAAAGCATGTGTATTAAAGTACCATCCTTATCGCGACACTTCCAACACTCAGACCCACTCTATACAATCTAGAAAGTGTCCGGTATATTCTATTAACAATTTTGAATTGGATTAATCTCGTACGCAGCTCTCTTGACATTTTTTTCCACATTTCTGAGAAAGATCATCAAAGATCAAGCGAAAATACACTGGAGTCCGAGTCCACAAGGATCATAGCATGATATACAGAAGCTTCATGACCACAACCAAAGACATTTAGAGTTATTTCTAGTGAATCAACTTTAGAGGAGACCATTGCAGGGCATCCAAAAGTATTCACCAATAGGTGTCTTATTTGCGAGTACTTCCGGAATTGATTTTGTGGTAGACCAAATTCCTGTCTGGGTACCTCACAACATTTAAGTGTATCATCCTGATATAAATCTCCCATCAGCATAATTCCCCTTTGAAACCAGGATTTCCAAAAGAAAGTGGATTTACTGTATCTATACAAAGGTTGTGATTACGCCCTATGCCTACAGACTAGACTGAAGATAGGGGTCAAATTTGAACATGTGACAGAACAAGGATGTGAGGCCAGTTTAGCTGTAATACAGTTCACAGGCAATAAGGGACCACAAACAGTGCTCTCAGGACTAAACCACGGAGGCTCTCTCTCTCTCTCGGCAGTGTCCATTGTGCCATATGCGTAATGGTCAATGCATAGTGATAAAGTCATACATTAGTCACACTTAGGCTGCCTCTATCTTTTGATGTCTTTTAACAATTTTTCCATCTTCATTCTATTACGTTTATTATTCCGCTGAAATTTATTACAAATTCAATCAAATTGTTTGAAATGGTGTAGTTGAATTCGAACCGGGAGAGCCTGGAGCAGATAATTCAATCCACTTGAATTGAAGCACAGTTCATTTTGATGATGTTACCCCACATGGACAGACGTAAAGGAGACCGCTGCTCTACATCAGCCCACCTTCTGTCCAAGAGTGGGTCAAAATTTGCTTTTATTAAATCAGCCAAATTGGGGAGAACTGTTATACCTAAATATCTGATGCCCTTTCTTGGGCCAGTTAAAAGAGCCGAACTGGAAAAGGGTCTTTAGGACAATATGGAGAGAGGGGAAGAGCCTCAGACTTTGTCCAATTCACCTTGTAACCTGAAATAGATGAGAACTTATCAATAATTTTGAATAGAGATGGGAGAAAACATTCACCGTCGGAGACAAACAAAAGTATGTCATCTGCTTACAAAAACAACTTATTACAACTATCCTCAATTTGAGTGCCTGGAAATGCCTGTTTCCTACGAATCACAACCGACTGGGGGGCCGAGTCACCCTGCCTTTTGCCCCGCCCCAATTGAAATGAAGAACATATGAGGCCATTTGTCAGCACAGTAATGCAGTGGGCTGAGCATAAATGAGCCTAATCCAATCAATACATTTCTTACTGAAGCCAAAGCATTCCAGGGTGGATAGCAAGTAATGCCACTCCACCCTGTCAAATGCCTTTTTGGCATCTAATGAAATTGCAGCCACGTGAGAAGTATCATCCTGACTTGTCCCACATAATATCAACAAGTCTTCAAATATTATATGCTAAGGAGCAGGAAAGTATAAAGCCTACCTGATCAGGATGAAACAGGGATGTTATAACCTTGTCCAGATAATTAGCCAGTATTTTAGAAAAAAATCTTACTGTCACAAGAGGTCAGACTAATAGGACTGTAGTTCTAACAGTCTAGAGGGTCCTTCCCTCTTTTGGAATAAGTGTAATAAGGACTTCAGTTAAAGAAGGAGGGAGTTGACCCTTTTCAAATACCTCATTATAGGTGTTTAAAAGTAATGGCAGCAGTTCCTCCGCATAACCCTTAAAAACTTTGCCGTAAAGCCAGAGCTTTACTTGAGGGTAGACATCTAATAATGTCAATTTTCTCTTCCACAATAATGGGTGAATCGAAATACTTAAGATGTCCTTCAGACAACTTTGGCAGATTAAGATAAATTGGAGACAGTTAAGAGACAATTTCCTCCCTGTCCTTCAACTCAGAGTTGTATAGATTAACATAAAAATCTCTAAAAGCCAAAGTCATCTCCCTGAGATCGAACGTCCATCGCCCCTCCTAAGAATAGGAATTGCACTCATCGCTTCTTTCTGTTTGAAATATCTAGCGAGTAGTCTACTGGCCTTGTCTCCCTCCTCAAAATACCTCTGACTAGCCTGGAAGAGTGAAAATTCTACCTTAAGATCAAACTTTAAACTACTTAAATTTTCAAGTTAAAATTTGTTTATGCAACTGCAATTAGTTTTTCAAGTTTTTGGAGCTTAGCATAGTTTTTTTTCTTTTTTTAAACGAGGAATGCTATATTATGTGACACAGCAAAAAGGCTTTCAGAGCTTCCTAGGGCCACCCTCATGTGGGGTCCATATAAAACTTAATTTATGATCTTAGTGACTCCCTAAAAGACTCATCCATTAACAGAGTGACAGATTTTGCAGATGTGTTAATGAGTATTCAGAGGCTCCAAAAATATCCAAGATTAATTTCCCAACTTGTCTGCAGTACGAACACCATTATATCCAAGGGCAAAGAGCGTGTTAAAATGAGAAATTCATGTAGAGTTACATAAAAACAGTTAGCATTCAGGACTAACACACTGTAAAGCTCCGTCCTATTTAATTTGGACAAGTTTAGTTAACAACCCCAGCAGAGATGTAGTGTTACATAGAAATGTACACTTTAAATTGAAACACTAAAATGGTGGCTTGAGCTGTGTATCAGTGCACGGTTGTGATCGACCCTTTCACCGTGAACAAATAAGTACCTTGCCTGTTTTCCCATGCCCAGAGGACACTAATCAAGTGGGAGTCTGGGAATATCCTGCTCTCTGGTGAATGCTTAACCACCAGTTTGTGCTATTTAAGTCTCCATTTCAATGATATCACTACTTCTCTCAAAATAAATGCAAAGTAAATAACTGTCAGTCTACATACTAGTACACACATGCTGCACAAGAACTTTTATATCAGGAAGAGTGCTACACGTGAGCTGACTAGTACATAGGGACTTTAAACACAGTATCTAACATCATATATGCTTCTGGGAAGGTCTGGGGTGTCACGAATTGAGCGATTACATTACATTGCATTACAGTGCCAACAGCATGCAATGATGTGGAAACCATAGAAACAAACAGGACATTATTGCTCCTAAAAAAAGCACTTGTTTTTGGCTGAACGCATACAGAATGCTGCAGTCACACTCAGGGACATGGCTTCAGGCTGAAATGTGTTTAAGTACATGAGAAGACTATTAATCTGTGAGACGATTTCTGAATATTTAGCCACAGACATGCTGTTTTCCTCATGTTTTCTTCTTAGAGTATCTGCAGAGGATCTCCCAGATTTTTCAAAAATGGCACACTTTTTTACTACCACACTCAAGGACACACGCACACAAAATGTCACCCACTTCCCATCACGTTGTCTAAACTGGAGTCTCTGAACACCTGACTTTGTTCCACGCATTCACGGCTGCTTCAAAGCCATCGATAGATTAAAGTGAGGCAGAATCTGAGCTACAGTGCAGCGTCGGGTTGCTCAGCTGTTGGAATTTGAATGAGACACATCGAGATGAGAAGAATGGTTGAAGAGGAGTCAGGATATGCTGGTTTCACATATCCACGTTTATATGTTTGGAGCAACACCCTGTTGGGAGGATATCTGTGGACTTCAGAGAATAAACAACTAAAGTTTCCAACAAACAAAAAACCAGACCCAAATTACCAATCGAACAAAACTGTCTTGGTTTCTTCACAGTAGTTGTTCTTGCGTAAAGGTAACTTTTTTTTGTTTCTCCACTTCATCAACATTCACTGAAGCTTACTTTTTTCCACATTTTCCATTTTATTTTTTCCATCTTTCCATCTTGTGTTCAAAATGTTCTCGAGGTCACTCTCAAGGGGTCCAAGACCACCTCTTTCAAGAGGACCAGAGTCTGATTGTTTGGTTCGCACCAGAAGGCTTGGACTGCTTTCAAACCAACCCAAACAAATCGTTTCAATTCAAATCATTTAAATTCCACATTCCATTTTTAAAACATAAAGACGTGGGTGCTATTCCCAACTGTTCACGTTGTCCTGTAAAAACAACAGTCGGGTAGGAACACGATGCAGAAACTGATTGCTGTTGATAGTAGTCTTTCTTGCTCGATACCTTCCACACACACACGCGCACACACACACACGCACACACACACACACACACACACACACACGCACACACACACACACACACACACCCACACAAGCA
>KV751334.1:23394157-23406108 GCA_001698575.1 Mola mola
TAATGTTTTTTTTTTTTTTTATTTAAAAAGTTAAACTTTCATATAAAATTATATTCATTACACATAAAGCCAAATATTCCAAGCGTTTTTTAAGTTTTAATTTTGGTGACTAAGGTGGCACAGTGGTGCAGTGGTTAGCACTGTCGCCTCACAGCAAGAAGGTCCTGGGTTCGATTCCCGGGTCAGGGCATTTCTGTGTGGAGTTTGCATGTTCTCCCTGTGTCTGCGTGGGTTCTCTCCGGGTACTCCGGCTTCCTCCCACAGTCAAAAAACATGCAAACTGGGGGTCAGGTTCATTGGTCACTCTAAATTGCCCGTAGGTGTGAATGTGAGTGTGGATGGTTTTGTCTCTATATGTCAGCCCTGCGATGAACTGACGACTTGTCCAGGGTGACCCCGCCTTCGCCTGAAGATGCTGAGATAGGCTCCAGCCCCCCCTAACGGGATAAGCGGTAGAAAATGAATGAATGAAAGGACTATGGCTTTTACATTATAGTAAAATATTCTGATTTTTTGAGATGTGTACTTATAAGCTGTATAACATAATCATCAAAATAGTAAAATACAATAAACATAGTAAGTAAAGAGTACTTATTTTTTATATAATAACATCTACAGAATGTTACATTTTGACTCTCTTGAATAACATGGAATAATCACATTATTCAAATTTTTTGACATGCTCTAGTAGTATTTTCTCTGGTGTTTGGGATACAATTCAGATGACATCAGATTTTGGCTTTACAAATTTTACACTTAGATTTAGACTTTGTAGAGCAGAATAGTGGTAGGCTTTTGTTCTGAGAAGTCAGTGGATGATTAGATACACTTATATATTTCCCCCTCCTGACATACAGTAACCCCATACAGACTTTTAAGGTTGCATAGTGTAACATTTTGTTCCCTGTGATGCACCAATTACATGCATCATTGACTATAAGGGCTTACTGCTGGACCGTGGTTTGGAAATTGGTGTTACATGTGTTGAGATGAGCAGCATGAGGCTTTCAATATGCTCAAGAGATGGTCCATGTCAACCTTTTAAATGTGTCCCCCGTTGTAATCGGTTGGCCACTAAGACGGCTAAATGTTGCTTCCACTATTGAATACAAACAGGAGCGATAAGGAAATGCAGAAGATAAGATTTTGTGTGTGTGTGTGTGAGTGTACATGTGAATGGGTGTGTTTGTTGTGTAGAGATAAGAGCATGATGGAAACCACTCAGCCTCTCAAGCTAAATCTGACAGATATGGCGTCGCTGTGAGTTGATGCAGGCAAGCAACATACACACACGTACAGACGCACACACGACATCAGCTCCCGACAGACCTAAACCAGCTCTACATTGTGATTGTATGCATTAACCATGTTTGACTGAATAATGCCAGCATCTCAGAATGAATAGGCTCACAATGGACCACGAAACAATAAGCTGCTGAGTAGAGACCCCCTGCTCATTCATCACTGACCTCCTCTCCCCCTGAGGAGACGCTGGTGCTTAACATCACAAATCTTTCATCCATTCATACCCCATACTGGGATTATTGAGCTCAGTAAAAGTGCAGTTATTTTTGCATACATGGAAACATAGACATATAGTGAGCTGTAATTTGCTCTTTGCCTTCTCCTTTAGCCGTGCTGATATGATACAGGAGGCATCAGGTGGCAAAGGCTCACTATCATATATTTGTGAAATGTCTCATTTCATTTATAAAAGTGTGACACGTAATATCGCCTAGAGCAGCAAAGGTGAAGAAGAGGATGGTTTCATACATTTGAATGGCAAGCCATGCAACCCACACTGACCCTTGCAGGATGTGAATACCACGATGCTACTGACGCGTGCCCGAGAAGCACTCAGAGGAAACGAGCGAAATTGAATGGAAGAGGTCGAGGTAAAACCCTTTTCCTCCCTCCACTCTTTGTTTTCAAAGTTCTGTCTTTTCCAAAGTACATTACAGAAACCACTCTAAACTGTTTGTCAATTAAGGATTAAGAGTGTGAGTGTAGTTTCCGCAAGCATGAAGTTCCCTAAACACTTAATCCACTAATCAAAGAGGTTAATGTCTGTGTTTGGATGTTAAAATTATTTATTTGGCATTCATGTTTATTTGAAAGGCTTTTGGAGGATAATACTCTTGCTTTGTTCTCTCCCCACAACAAAGGTGATAATCAAACATTAGCATCTCCCATTTTTAATGAATTTTTCCCCAACTCAAACAAAAAGGAGTTATGTCGCATTCGCAAGTACTCTGAAGTAAAAAAAAAAAAAAAATTAAAAAGGCTATTACTTCTTACTTATTGCAGAACTACTCCACCAGTCATTTCATAGAAGACAGAGAATCCCATAGTCTGCTTAGGATAGGAAAATATATAATTCACTACAATTACAGTCAATTTTCAACTGAGCAGAAGATTTGCTGATAGTGCAGGTCCTAATCTTAACCATATCCCCGCCCTTCATTGTAGTGGACCAGAGCAATCACAGTCTACTCATAGTCTCCCATTATGGCTGAATCTCTATCTGTTTCATGCCATTTTTAGTAGTTATCCTCCCGTGTAACTATTAACGAAATGGACTCGATGTGAAAACAATTGCGATGTGTCAGGAGAGTTTTTATTACGTACGCCTTCCATGAATATAAATGCAAATTCTCAGGTTTCCCTGCTACGCCTCTTTCTTAGATTTTCAAAGATTTACTTCAGGAAAAGAAAACCCCTGACTCAACTTTAAAACGTGCATGAGGAGTTAGAGAGACCTCACCTCTGTTTTGCATTATTTTAGCCAGGTTCCGTTCGCCTTTCCCAATCAGCGAGTGTTCATTACGCACCGAAATGCTCTGCAGTTTTACATTTCTGTATCGCACCAATTAATCAAAGTGACAAGGTATTTAATGAGAGGCAATTAGAGTGTTAACCAAAATGCAAATCAGCTAGAGGGAGAGTGTGGAAGGGAATGCGAGAGACGTGTGCTTGTGTTGGTAGAGTGCCGACAGCTCGGAGTGCGTGAGAGTGTGTGTGTGTGATAAGCAATGGAGAAGGGTTCAAGGAGATCTCTCTCAGTGCTCTTATTAGGAACTTTATTCATGGGCACAGAGTTCTGCTCTCCCTTCCTGTGTTTATGTGCTCATCCACACCCATTACCATCTCCTTCCACTCTGTGTGTACAAGTTGTAATGAGTGTCCTTCACAGTTTTTCCCAAACTAGCAAAAACAACCAATTAGTTCTGCGTGGAGGGCGGCCACATGACAACATGAGACTTTGGATTAAATATCTGCTGTCAAGATGGATGTTCAGCAGCCCGCTCAGGTCAATCCCCTTTACATCACACAGTATCTGTGTGCAGTAGATTACAGTGTTTTCTCTGGCAAAAGCTCGCTACAGTGTTGGTTTTGTTTTAGCTTTTACATCTTCAAAGGGAGAATTTAAAGTTTAAAATGTGCAAACTTTTAGTAACGAGCGTGTGCGCTTCAAATGGTTTCGCAACAACAGAGACCGGTGCTTCCCACACGTCCACGTCCAACAATGACTGCTATGAGTAACAGGCTGGCACGCTGTCCTTCAACTTATCCTCCATGCAAGTCCCTCATCATGAAACATCTGCAGTGCTGAAGTGTCCTTCAACACGATCGACTTTGCTGTCCTAGAGCTGATTATACGGTGTGGTGGCTTTGTGGAAAACCGAAACAAATGAATATTTCTCTCATTTCCAAGAATCACCAAATATAGAATATTTTACAAGCTGCGTCAAGATTTTCATTAATTCATCGAGCTACATAAAGTGTGCACCTTCTTTGAAACATTTAGAAATCAATACACAAAGATGTTTTTATTAGATTGACCTCCCATCTTGTATCGTTTTAACTATAATATCCAACATCTACCTGTGTACGCCATATTCCAGTCCTGCTAACGAGCTAGCAGTCAAGCACTGACACATGGCTGATGTTAGCAGATAGTAAACAATAAGATCAGGTCAGATGAGGACTGAATAGGCTATGTACTTTAAATGGGTGATTTTGGTGATCTTAAATGCATCAAGAGCCGAGCAGCAGATTGTTGGGTCTGTCTGGGAAACTACAATGCAAGCTAACAGCTCAGAAGCTAAAGTGGATACTGGGAACCGTCAATAGTATCAGTTAAGATGATATCTTTAGCTTTAGGAAAACTACATATCCATCTAGATATAATGGCATTTTTATAATGCCAATGTAGTGTTCTGTATGCTAAAAAATCAGGGATCCCAGCAATGTGGTTTTTATGTTTAAGTAGCTGTCTAGCATCAATCGGTGGTGATGCCTCCTTTCTGAGTTTCTCTCCTCCACATCCAGAATATTGGCACAATTAACAGCATGTGTATGTCTATTTTCAACTCAACCTACTTTGTGCTGATATTTCTCTTATCTCTCCTTTTGTGGATGGATTGTCTTCTGTTAGTCTTGCTTCATTTGTATTCAGTGGGTTAAAGGGCCGTACTTCAACATAGCACTCTCAAAGTAGATAGCATGCGGGCTTTTTATTTCTACCCATGTGGTTTTTGTGTGTTTCTCAAGGGTATTCTCCTCTCTCGCTCCTCACACGTCGATCATCTGCTGCCCGGGTGCAAAAACACCAGCGGTGGGAATACATGAGCTGACATCAGAGACTGTTGACTTCTTGTGACTGTCATTCCAAGCAGACATTTCTGATGTAAGTAGGGGGAAATCAAAGGTTATCATCCGTCAGTGCATGCATTAGGAGCCATCTCATTTCCTGCTCTTTGCACCACTTCCAAATTCAAGGCGGGCTTCCTTTCAATTAGGCTTCATGAATATAGCTCTCTCCACTCTGGTAAAACCTTGGAATGAGGTTGTTTTCTGCTTTTCGGCATTACATGGTGAACATTTTCTTTTATTCATTAGACAACCACAGCAGTGTGTACAACCGTGATGCTTCAAAGGGGAGAAATACAAGCTCCTACAGCATTGCATTACTGAGAAAATTGAAAACGTATGAACTCCAATTAAGACCTTCTTTCGTCGAATTTGTTCCTCAGTATGCAATCAATGGCAAAAGCGAAGATTTTTGCTTTATATTGCTCGGTCTAGCCACAATTTTATTTATCATCAACTGTTCCCTTGCAGGTTTTTTCATTTTCTCTTAGACAACGACAAACACCCTCTGTCCGATGGGCTCATACATAATGGCAGGGGCGGCGCGTCTGTGTTTAACTAATAGGTTCTGTATCCTAAAGCAGCCACCGATGGCACGGGTTATGACAAACAGCATCAACAAGACATTCATTACCCTCAACGTCATAGCAACCAAAACACAATTACCACAATCCACGAGTGAGCATCCAGCAGCCCCATTCTTATTTCTCGCCCGCCATGTCGCCAGCGCATAAATTAGCCTTCTTTGGTCACATTGGTGGGGTTGGCAGGTTGACAATTAGCTCAGTTTGCTTCAGTCGGGATGAGATGGGGTTCATCGGTGGCAGATGTCAGCAAAACTTCTTTACTGAGAAATCAATGGAAGTCACTTTCACTTTCACTCTGCATGCATCCGTATAAATGTGTTTGTGTGTACATTTTACACATGTATGGTTGTGTGTGTGTGTATACGTTTGCAGATAGTTGTCTTGCCTGACTAATGTACTTAGCCTTCGCTGCAGCAGGACTCTATTGTTGCACAGTGTCCTCCCCACAGTCATTAGATTGGCATTAATCTCTTATCTGCCATTAAAACAACAGTCAGTGAGCCAGGCTGAACAATACAGTGGCCCTTTCTGCAGCCCCTTGACACATTCTAGCAATGAGTTTGAATTAGGCTCTTGGGGGTCACCGATTAGACCCTCATAATTCATCCAGATGGCTGAGTTCACAAAGAGGTTATGTGTTTCTCCTCTATATGAGAAGCTGAACAACACATTCTCCAGCTCGGCACACAATCTATTGTTGTGCTGCATGTAGCATGAAGAACAAGAATGATGATATTCTTTTTTTTATTCTTTTTTTTTAATCCATATTATTATCTTTCAACAAACCCCATTACAGACTAAAACCAACATCCTAACTGTAGTGAAGTGTTGGAACACATCAACGCACCACTAATACCCCTTTTATGGTGGTAAAAAACACCCACTAACATTCTAGTTTTTGTCTTCAGTGATAAAGGGTATCATACCAGGTCCCCCTAATCCAGTGTGAGACCATAATGGTGTACACTGATGTGTTGGTACAGAATAGTTTTTCATCCATCTCCGCTCAAGCAGAGTTCCAACACGTTTTTCTCAGCGCTGAGTTTGAAAGACTGAAGTGAAAGACATAAAAACATAACTCACTGGCTTTTTTTTTTTTATCAGGTTCTTAAAGTTGAAGGTGGAACATCACAAAAAATAAACAGATTCATACTGGAAATAGCAAGTTTTTGAGCCCACTTAGATGTACATACACACTGCTGTTGATTCAAATGGCTTTTAGTGGCACTTTTTTTTATTACCAAGAAACTGGACACTTCATGAGCTCCAGTATGTTTCAACCTAAGCCCTACTTACCAAACTTCTAGACTCTAAGAGTATTGAATACAGTGGTAGAAC
This sequence comes from Mola mola, assembly GCA_001698575.1. Classification (NCBI taxonomy): domain Eukaryota; kingdom Metazoa; phylum Chordata; class Actinopteri; order Tetraodontiformes; family Molidae; genus Mola; species Mola mola. The sequence continues at coordinate 23,400,736 of KV751334.1, forward strand.
AGCTCTCTGCAATTGACAAGTCTGTCTGTTGATCTCTGTCCGTGAGATGAAGCGGAAACACTTGTGTTATACAGTATCTTTGAAGTTGTTAAGTAAACAAAGCACAGAGAAGAGAATAAAGCAAATTTTACACATGAAGAAACCAGACAAAATCAGCGGGAATCGGTGGGCTTAATTAACTGTACGTACTGAAATAAAATTTATATTAATACTTATAAAACTTCAAACTAATTATTCTTTTAAGTAAAACTTGAAAACATTTATTATAGTCATAATAATGAAAGAGAAAAAAAAACAAAACATTGCCATGTTCATACAGTTTTTATGTTACCATTAAAAGAATATTACAATAGAACTTGTGGGATAAACTGTTAAATTCAGAACGCAGGCGTTCTTGAATAGGCTCTCGCTGTGAGTCTTTGTTGTTTGACACAGTTTTGGTCGAAGGCAAAACGAGCCAGTATGCACATGTAGATGCAGGCGCATAATTAGCAAGACATGTTAAAGCTTGAAAAATGAAAACGTTTTACAGGGGAGAAGGAAAATAAAACATTTATGTGCTGCTTTTTGCATAAAATTAAGTAGCCTAGAGTCGGAATTTAGCATCTTCTCCCTCCTCCCACCGTCTCACCAAACCTTTGCCTTTTACATTTTAAAGTGATGCATGTTTATGCCCACTGGAAGCACCTCATCCATTAGCATTATTCATAACATGAGGCTTCCTCAGCCTGCCCTTGTGGTGGAGAAGAAAAACAACTACACCACTAACTGAGCAGCAGGAAGAGCTCTTCCTGCAATGAAAAACACCTTCATCCAAAATCATGGTTTGTAGTGAAGTGAGAGACACGTGGTGCTTCAATTTACCTCTCATTCAACCCGCCTCAATCAGGACGTCAAGTGTAAATCCACAGAATGACAGAGTGAATTGCTAATCACATCTGCCAGCAATTTATTATCAGTCAAATGATGATTAGTGACTTTGTTTGGGTGATTTTCAGGCTGTACCAAAGATTGACTTGTTAAATCAAATCATTGTTTCTCAAAATGGGTCACAGGCCTAGTTTGTGCGATTCTGTCACAAGGCTGTGAAGCATGTTATGATAATGCTAACTGATTGAATAAGTTGAGGCTGATTTTTTACTTGTACTCTTTTTCAAAAGAAATACCCCCCTCATCAATTAAACATCCAATGTCAAAACCTTTAAAAATCTTGCACATGGGAAATCAGTCTTCCTGGGTCCGTTTGGGCCATCCAGATACCCAGATCATCAGTAACTGAAAGAAAACCCATCGATGTTACACATTACACTCTGAACGTTTGTTCAGTAACAGCCATACGAGCTGTCCCTAAAGTTAGGGCAGCTCGCCCCCGCTTCGGACATCCGTCCAAAGTCAACAGTCTCCATTCAAAACCCTGAATTAAGACTGAATTGTCAAACTAAAGAGGGCAGGCCAACATGGTAGAGCAGTCATAAATGTGCTTCATCTATAAGTAAAACGCCAGTGACAGACAAAAGAGAAAACATTTGAGATGGTTGAGTATAGATTTTTTATTGTTTTTAAGACCGACCACAGTCTCTCCCTAAACTTAACTACATTTCAATCATAGCCTTCGGCTAATGTGAAAACACCCTCTTAAGTAATTTTTGCCGAAGTCATTTGTAACATTTTTTGAAGGGTTTGTTTTCACCCCTTGCACCCGGTCTGATCCCTGCATTTATGGCAATTATTCATACATTTTCCAAACATAACGAAATTTAAACTGCGACAGTGTAGATACATTTCCGCGAACTGACAACAGCAACAAACTTCCGTGGTGCTTCGGCCCCTCTGCATCCTGAGGGCATTTTCCCACATGAACACGGGCTTACGGTTACACCCCGCTCAAAATGCAATCATCCCTTTTTACTGTGCAGATGGTTCAGTGTCATTCTATCTGTAACTGGACTCGATGCCAGGCTCTGAGTGAGCCTAATGACTCCTGAAGCCAAGTTGGTTAAGTGGGAATCCAACACCAGGGCCCTTCTGTAACCCAATCTCCCTTTAGACCACCTGGACCCAGGATCCACCCTGTGTGTTCAATATGTACTTGGCAGTGGCTGTAAAACAGCGCACTTGCATTTTTAAGCGTTTAGCCTTGTCTAGGCATGCAGTATATGCACAATATTTTAGTTGTGAGTTCATGTTATGTTGGCTGTTTGAGAAAAAAACATCATAAATGAGGAAGATAGCTGTAACAAATGCCCCCCGAATCTCCAGCAAATCATTATGTTTTATGGGATAAATTCTTGAAAAAAAAAGACAGGGAAGATAGAAAGGTTTTCTTATTATAATTTTACTGACGTTTGGTCCCAGGTGAGAATTGCACCTTCACTGACAAAGAATCCATCTAAAGATCTGAGAGAAATTGTATGCTAATACAAAGGACACAAGAGGGTTTTCCCTCTCAAAAGTTACTGTTTTTAGCATTGTCTTTCAGCCAGGGTAAAAAAAAAAAATATCTAGGGGGTTTTTTTTTTTTTTTTTTGCTTATTTTGTGTCTATGTGCGCATTTTTGCAGCAACACCTCAGAGCAAGTGACATCTCCAGATGGTTCATGGTAACATCTCTTAAACCTGACAATGCATAGCCTGCAGCGTATGGCCATAAGCTGTATTATTGGGTTATCCGGGTACAAGGTGGGCTTCAAACCATTCAAACAGTCCCTTGCTGACAGAACTCACAAGACCAAACAAAATTAGCATCTCTCTCCCACACATAAATGACAGAGTGGCAATTTGCTGCTGTGTCTTCCATCACATTGTTTTTCATTCCAAGGTTTGCTTTTTTTTTTTCCTTGCACCTCACTGGGTGGGGTCATGCCAAAGTGTATTAATGAGTCGGAGAGACGGACAGTGACAAACAGGCAGAAAGACAGACAGGAGCAGTGGAATGGAACGGACTTGAAACAGTGTCTGGCGACTGATAAGTGAGAGGAGGAGGAGGTGGGATCGACTTTCTGTTTTGGAAATGGCGAGGTTAAGAAGTGGGGGGAAATCAGAAGAATGGGGGGATTTAAAGGATTTATTGATGGCACATGTCTCTCCGCTTGCTGTGCTACTGTACTACCGTCCTTTATGTTCTTTTCTCCTCACACCTTCTTTGTCTCTAACCCCCACCCTTCTCCCTCTCCCTACCTCCTATCATCTTGGCCAGGCCACTCGGCCAATTGGTAAGCATGGTAATCAGCAAGAGGCCGATAACAACTGATAAGTCCTCTTGTCGGGCGCTTAGAGAGTGAATTACATTTTTACACAGTCGTAAAAGAGGAAAACATGCCATAAAGCTGATGAATGGAGGGACACTGTGTGATTTTCTTCCTGTGTGATGTACACAGTATGTGCAAATAAGCATATCTTCCTCTTAATGCTCTTGTTGTGTGCACATGCATCATGTGCGCATCCTGTGCATTGTGTGAAGGGGAGGCAGGAGGTGGGATAAGGAGTGTCACTGCCCACAGAAGGTGCTTTCATCCTGGGCTTATCAGAGCCGACGCAGGGGGAGATCGTTGGCTGCTGGAGCGAAACATGGACAGTTGCTTGTCCCCCACCCCCTGTCCACGCCGTACCTGTCCTCCTCTGACTTTGTGACAATCCTCCCCCAACCCAACACAAACAAACACAACATACTGCCAGACAAAGACATAAAAGAACTGGAAGACTTTCTGTCTCTTAATTTACGGTAGAATTTAAAAAAAAAAAAACCTAACCCATCTAGTCCAGTTGTTTCACTGTCAGTGACAATGAAACACACCACACAACTGTTCCAACCTGGCATTAACCTGATGCTGAATAATTACCCATTTCCTTTTTCCATTTTTGGCCAGGAGCCAGCCTGTGCTGCCAGTGACGTATTATCATCCTGCTGTGCTACGATGAGCACCTATACGCCTGATGAGAGACATCGGCAGCACAGTTCATTTCCTTCATCTATGGTTTTCTTTAATGCGTTTATGAAACAGAAAACATGATCTAGTTTTATCAGTTCGTGCTTCCGAGCTTCTCATTTGTGCCTGCAATACTTTCTGCACTACAGCTCTGCCCTGTGTCACTTGTCAAGTGGAATTACACTCACAGGTGAAAAGGTCAAACTTGCTGACCCGGAGAGACAGGAAGACAACTTGTTTGGTCAAAACACGCCGGGGAAAATTGAAAGGTCATTTCATGCAATAGTTCCCCCAAAGAAAACAGAAGCCCTCAGAGAGACAGAGACAGACAGAGAGGAAAGACAGTGAGCTCAGGAACACTGTTGGGCTCTCAGGCAGACAGCTGATGAATCAGGTGATAAGACCTTCATCTCCTGCTGGTCATCCTTGGCACATTTTATGGGTCAAACACATCATTCTGAAGAGCAGGAGACTCTCTTATGACCTGTCCCTGACAACCACAAACTTCCCTGTCAGGCATGCTCACCCTCACGCTCTATCTTTCTCTAGTTGCTTGAACTGTGGTTTTCCATTTCCGCATTGATTTTTTTATTTTGCATGTCTCTCAACTCTCCGGCCAGCGTAACCGATAGCTACAACATGTTGTAATTCCCGTCCCTATCTTGATGAAGCCAGGGTCCAGGTCTGAGGTGGCCATATGGAGGTGACGGCTGTGTGGGTCTGACCACAGCTTCCCCTCTCTGGACACCATAGGCGGTGGCGGGATGAAGAGGTGTCTGTCTGGCCCCCTTCATGCTGCCCAACAGGCTGGACATGTGGCACAGCATCTGCCTCCGGAGGACGGGCCCGCACCAAACACTGGCAGGGGTCACAACGACACACACCCATACGTAGGCTGCAAATACTGTCGGTAAAAATGTCCAGGAGCCCAATTTTAAAATCCCTTCAGTCGCAAATGCACTGATGAGAGTACTTCCCACCTCGGGCAGTCAGTCCTGTTTGATTTGGGACACACGGTTCCTGCAGGTAATGGCAAGTGTTTTACTACTACAAGGCTGCATTTTGAAACGAACGGCCCATCATCTCTAGGAATTACATCCATATTTTTGAATCTGTACCTCACTGGTAACATTTAATGCCAACATCCCTTCCTGCTTCCACATGCAGGAAGCATTTTGTCATGATAAGTACTTGGTCAGAAATGCAACTAGAGTGTCTAAATGTGTTTATAAAGACTAGAAGACAGTTACCAGCGTCATCCAATACAATTATACAGAAAGAATATCTGCTTCATATAAAATAATTTTGCCTTTTTTTGTATCATTTTATACAGCAGATAATGACTGAAGGAGCAGCCATGTAAATATACTTCATCCTATTGCTGAAAATCCCTGACATGAATGGCTACAAGTAAGGCTTTTATATTCAATGTATTTTATATAATATTA
>KV751334.1:23406376-23436737 GCA_001698575.1 Mola mola
AGCTCAACCTTGTCACAGGCCAGAAAATGAACTCTCTGAAGTACACTTCAGTCCAATTTTTATTTGGTCTAAATTTTTATTAACGGGGAGTTCTGTTACAGAAACACTTTCGAAGAACACTTTTCGATAACAGCAATGCAGAGGAGGCTTACACAAAGGGTCCGTTGTATTGTTCAGGCCGTGCAGTATGAGTGATATGAAAAATGCTCAATCAGACGTCTAAAAGGACAAAACACGTGTCACTTGCGGCTCTGGACGCCAGAGGCCGTGAGACAATTTAACACAGCCGCAAGCAAAACTACATGGAATGGCAATGTGTGTGTTGAGATGTGCATGTGCGCACACACACAAAATCACAAATGAAATGCTGAGTGTAAATGGTCTAATGAGAGTCATAACTCTCTGTGTGGCCGCTGGGCAGCAGAGGTCGGGCAGCTAGCAGGCCTGTCAGAACAGTGCAGCTGTGTGAACAGAGATAACTGCTCAGGAGACCCAGCCTGCAGGCTGAAAACTGGAATTGCCCCCAGAATACAATACTTTTTCCAACCAAACAGGTCAGTTCCAGACAATACATTTATATATTTTGGGGACAAACATACAGCTCTTCTTGGCTGATCTTTTGATAGTAGACAAGAAAAAAACAATAGATCCAATGTCCTTCCAGACATTTCTTAGGGAAAAAATACTCGTTGTGGTGACAGCGTGGGTCCTGTCACACAGTTAGGCTACTAGATGTGTCAAATTGTTTCACATTTTCAGTGGCCACCTTAAACAGATGCCAGAAAATGCCTGTTTATTTGATGAAGTTTCTCCTTATTTTGATCAGCTGGGAAACAAATGCAAAATCATTTACATGCTTACGTGACAATAATTATCAGAACTTATTGGCCCAGACACAAGGGAGTGAGGGAGGTGCAACACCTATTCAATCCCCACTTTAGCTGTCGCACAGTATCAGCATCCTTGGATTTTCAACAGGTGTAATGAGCGGGTGATGTCCAATTGTGTATTAAAAAACAACTTTCAGAATCTACTGTATAGTCTTTTGTGTTTGATTGCAAAGAGGCAGAAACACAGAGGGGAAGAGACTCTAATGAAGGTGAGAAAAGTAGAGGGAGGACAAAAAAAGAAGGAGGAGAAATGAGTCCAGGATGATATAGGAGAAAAGAGTCAGCGGGATTGTTGAGGAGTCTCTCTGGACTTCCAGAATCCCCTTATCCTCGAGTATTGGAACAAAGTCACACTGACACACTTATCAGGAAGCTGCAGCGCTTCCTTTCTTCCTTTCTTTCACACATAATGAAAACTTTAATTGTCTCACACACACACACCACAGAGCATTTTAACAGCACGTGGGTGAGCTTGCACACGTACACATGCAATACTATGTTGGATGTCTGCCACAGGGAGTGCCAGGACACCTACAGTGCCATGTGGAAACAGGGGAAATCCATAATCACCATTTTATTGTAGTTCCATTCAATCTGCAACCTCCATACATGTGACACAATCAAACATTTCCTTTTTATACGAGCTATAGATGAAAGTTGGACTTGTTGTTGTAGCATTAGATATGTCTTTAGTTAAAGCATTTAATACATCTGATGTAAAGTCTAGATGAGATCAGATTAGCATAAATCTGAAATTGTGTAAATAGAAATATTGGGATAGTTAGACATGTTGGTGTCGTTGCTGTGTTGATGAGAATTTTGATACCAACGTGACGTCTTTATCTATGTGTAGATGGAGCCCGCAGCCAGGCTGATTTGGGGAAATGCTACATAGCACAGGTCATTTTTACATTCTTTGGTTATTGTACATGTTTTATTTAAAGAGATTGAGTTGAGCTTTATTTGTGTTTAGAGATGGATTTTGTTTGGACAATCAAGCAAGGCAAGTGCAATTTTCCACCTTTTGCACTAAGCTAAGATAATCAGTTTTACTCAACAACAAGGTCATAACCATAATAATAACACTGAGTGGGAGTTTGTATTAGGGCTTTTTGCTATTTTTTTAGGAGTAAAACTCACACATTTTTCAAGGTAATGTACCTAAACTTCTGCATGGCTACATACAGTATTTATATATGGCCTGTAAGCTCCTAGAATAAGTCTTTAGATAATGTTACACTACACAAATATCTGCACCGTTAACCACCTAAACCTGTAGAGTCTTGTGCTGGAACATTAGGTTAGAGCTAAAGTGAGCCTGCAGATGAGACCTACTTAATGTGGAAGGGCCAAGAAGCAGAGAAAACCCATAACGTCAAAACTGAATTTTAGAATAAAGGTTTCTACGTATAAATGTCTCTCTACCTCAAAAATTCAGTTCATAATCAACTGTGATACTTGAACCAGTGGTCACTTTGTTTAGTTTGATTATTATTACATGGCTTCCTGCGGTAGCATAGCAATCCATTTTACATAACATATTGGAAGGGACATTTTGGGCATATTTGATAATAAGGGGCGATGTGGTCCACTACACTAATATTTACAACCTTGCTGTGCAGACCTAAGAATGGTGTCTATCTACTCTTCCAATGTTTGGCAACAAACCAAAATGTCAAACCAGTGCTTTTATACAGTATAATTTATCCTTTTAAATGAGCTAGCCACGTTCTTTGTATTCACCAATGATGGTGAATTGCTCGACAGGTTAACATGCTGTGTTTGCCCCTTTGTTCCGGCCAGTTAATTCAGTTCACTTCACCGTTACAAAGTGAGCCATGACATTCTAGGGTTTCCTCCACCTGACGGGGTTAATTTTACTGCACTCCACCCGGGCAGACGTCCACTGTCTCATTAAACCATGGGCTCTACTGGTCAGAAAGCTTAATGAGCTCCATGCATCATGTGAGTAAAATTCATGCAAGCAGTGTCACCAGTGGAAGGTTGGGTAGGGATATCTTACATTTTAGAGAGCCCATAACAGGTACAGCCACTCATTGTCACTATTAACTACAAAAGAATTGTATAGGTAGTTTTTTTTTTTCCCACTACGATTATGAATGTGACACTTAAGACTGCAGTATTTGGTCTGATAGCAAAACAAAGTATTTATGCAAACACATTCATTGTGCTGTATCGTTGCTTTCCGTAAGGTACTAAATGATGAATGAATCCTCTTTGCTGCTGCTGGCTGCGTATTCGCCTGTGCTCAACTCAACAACAGAGAAAACACGTGTTTCTTTACAATCAGCGAGACACACGCAACCATGTCACTTAGATTTAAAGTTCACACTAACCACTTAAAATAACCGAGAGGAAGGTGTTTTTCAGCGGATTCACACTTGCTGACACTTTCTATCTAATCAACACATTCCAGCCAAGCCCAGTACAAAATCACAAGTTATACATTAACACCGTTTTACTGCTCATAATTACAAAACGATTGATAGTGGTGGTAATAATGAGGGTGTGTGTATTTCTCATGTTTCGTGTAGTGCAGAAATGTATCAACTAAAAGGGCAAAAGAAGAGAGAAGGCAAAAAACAAGTCCGCCTCTGACAAACAACAGAGAGGAAAACAGCAGAACACATTTGCCGGTTGTTCTTTGAACTGTACTGCTTCTAGACAGACGCAGGGAGGGGAGATGTGATGAATTCCCCTGGAGCCAGCGCGGGAAAAGGAGCTGAACTCACATCTCCTTCTGCTGAGGAGAAATAACTGTCTCCATTCACTTTGATGGAGAACACACACACACACATACACACACTGGCTCGCTGCCTGGCTACATTTCTCTCATGTCCCTCTCCCATTTTCTTCTCCACGCTCGACCTGTCTGCTGTCTTCCTTCAAAACACTCTCAGTCTTACTTTCATCTTTCTAGCTCATCAATTCTTTCCATAAACCACAAACATTCCTGCCCTCATTACAGCGCTGCTCTCATTAACTTTATCACTCGCCTTCAAGTCTCACTCACCTGTGCAATCTCATACAGCAGTTTGTAGTGTTCCTCCCGTTTCTGCAAGGTGCACAGATTGCAACCCATTCTAGTTGTCAGGGAAACGGTGCTGAGTGCCCGCTGGAGTGTCTGTGCCGTCTGTGGTGTGTGTGAGCTCCCTCCTGGGGCAGAATATACTCGGGCTCCTCTTCTTCGGCTGCCCCACACCTCTTTCTCATCCGTGGATCTCCTTTTTATTTCCTCCGAGTGCAGAAAACACACACACACATGTGCTGTCGCAGAGGTTGTGAGGATGCAGTTCCTTTAGTGTGTGTGTGTTTTTGGGGATGATGAGTTAAAGCACCTTACTTTTCTTCCCTTCTTGTCTGTCACGCCTTCCCCGGACCCTCACTTGCATGCCTACATGTGCACTCTCTCTCTCTCTCCTCCACCTCCTCTTCTCAGTGTGAGCAGAGGCTCGCATGCACATACACTTTTGGCTCGTGGAGACACACCTCCTCTGGTGGCAGGCTGCATGCACATGCCTGCTCTTACTCCAGCTCATGAATAGAAAGCATCCTCATTGGCTGGTTAGGAAAAAGGGGCTGGGAGAAGAGGGAGGTAACTGGTCTTATCTCAGGCAGATTCAGTACCCGAACATCAGTTTTGTCCCTTACAGGCAAAGGCAAGGATGTGCCGTGTGTTTGTGTGTTACTGTGCAAATGTATCTGAATGTCTAAGAGTGCATCTGCTTGTTATCTGTGCATAAACTCATCACACCAACAGGAAAAATGCTAAACATGTTCGATACAGGAGATGAGATGCCATCCCTACAGTTAATCAAGTTACTGAGAGGGCTACTTCTCTCTGCACACATTCGACAACTGGATTTGGCGTAGAAATCAATCTCATTTGAATTCAATCAGATAGCTGTCTACGCTCAGTGCAACGGTTTGAGGAGCGGCACTCAGTGACCGCCACAGATTTACAGTCAGAGCGTGATCGTCACCAAGCAGATGCTCCCTCTGGCCCCGCCGGCCGTTAGACAAGGGCAACCGACTGGGCTGCCACACGCAGGAAGGAACACAGACCTCTATTGATTGAGTTCAAATTAGCTTCCAGCCCAAGTGGCGTCTCTCTGTGGGGGTGAGGGAGGGGCAGTGGGGGTATAGAAAGAAGAGGATGCTGTAAAGACAAATTGAAAGAGCAGTGACATTATTACAAACCTGTCACTGGAGAAATTAATGCCAATTTGCCACAGCAAATACATAGTGAAAGTGACATAACGCTGCCCAGCATTACATTTTTCATCAATATAATGAGGAAAACTTGTCAGTGAAGTTGTTCATGTTTGTGCTTCAGCACTCATAGCATGTAGTAAGTTGGGAAATGGAAGAAAATTTTAGGTAAAACTGAAGTTTGAACTTTCCACGTGAAGACAATCTGAAACAAACTAAATCTGGAAATCAGAAACTAATTCACCAACTAGCATGCATAATGTTCAATTTTTCCAATGAAATGATGTCATAGCTTTGGGGGGATTGTTTCCCTTGGCAGTATTTGACTTACAGATATTTTTTCCCTCATTTTCAACGAGCCCACGTCACTCTCGCTATGCACTGTGATCTCAGACATCTATCCAATATTGAACTTTTTGACTCTCAAAGCCACCCGAGCTACTCAGTCTTGCTAAGCTGCAAACATTAGCAGTGATTCCCTCCAGACTTTACTTTTGGTTCACATCATCAGCTCAGTCAAATACAAAAATCCCTAAGCATCGAGGATATTCAGATTCTGTCAGAGACAATTAAAATCATTTAAGCATGAATCTTTTAGAGAAACAAGTGAGAAAGCACTCAATTGAATTCACGCCGCCCAAAATGGCCCTGGAAAAAAAAAAAGCTCAAATACCACTGCTCAGTCTTCCCTGACATAAGATACAAGACATGCACTTGAAAATGAAAAAACACTCGGTGAAGTGCATTCCTCTGCCACCTGTTTAAAATATGGCCAAAATCTCTCTCAGTGTACTGTGGGGGTGGTTTTGGTTACAAATGTTTCGACGTCACAGCTAGCTGGAGATCATTTGTTTCAACGTCACCTGTTGTAATAATAAGTTAATAAGGAATAAATCTGCATCGAAGACAAACACTGCTGGAACAGTTTGTGGTTGTTCACATTGTAAATTTTAAAACCCACATACTGTAGCTGGTGGAGGTAAAAAAAGGTAAAGTACGAAGGTACACGCACAGCTGAAGTTGGGGTGATGGATGGGTTAACAAAAAATGCAGAACTTTGAGCAGAGATGACTGTTCCCTAACTATTTTACCTTCAGGACATAAAAATTGTACATCCTTTTATGATGGGAACACCAGTGAGAGAATGCCCTGAAATTTCTCCCTGAAAACGCAACATGGGAAAGCAAATTAGTACACATTTCTGGGAGACAGGATTGATCATCAAAGCTCAGCGCGTGCTGCCTTCGCTGCGTTGTTCACCAAGGACATGTCTACATATATCTTCCTGCTTGTGTCCTGCCTCCAGTCAAATAGAAATGTACACGCGTATATCAGTGCGAAAACTGTCAGTACCAAGCAGCGTGTTGTCCTGAGGGAAGTTCAGTCCACAGGGCGGCCTGCGGCGTCACAATGTGGAACTCGCTCAGTGCCAATATATTGAGCAGTGTGTCTTCTGAACATCAGTGTTTGTGGAGCTCTGTTACGTTCTCTGCGAGAGGTCAGCACCATTTGTACCGCAGCACAATTTATTTGATAAAAGAATGCATAAAGTTTACTGACCAACAGCGTGAAATATGTAACGCCAAACTGTGAGCCTCCTCTGAAGAGGCGCGACGTCTGCTCGACGAACACTTGCCACTGTGAGGACTGTAAGTGGCGAGCGCAGATGCGTCATCCGTCTTATCACCAGTCATGCAGGTACAAGGACCATAGTAGTTCAGTCAAGGGTGTCAGAGCAGATCCAGATACAGCCCCCAGATAACACATAACCCATTTTTTGCTGTGCTCTCACGTCCCCTTCGGATGAGGTCACCGCTTTCTCCACTGACCTGTGAAGGTGCCTTCGTAGTTGTGACATCACCCCAATAAACTCAACGGTCTTCCTTTATGTTGCTGTTTTCTTTTGTTGTTCTTTTCGTACTTTTGTTTGTTTCATTCTTCCCCATCGCTGATTACCAATTAAACTACGCTCATACATAAACTCAGATTTGCTGACGGACAAACATAGAGAGCTGAAGACTATCTAGAACACAAAAACAGCCACAAAAACAAAGACACACAATGGAAGCCTGAACATTTCCATTTTATTGCTCCTCTCCTCACTGCAGGAGACTCAATCGCATATGCATGGCTTTTCCACTGCAGGTGACATCATCACTATTATCATTTACGGTCTTTCTTTGTCATCTTTTATTGTTTATATCACACTCCATTTCATCATCCGCCTCCGTGCACTGGAAAGACGTCTGGCCCATGCACTCATACAAAATTAAAGGAATCATGTATCTTCAAGAGGCGTGAGATATGAGACCCCAGACTGGACATCATATGTGGAATTTTGCACAAACAAAATGTCTGCACCGCGGCCTTTGATGTCTGCGCTGGCAGTGCAGCGTGAGTGGTGTCATACCTGAAAGCTTGCATGTTCAAGACATCCTCGGACAAGTCGTTAACTTCAGGGCGAGGAGGTCTGAGGTGTATGAGCCGGTAATTCATATTTTATGCTAAAGGGCCAGTCAGTCAAAGGTTAAACCAAAAGTCGCTTGCTGCGGGGGACATGGTGCACTTCAAAGGCAGTCTGAAACATATCATTAGCATAACGTCGTATATGGCTGCGATTGGAAGAAAATTGGCATCTTTAGCCGTTCTTAGAACCTTCTTATGTAAGATCTGAACCGTTTCACTAGTGACTATACATTGAATGTGAACTAGAACATGAAAAAGAAAACTCTCAAAGTTGTAGGTGTAGCAGGTAATTGCCTTCGTCGAAGTCTTTATAGATCGCAGTATCCTTGACGACAAACTGAGCAGCGTGACGTGGATAAGGAGCCCATCTAATCGGAAACAATGATCGTGCATTCAAGCTGCGCCCTGAAGAATACCTAAACAAACTTTTCTCTTTCTCTCACAAAGTTGCCTCGAGGCACCTCAGCATAGACAACGGAGGGGCACGGCTTTTAACATCTTTTAACATTAGCTAGGGCCGACTAAACATCTTCAGGACTCATTAATCTTGGTTTATGATGTTCAAAGAGTGTTCTACATTCAGGGTCATTTGTGATTCTTTAGGAGACGGCAATAATTGTGAAAGTAGCACCATTATTGCTTTTAGAAAAGCCAGAAGCTGAGCTGTGACGCTTTCAGCACATTTGTTTTGACCTAAGTAGGAAAATATGCTAATAGCATATGTTGCTGGTGATTAGCAGGTCAGCTTTTGATGTTAGAAATGCTGCCATTTTTGGAAAGATCAATGCAAAACAGCAGAGATGCTGCTGATATGGAATGCTGGGTGTTCTCAAAGCCAACGGCATGAGACGAGCCCAAGGGGGACCAACTCGCTGCTCTCAATAGCCAAAACCCATACATTATTTAGCACTCTAAACCATTCATCTCGGTAAAAACACGATTAGAGTGCTACCTACTGCACACAGCTAAAGGCCAAGGGGAAATGTTGGCACGTGATTGTAATCGAAAAGCAGCGTCCATTTTTGTTTTTTGTTCTAGTAATTACATTTTAACTATTCATTACTGTCTAATTACTTTGCAGGAAGCCAACATTTAGATCCAATCCTCCATAATGACTATCGCTCCTGCATTCATTGTCTCCTGATCGCGATTGTTCTGGCGAAATGCCTGCCCGTGTAAAAGAGAAAATAAAGTAAAATAAAAAAGAAAGCCTGAGTGATTCCAGTCATTTAATTATAAAATTGTGAGGAGAGTTATATGGAAAACAAAAGGCCATCAGCTCACAGAAGTAAGAACAATACAAATGGGATCTATTCATTGAAACACAGAGGGACCTTTTGTTCATAATTTGCAGAATGCAAGTTGGGCAGAAATCATCCATTCGTGACGTGTTGTAGAATCAGTGTCTTTTAATGTCCAATCTTAGTAATGTCCCCTTTGAGCAACCAGGCAAAGCGAGGTAGGCACACATTCACATGTGCACAATGCTGCGATAATGAAACCATTCAGAGGTTGGCATCAAACAAACTGAGGCAGTCACTATAACAAATCACAGACGAATCAGTCGTCAGAGCTTTGTCGTTTTTGACATTTCACGAGGCTTTTTAAAAAAAGCAAATGGAAACTTTTTTTTAATGACGTAATCTTTCTTAAAGCAATTTGATGAGACAGCCCCAAGCTCTGTCCCACTATCCGTTCACTATTCAATAGAGCAACTTAACCACGACATGCAGCCTGACCGGAGGGACTATGAGAGCCCGACAGCCTCTTTACTCAATAAGCAAGCATTCAAACTGGCGTCGGAAGACCTGAACTCACACTGAGGTGGCCACAGAGGGTTAAGTTGGCCGTAAGGACAGAGTCGTCCTCAGGCACTGAGACACGGCCTCAGATTCCCCTTAGCAGCCTTTTTTTTTTTTTTTTTTTGGTCTATCAAACCATTTGCATGCACTTGAATTTAGCCTGCAGTGTGTGGAGGAGCTTTGTTTCACTGACTCATGTGAGACGGCAGGGATTTTATCAAAATGACCCAAACAGCACTCCAAATTAATATGAAATAAGTTTATTATTATTAAAGCTTCATTACATTTCCTATTGAATAATAGTTCGCTAAATTTTTAATGATTGAAAATCATTTAATCTTTATTCAAAAGATTTTTTTTTTAAATCAGCCATTTACATCGCTGTAATGGAGAGGCCAGATTGAGATTGTATGAATGTGTGCAGAGGAAGGAGAGTGAATATATTGGTAGAAGGATGCTCAAGATGGAGCTACCAGGCAGGAGGCAAAGAAGAAGACCAAGGAGGAGATTCATGGATGTGCTGACAGAGGATATGCAGATAGTTGGTGTGACAGAAGAAGATGCAGAAGACAAGGAAGGATGATGGTACATTTGCAGTAACCTTACCCTCTGTGGCTGGTAAGATCACTTTTGCTCATACAGAACGAATCAGACAGCTACAGATCAGGAACTGAGAATGCTAATTAACTAATATTAGCACACTTACAAGCTCAGCCAAATCTGTAAAAAAAAACTCAGACCCAGACCCGCAAGTTACCCTTTGGCCTCAGGCACAAAGGTTTAATGTACCTACAATTTAAAGTCATCTATGTCAGTATTAGATGACTTGAGAAGATGTCATACACAATTTTTATCCAGGACACTGGAGTTGGCACATGGCATCACGGATGTTTTGGCAAAGAATTTAGCCAAGTAATGTCAGCCTTGTGCATCAGGATAAGATATGAATGCATCATCCAGACAGGCCAGGATTTAGCTCACCAGTCATGGACGCCATGGGCCAGTTGTGTGTTTCAGAAGGCTAAGCACTCTGGCCAATGAGAACCAAGTGAACACGTTTGTCAAGGGGCTGGAAATCTATGATTACCAAATGTCTGCATTTTAACATTGCATTTTAGCATTTTGAGCATGCTAATATTAGCATTTGGCTAATGTCAGTGCTTAAAGGTTCCTCTGCAGTCAATGAATGAAAACATCTAAATCAACTAGAGCTCATCTGCCACACAAAGCTGAGTCTCAGGTTCCACCCTAACATGTATATGTGTGCGTAAAAGAGACAATTACTTTCTGTGTTCTAGCCTTAGGGCGTAAGAGCACACTGATCCTCTCTGCTTACACACACACACACACACACACACACACACACACACACATACATTTACATTTTACACTGTAGTGTGCGTGAGTTCTGGACCTGTCCCTGTTGTGTTAACCCAATATCATAGCTCCAATAAAATTAATTAGAGAGGTCTTTTCCTGCTGCTCCCAAGCCCTGCTGCTGGACTAATGGTGCAAAGTGAGCCCTTCAGTCTTTCCACAACATCTGTGCCAGTATTTAACCATGAGAATGGGCGGACCATCGGGACCAAGCGAGCCCCACTGGTGCTCTGCAGGAGGGCAAAAGATAGATGGATCAATAGATACCCTAATCTGTCCATCCTTGTCTGTTTGTTGCTTCATCTAAATGCTGCGCACATCTTTGTTTGATCTGTGCTGCAGAGTGCAGGAAGGCCAAACCAGCTGTTCCTCCATTGTCCAGGTGCTTAACAGGATTACAGGGGGGCATAAGGCCAGCCTATTACATACACACACACACGCACACATGCACAAACAGGGCCTTCATACACAGACTTAACCTTAAACTTCAAAAGCAGACTGAGAAGCACAAGGACACATCATTCCTCTGTATGTGTAAGAGCTGTGATCCTCTTGGATCAAGCACGCAGATAATATGTATAAAAAATGTATACTTCATTAGAACACATCCACACACAACAGAACAGAATGTAAAGCATATATACAGTTAATTTTCGTTTCAGAAAAGTGGCGTTTAAACAACATGTTGATGAAAGAACCTTTTTTTTCACTGTTAGACCACAGAAATTATCCAGCTGGCACATGACCGAACTTCAACATTGAAATGCCGGTTAAATAATGTGAGCTGATGTTTCAACACTGAAATAACAATCAAACAACACTGATGTAAAAATGTTCCCAAAAATCAATGTTGATATTTGAACCTGTAATCATCATGTAATGTCCTTCTGAAGTTGCGGTATCATACAGCATGTTATCATACTTTGCTAGTAAAATTACTTCAAAAATGAAATGTACTTGGGGTTTTTTTAAGGCACTAAAAACAATTGGGCAATATCAATGCAAAATCAAAACCAAATTCAACAGTGAATCAGCGTTATCAATGATGTTGGTTTACCGGAACACAAATGTTGATACCGGCTGGGTAAGCACCGGTTTCACAATAAACAACCATTGGACATTTTTCCTGCTTTCTTGCTGTATAATATTGAGTAGAATATTTTTCGATATTGTCATTTGGTCAACAAGGACTTTGATTGTGTTTAATAGATAAATATTTTTTATTCATACAAATAATGTTTTAAAAACTCATCATAATTATTGCAATTATAATGATATTAGTCTTTGTTTATGAGTAGGAGTCACAAGATTTTTTTTACGGGAACTATCTCCCCCACTCCTTTGCTTTTCCGTCTTTCTTATGCACATCCTCCCTTGGCGTTACCCTTTCGATTTTTATCAGCGTACCAGCCGAGTTTAAAAGGGGCTTCCCGTTGTGAATTAATGTGGCCGTAATCTGCCCCCGACACACACTAGGTGATAAAACAGAGTAAGAGACGGAGCGTGTTCAGTCAGAGGATATAAGATTAGTCATACGCCGCTGAGCTCGCAGTGGGGCCCACAATGTCGCGTGTCGTCACACTTCCTGGTTCCAGCTGCCGGGACCCCCTTTCCTGTCTAATCCCGGTAGTGGACTGAGTGCCTGCCTAGAAGATAAAGTCTGTCCATTGTGTCCCTGATCCTCCTTAGGTCTGTACATGTACGCCGGAGCTTCCTCGACACGCTAACCTGACACATAGTCACGGGAGCACAGCAAGAGGAACAATGGCTCCATCTGGGACAGAAAAATGCCCCAAATTGATTAGAAACATGTTGAGATGTCATTGTGCATAAAATAATTCACTTTTCTTTGACAAATGCTGTTAGCAGGCAATCAAAATTTTGAATGTGTTAAATACACACAGATCCTCTGTGGGCACCAATTTCAACAGGAGGAACCACACTGAGTTTACATGTGAATGAATCCTTGTGTGCAGTACATTGCATCCCTAACAACAACGGGCTGAACCCAGGTACCAAATAAGCACATGGTATTGATTTGGGGCCCACTGTGGCTGAAGGTTTGGCTCTCTAAATGTTGGCTTTACAGACAATATGCTCAACAAGCTGCTAACTGTAGAACATGCAGTCATTTGGCAATCCAGATCAACACAGATATATATTGAATAAATCTATATTCAGGGCACTCGGGATTTTTTGTTAGGCATAGAAAGTATAAAGCTCGAATTCATGTTACCTTTCGTTGAGTTCTTAAATCACAGTCAGACCTGATGTGACAGCCTTTTTACGACATGCATTTTGACTTGAATCTAAGCCTACAAACTAGCAGGGTTTGCACAGTCATGAAAAACCTGGAAAAGTCTTGGGGAAAAATGCAATTACAAGCCCTGGAAAAGTAATGGATTCCTAATTTTTTGTTTAAAGTTTCGGAACAGATACGGAAATGTGACTAATTGCATCAAATATCTACTTATTTTAAAAAAAGAGAAAAAAAAACAAACAAGTAACTGTCATGATATTTCAGTGGTGCATGAAAAGCCAAAGTAACATTTCTGGCCTGCAAAAGACAAAAATGCAAAAATGAGCTGTAAAATATTTGACATTTCAAACCTGGTCGAGGTTCTGTTTGTTGGCCACGTGAGGAAAAAGTATGAAACAGGCGAAACAGACAATGTTGGACTTTCCAACAAAAACAAAGTCCTAAAAGCGGCAATACTGTCTGTGTTAAAAATAATGAATTTGCACTACCCTTTCAAGTCTTCTGAGGACAAGAGCCGTCTGTTTGCTGCTATGTTCCCAGACAGCCGGGATGCCTCAAGAGCTACCTGCAGTGAGAGAAAGTGGGTGTATGTCTCCACATTTGGGTTTTCCCCTTATTTTAAGAGGCTCGTATTGGCAGAATATTCCCATTAAATGCCACATGTAGTGCTATTTGATGAGACTCTAAATCACCTTTGGCAGTCAACAAATGGATTCACACGTGTGGCTGTGGGAAGGAGCACAGGTTAATACTAAATAAAGTGGCTCACTGCCACTGGAGCTGATATTGTTAAAAAGAGAGCCACCATATACTGAAATATAAATAAATTGACTAAAATAAAAAAAAAATGAGGTCATGGAAGAGTCTTTGAAAATCATAAGTGTAAAAAAGTGTATAAACCCTAAACCTTATATAACAGTAAGAACTTAAGTTTATCAGATTCTCAGAAGTTTTCACTCTGTCTAATGCTTTTCTTTCTGTCCGCTTAAGGAAATCCTCACCGCGCTCCTTTAATTTCATGCCCGGACAAACATTTGAGATCTTCACCTGTATTCACCTCCATGGTATTTCTTTATTGCAGGTTGTGGAGCAAGCGTCTCATCCTGTGGGACTTATGCATGGCATAGGCATGTAGGATCATTTCATCGCAGCCTAGAAGACCCAAAAGACCGGCATCTCTATTAAACCGATATTTCAGTCCGTGGTGGATGCATAGAGAATGCCACCGACACATCAACATATTCCCATCCGAAAGTCTGTAATGTAATTACTCCAGGAAAAAAATCATGTCTTTGAATGGTAACATGGTGTCGTAGTTGAATGAATACTCTTGAGGAAATCCATACAAATACTTCAGGTTGTTGTTGCTACATCAGGACTTTAATAAACCACCATATAAACAAATCAAAGCAGTCTCATATCTTGCTTATCTGTAACCTAATCTATTCCAATGTATTTTGGTTACATCTTCTCTTGAGCTACAGGGTCTTATGCTTCCCGTCATTGTGCTTTCTCTTACCAGATGCAATGCAGACGGGATGTTTTTTGGTCCAGAATGTGATCGACTGCATGATTGACTGGGTTTGACGCCCTGGCACCCTGCTGGTGCCAATCGTCTCCCAGACTGACCAATAAAAAATTTAGTGTTCACACGACAGCCATACCGCAGAGAAAATAATGGCATCACGGGGAGAAGATGGCCCATCACAGTCTAATTGATGGTTTCATTTCATTCTTCAATTTACATTATTTATTTGTAACAAAAAAACTGCAAACTAAGAATTCACCATACGTACCCATTGTAATTTTGTCCGAAATGATTTAAATGTTTTGTTTTAATCCATCAGAATACAGTAAGAGTTACAGCAAGAGTGAAGACAATGACAATGTGATTCCAATTAAAAGAAAAGCAAGAGCAAATTAGCGGGAGCTATTTTTAATTATCACTGTCTGCCATCTGTTCAGTACTGGGAGATCGGTCATGTCGCTGTTCACAGTGACAGACAAAGCAGTCTGAATACACACAAGAGCCGGTTTGGTACACATGCTGCTTTCACATCACCTCTGTCATGACCCCAAAGGTTAACATGTTGCCTCAGTCTTTACAATGCTAACACAGGACCCGTTTTTTCAACAGCATCGAATACGGCCTGACACCCATGTATGCACAACATTGCCGCTTAGTCATTGGATTGGATTGTCTATATTTGGCGCCTGAGCCCACAAACCTTACAACCAATTCAAACACAAAGCTAAACCTAAGCTCTAACTTGAAACACTCCCTGAAAGGAGCATTTTCAGTTGTCCCCTGGAATATAAGTTTGTCCTAAGCCTAAACCTGTGGTCACACCTGTACGGTGAAATTTGTCCAGTGCATCCTGGCTTAGTGACATAAGGACTATATGACGGCTAACCTGATAGACACCTGGACAAGCCTGGTTTTATGGCGAACTCATCAGCTAATAACCTTTTATCAAGACACTTTGCGGCACATCGAGACGCAGAAAGTGCAGCCTTTGGCCAGCTGAATCCATGTCAAACTGCACCAGTTTCCAATGACTTGAGCTGATGAGGTAGCACAATATAAATTCCAAATCAAAATAGGGTGATACACATGACTTTCAACCAGAAAACAAGAGTCCGCATCGCATTTAAGACCAAGCATTAATAGTCATTTCCCAAACCTGTACACATTGCAAACAAAGCACAGTACAAATAATACTGAAAAAGTAGACACCTGATGTTGAAGTCATGGTTTGTGACCTAAAGATATAGTATGCAACATTTTGCTGATTTATTGTTTATTATTATAATAAGTTATGTATTATCAACTTAAATATTCCAGCCCATCCAAGGGTCCGTTCATTATACTTGCTTTTGGCTATTACTTGGCTATTTTTTTTTTAATTTATCTACCTCAAATCAGCTTTATTTAACTGACCAGGTCCATTTGCATTTAAATCAGCTAATAATTCAGCTCTCTAATTCACATCTGGATTGCTCATATAGTTGTAGGATCAGGCAAGTGATATATAAATGTGGTGTCTGTAATGTTGTCCGAATACTGCTAGTATTTGCAGTGTTTTCTTGTAATGTGTTGTGGCACTTGCAATGGTTTTGACTTTGCGAAGACATACCATCCACTCCTGTCTGCAAACAGTCTCTCTTTTGTGGAAGCTTTAACTTAAATAGAGAAGGTTAAAGAAAATTTGCTGTTGTAAACCAGCTAATTAACCTCCTGCTATTTTGCAGTTTCTGGCTCACTGATTATACGGAGGTCAGCACTCAACACAACTTTTGACGGATTTACCTCCGAATTCAAGTGGATTTATGGGGTTGTCATTAGAATGTAACACGGCCCTAACGGAATAGTCTTCACAACAATAGAGCTAAGGACATTCACATCCTAAAATTTACAGCTTTTTTTTCCACCTTATAAAACCTTGCTTTTCTAATCCAGCTGCAGCCTTGTCAGTTGTTTATGATCCAATATCAAGCCTTTTTTTTTTTTTTTACAACCACCTTGGATGGAAGGTCAGAGTGCAGGTTTTTATTGGTACATACATACATAATGCTGTCAAAAAGCATTTTACAGCACTTTAACGGCTTGTTGGGGACACTTTAGCATGTCAGATATGAGTGAAACAACATTAACACGGGTCACTTGTATGCAGCATTTGCCACATGTTTCAATCAAATCAGTTTTGTTTAAGATTAGCATTGGTACCGCACACGAAGACATTTTTTTTTTTTTAACCTTCTCACTTCACTTGACATCATGCTGTGGTTGCCATAGCGACCATGCAACATGACGGCGCTGATGACAGAGGAGCAGTAAGCAGAGATCTGTCACTAAAATTGCCTCATATGGTGAAGCCATGCTGTAATGATGTGAGCGCCTGTGTGTATGTGAGTGTGTGTACAGATATCGCTCATATTGATGGACCATTATTTTCACCTCCTCTGCTGTGTCCACAGGAAAGCCAAATAATTTGCTTTTGAATTGATCTGGGAGTTCTCCTTTCACCACAAACAAGACAAAGAGGCAGTCCAAGTGTGTTTTGGAGATTGTGCCCTGTGTTGATGGAAGACAAAAACGAACAAGGACTGTCACTTTGATTCTACTTGACTTCAAGTCAGGGCAGGGCAGAGTAAAGGTGACCCGCAGAAAGACAATAAAGCTACAATAACACAAAAAAAACAAACGAAAACAAATGTAAAGGAAACATAACTTAGCTGGAGTTTGTATTTTTTGGCAGAAGGACTTGATAAAGCGTGTCGTGTGTGTTGAACGAGTTTAATTTGAAACTCTGCATGTTGTTGATGCTCTTGCATTCATCCAAACATCATTTGTGTCAACTTGAGGTGTGCCTGTCAATGTGTTTCGAGGTTACCATTAATGTCAAATTAATTGTGGGCCGACACAAGGGCAGCGTGGAAACGATTTCCAACAGCGGTACATCATTCACCCGCGTGGACGTGGCTCAGGGGAGCAGAGGGGGACATCCTCTGATCTGATCTGATCTGATTCCTTTATCCTGCAGCCAGCACGGCAGAGCGTCCTTGTAAATGGTGTCCGCACCTGACTTCCAAAGATGTTACTACACTTGCCGACAACGTGACAGACATTGAGAAGTAAGTAGACTGGAAAGGCCCAATATAAATGCAAGGTCATTTCATCATATTATAAAGGTAAAACCCCACCATAGCAACGTCACGTCGGTAAAAGAAGGGGATGCCTTCTGCCTGTGCAAAAAAGAGCAAACCAAAAAGCAGAGCAGTAGCAGAGTACCTTAAGAAGATGGTGGAGGAAACTGGTATAGAAATATCTGAACTCATAGTAAAACAAGTGCTTTATGCACACCTGTGCAATAACCCTGCTCTTTAATCAGTGTCTTGAAGGTCCCACCTGCCAGGTGGATGGACTATTCTAGCAAAAGGGGAGTGCTCGCTAATACAGACTTTAACAAATGTATGAACCAATTTTATATAAGCCTTTTGTTTGCAAATGAGCAGTCTTACATCTTTTACTTCAACTCATGAAAAATGGGAGCAAAGACAAAAGTGTCGGTGTTAGATTTTTGTGGAATGTACATTGGACTGCATCATCTGTTCATCTGTAACTGACGCCGTGACCGCAAGCATATTTCCAAATCGTCAAGATGGCTGAAAGACAATAAGGCCAGGGTACTGGAGTGGTCATCACAACAACTGAAAGTGTGTGCAAGCATTTTTAAACTAAAACTGTCATCGATGGGTCGTCATCTTCAAAACGGACCTAAGACTACTTCAACTATAACCTACATGGTAAGCTTTTGAATTAATTTAAAGTCCGCCTCGGATGAAAATTTGGTTTTTGACCTTATTAAAAGAACCTTATTAAGCTCTTGGCTCACTCTGGCTGCAGGCGAGGGGCAGAACGGCGAGTGACCACACTGCAGGATTAAAGAAGAACATTCATCGATCCCCAAAACCTCGATGAGGCAATGGTGTAAAATTACATCCAAACCCAACCGTTTTAAAATTTTTAATCAATAGCTGGAGCAGGAATTTATTTTACATTTTAATTAGCATTTTATTCATTTATTTATTTATTTTGGCTTGCAATTTTTATGTAACTCTTAACCTCATGAAGCCGCGTGAGATTTAAAACATTAAACGTTTTATAAATGTTTGTAGTTCACTCTGAACAGCTGTGGGCAAAAACAAACACATTCATCCTTGCCGCATTAGTGTTTAATTCATCAGACTGGTGAATGGAGGGCTGGAGGTTAGCCTGTGTCGCAGTGGTGCTTCTCCTTCGTCAAAAAGATCAAAATGGTTAAGAGGCTTAATCTCATGAGAGGGGCGCTTGTTTAGTAGATGATGCCACAAGGTCAGTAAAGTGTCAGAGTTCACAAGGCACCGCTTAACCTTTCCTTCTTCTTTTTCAGCTTCCTTTCTCCTTCTTTGGAGTTTTATGAAAATATTTTGACGATGGAAACTTTTTAAGATGGTAGTAAAGTGATGTGTTCCTTCAGAGAGTCACAAGTAAGTTATTGTTTATTTGTGAGGCTGTCTGGGGTAATGCTACCACAGTGGTTTATAGCTCACAGTCACAGGTTTCAAAGAAATGTAATCTGTCAGAGCAAAGTCGATGCAATGCAGTAAGGTTTTTTTTGTGTTGTTATGTTTCTATATAGTTCAGCTGAATACAGAGTGTGCTCCAAACAAATCCATACATACTTCACATTGCAAAGCATTTTCAGAGCGCAAAGAATTCAATCTGACTCTCCTCTTAGCCTTTCCAAAGCAGGTATAACCAAATTACTGCAGGGAAAGTTCCTTTTTGACTGAATTAGATTTTTTTGTGCTTTTAACGTGCTGTTCAACACATATACGAGCTGAAATACGGCAATATTTGCGTGAGCAACACGAGTCTGAGCCTACAGCTTCCATGAGTGTCTTCAAGTGCTACGGTGGCAACCAAGACCATTCAAAGCTTTTTTGAAGCTCTGGGATAAAAAACGTGAAGTGCTCTCTTAAAGGTCCCTGCATCCGATGTTGTCAAATATAGTTACACCTTCTCTGTTATAATGGCAGTGTATGAGGTGTATTTAACGGGTCCACTTCTGGAGTCAGGTCTCTTTGCTTTGCCAAGCCATTGCCTTTTTTCACTACCTCTGAACGTTTTTTAGCAGTGCAACCTTCCCTAAATTTCTTGCTCTCAAAATTTTCAGTAAACTTGCAGCAGTATGAAACATATAAATCAGAGAGAGAAAGAGGAGATGAAAATAGACTCTTTGAAAAACTTTAGTGAACGAAAAGTGATAATACGAGTCCTGCAGCTACAAACATGTTACACTGAGATGTTGTACAATGATAATTCAAATAACATCTGCAGCAGTATTTCTCTTGATTCACTCATTTATTGTCGCTGTGGTCAGAAGCCACGACAGCCTGGCACCTGCAATGGGACGCCATCCCACGGCAGTGTGTGTCCAAGCTGGGGACCAACATGAGGAGCAGGTGCCAGGCTGTTGTGGCTGTGTGTGGTTCTTCCACAGCTACTGAGGCCCCTTTTTGTTGAATGATTAATTTGTAAAATTGCCAATATGTCTTGTTTCTTCAGACTTCAATCATCCAATCCAATAAACGACAGCAAACAATAGTCAATAGCAGAATAAGCTGTTTGGCTTTGGCACAGAAGATTTGGCATGTTTTTCATGGGCGCAACCCACAAACTCCACTCTGCTGATCATCCCACAAATGCATTTTCCTTACAAATGTGGCACCGTTTAAAAGGGAAATAAACAGGCTTTCTGACGGTATAAGATTTATTGCCAAGATGCATTGTTACAACAAAGAAATAATCGACCAAACACAAATGTCCTTACTTTTTGTGCTTAGTATGGATAGAAGAAGTTGCTAAAGAGTTAGAAGTTAAAAGTTAAATTAATTTGTTGCATGAGCCTAAAGGAAGCGATCAGCTCTGCAGCTCCCCTCTGCTCTACAGAGATTCTCGTGTCGTCCAGTTAACTGTTTTGGTTTTACACTAAAGGAGGCAAAAGCAATTTTTTCCAGAGAACTTTTGACAGTTACTATTTGTATTCAGTAATAATATTAATGACTTTTTGCACCTATGAAAGTATGACTCCAGACTATCTTAAAGATTTCTGAACAAATGCCCAGTTTTTTTTTTTTCAATTCCTCCTTAATTTAATACTTATGTCTTGATGCAGCGAGTCCTTGGTCTCTTTGAACAGACACCTTATTTAACCTGTGCATCGTGATTTTATAAAGGAGACACAGACACTCTAACAACCCCTCTGAGCAGAAAAGTGTTCAACCTGCAGGAACTAAAGTGCGTCAGACTGGGTGAAACTGTACTTTAGAAACATATTCATCACTATGGTTAATAACATAATGGCCAATATACAGGAAAGGTAATAGGTTAGTGGTGTCTTTAACTGTGTTAGAGGTTGAAAATGTGCTGGGATGGAGCACAGAAAAGAACAGGAGACATATAAAGTATATCGGATGGGGAAAAAATGAGAGATATGTTACGAAAAGAAAGATAGACAGGCAGAAAGTAAGGAGTGAATACAGAGAGAGACACAGTGATGAAAACAACCATTGATCAAAAGAGAGGGTTGGCCTGTGCTGCTCGGGGTTAGACAGCAGCAGCTCTGTCACTTTACAGCATATATATGGTGTGTCTATCTGTAGCTGTCATGCTCCCCTGCCTCCAATGCATGACAATTATCCTGCTGCAGACTGTGAGAACATTAAAAAAAAAAGGTACCCTGCCAGTGCTGCAGCACAAAACTTCAGCTGCTCGCAGGGTGACTATGTGAATCCTGCTGATTTGTGCATATTATCCTTTCATCTCTAGCATCATCGAAACTATAAGTACATTTTACAACTTAAGGTCCCTGATTCAAATTTTTGAGTTCTCTATCAAAGTAAATAGCCATGGCCAAATAAAAAAATATCCAATAACATCCTGTCAGGCATGATCATTTCTAACAGCGGTGCCTCAGATCTTTTACCTCAGTAAATCGGGTAATACCACAGTTTTGAAATGCCTTGTTTACTGCAACATCAAAAGCCTCACTTTCTTATACTTTTATTGCACATGATTTACAAATGAATACATTCGCAAGACATCCAAAAATGTATGATCTTTCAGTAGTCATTTTCATTTCTTTCTGAAAACCTAGCTTGTGTAAAAGTAGACATTTATAAGAAGTCCAAAGTACTAATAATAAAGAAAAGTGATATTTCTGAGGAAGATGTTGCATTCTTGGATTACAGTTATTGATGCTTTAAGGTTTGTACTATATTGTTGCTACTGTTAAAAGCAAATACTGTTGTTAACTTTGTTGTTGCTGGACAATATTTATTGTGATTCCCCTCAGGCACAGCGATCAAATGGTAATTAAAAATGTATGAATGATGACATAACCATCTGGAGTTTTACCCTTATTTATCATGAGTCTGGTAATCATTCCATCATTTCCATCCCTTATTTCTGTTGTTAGCTGTTAGCAGCCCACTTGAGACACAAAAATGCAAATACAGATATTACTAGTGTAGAATGAACGAAACAGATCCCATGATGAGTGTGGGTTCCCACTAAGAAATTGATTTAAGCTTACTAACGTATCTTACAAAAGCGATTAGTCCTGCACGTATAACTGCAGGAAATGTAGCATCTCAAAAAGCCTCCAGTAATAAATTATGTGGTTTGTCCAATTATCCCCTTGACAATGCCTAATATGGATTTATGACTGTGGTCAAACGCCTTTGTGTCCTTTCACAGGTCATAAACTGGGAGTCACAAGAGGTCACATGAAGGCTGAGGTCACCTCAAAACAAATCTCCTCAACCCTTTGTGTGCGTCGTTATCTGCATGTGCTTGTGTTTCGACAACTATAAAGACCAACAAAAAAAGTATATGAAAAATGAAATATTACGTTTTCCTGTGATAAAAACAGAGGGGTATTGAATTGATGTGTTGTATTATTTAACATGTTTCTATGTGCTTTATTCAACTTAATGTCTTTTTCACTTTCAAACTTAGAGATGCCATGATTTATTCTAGGTGGTCCAAATAAATGTCAGCGAAGGGAACACAAGTATCAACATAAATATCAATCGCTGACTCCAGTTATCTAAAATTGGTTTCACTGCCTCTCACAAACAGTACAGAAAGAGAGATTGCATACACACACAGCCCTCCAAATGAAAATAATTATGGCAGAAATTAAATGACACAAAACAATCTGTGTGTCATCAAGAGAAGCCATCATCAATTAAACAACACAGTAGGATGCAGAGGGTCATATACACTCTTCATTATTATTGTTTTCTGAGGACACGCTAAGCTGTGCAAACACCATCAAGAAGCCGCAATTAACATTACAAGTAATGCAAAACGTGTTAAAGATATAATTTGACAATTTGGGAGGTGCGCTTACTTGATTCCTTGTAGAGTTTGACACCTCCCTGAGTGTTTTAGCTTACCTTAGCACAACACTGGAAACAGGGGATAGAGCTTGCAAACATGCTAATGTTTGCTCTTGTTCTTCACTGCTTTGATAACAATAATGAGAGTACAGCATGTGACTTTGTCATGACATTAAAGGAGAACTCTCTTATTTTTCAACCCAAGCCCATTTTGTCAGTCTCTCACCAGGCTGGATTACCTCAACAAGGCTATCCAATGCAACAGTGTTGGGCAAGTTGCAAAGTTGTAAATAAGTTTTCCGTTTAATGTGTCATTGAATTGTTAGAAATTTTTCGACATTTTCCAATGGTTAGGAAGTATAAACAAATTTACGTAGATTATTTACAGAGTAATGTCTGATGTTTTGCAGGTTACTACAGCGTGGAATTAACCTGAATGGTGAATCATGAGTTTGTTTATCTTATTCATGGAAAAGGTCGGAAAGCGGTGCCTTTAAACTACTGACAGGTCTATTTTTGGTTACCATTTTATGTGCTTACTGCGTGATTGCATACAGAGCTGACATTGTTTGTGCTGCGTGGAGATGTGCAAGTAATGTATTTACTATTTTCATGGATAAAGATGAAGTATACAGTATTATATCTGACCCTCTCATATCTGCGAGCCACAGATAAGACAGCTTTCATGTTTCTATGGTTACAAGTTGCGTCGCTGATGAATTTGGTAGTTAAACTTGAGCCAAACTGCAAGTGCGTCAAAGTGTGTCAGTCGGAAACGAGTATTGACCCAGATCAAGATAAAAAACGTTTTAATTAGAAAGCTTTAGTGTAGGTAGGTGTTTATGCCAGGTGAAGCACATCCAGCTGGCACCTTCATATGAGAATGTTAGTCACCTTCTAAAGTAACTCTAAGTGTGGTCTATTCTGTATCTGATTGAAACCATGAGAGATATAAGTACGTCTGATTGTACTGGATTTAGGTATATATTTAATGCCTCTGCATTACGACCCCAAGTATTGAATTATGTAACCGAGAAGAGTGCACACTTCAAAAGGCACCGAAATGAATAATGAGTGAACCACATAGTGTTTTTATATTCCAGTGAATACGTTTTTCCTCAGGTTAATCTTAAAAGCCATGCTTTTGGCACCAGATCATTAAGATTCTGTATAAAATTTGGTTATTAATCATGTTATTGCATGAAAATGTATGATTCCCTCTAAGACAATTTGGCAACTTTTTATAATCTTTATTCTTGATAAAGTTCCTCATGCTTTGCTTCCACCTCAGTGGGGGCACAACACTGTGGCACATGGCTGTTGTTCTTCGTGTGTTGAAAAGTAAAATGAACTATGTCACATACAACCACATATCACATATTCAGATCAATGCATGCTTTATAGAGGGCACATAGGGGAAACTGCTGGTGTACCAGACGGGCTGCACACTCAGAGAATCCTTGATCGATACCACAGCCAGCGGCTTTGTTAAGGGTCTGCAGTTTTGAAGGTAACCTTGTTTGACAATTAAGCCATGGAGCTGCAGAGGCTGATGGAGATTTGTGTTATTTGTTTCGCCACATCTTAGTAGAGGGGACCTGTTGACCCTTCTGCTCAGCTGCTGATTATCTTTTCACTGGCAGAGAAAAATATGTTTCTCATTATGAGCA
This sequence comes from Mola mola, assembly GCA_001698575.1. Lineage (NCBI taxonomy): Eukaryota > Metazoa > Chordata > Actinopteri > Tetraodontiformes > Molidae > Mola > Mola mola. The sequence continues at coordinate 23,431,026 of KV751334.1, forward strand.
GTGGAGATTGATTGCAGGCCTCTTGCTTCAACGCGGTGTGTCTGATTGGCCTGCGGTGGAGATAATTGTTGAGTCTGGAGGAACTGGTTCACACATACTCAGGCTCGGTTGCCCGCACCAGAGCCGTGTGGTTTCATCAGGCTCAGGGTCTTCAGGTCACACTCTTAGTCTTCACTGCACATGCAAATATATCCTCACAGCAATACTCATTGTCATTAGTTGAGGCAAGGCTTTCAAAAATAACATTAGAGAGCGAGAGGTGGACTGTCTTCATGTGGCTCCAGCTCATGCAGCTCCACACTCTGCAGACTCATGCTCCAAAAGACATCACCAAGTTGGATCACAGGATGGATGCTCTGATTTCGATGATATTTTGCCTTCATTTGTATGCAATGGAAGGACGTGTGTCTGAGCTCACTTCTGTGACAACATCCGGTTGGTGACGATTCCCAATCTGTTCCTTGTGAGTATTCCGTTGGAGGAGCCTGCAACTCAACTGGGAGCAGTAGAATAATCATATTGACACCATGCTTGAGGATTATTTGGTCAAACACTCGGTTGCAACAAGCTGTGGATCAGGTCACGCCCCCACGATCACCACGGGGAGCAAATCAAGTCCAAAATCAGGTGAAAAACAGCAAGCCAACCTAATGCTGATAATGTAGTGTGGGGGACGGTCCTGCCAACTGCCAACCCAAAGCATCAGTATTTTAAGACTGAGGAATAACACTCAACATCTTACAAAAGGAATCAAACGTCAACGACCAGGTGAGCTCATATTTGACACTACGTGAAGTAAACATATATGCCCAATCTGTCTGCCATAGAATGCACAATATATTAAACTGATCCGTCTTTATTGGGAACTTCCTCTTTGTATAGATGTTTAGCCAAACAAGTAGGTGCCTGGCAAATCACTAGCTGGGCCTTGGTGCTTGATGATTCTTTACACATACTTGGCCAATTATTTTGTTTCAGCTTTGTGTCATTGGACTACATAAATAAATTAACTTGACAGAAAGTAAATGCGTATTGGTGAACACTCAAAACACAAAGCTGTCTAGACTTCCTTTTCCGTAAAGCATTCCAAGCATCTTTACATTTCTTTTTTTTTTCAGGCTGGTTATTCCAGATGCTAGTTAATTAAGAACTGTTTCAAAAGGCTCCTGATGACCCAGAACAGCTATGTAGCTATCAGACGCCAACTGTGATCCATCAGTTCTGTGCCATGTCAGATGTTCAGTGACAGGCTCTGTTTGCAGAATTTGGCTGCAGTGCTTCATTGTCTGCAATTAAAATTATGTGTGACAATATGTAGGGCATTAGCAGAAGGTAATGCAGCCTGTGAAGCATGTCAGATTGTGTTTGATAGGCAAAAATTTGAATATAAATATTGACTTTGTTTACTCTACCATGCTGTCGTAAGCTTTTGGCCTCTTTCTTTCTCTTTCCTCTCACAACTGCTAACAAACATGCTCACTAATTACCTTTAGTTGTTCTTCAGGTTTAGATGTGACTGGTTAAAGATCTATTATCATCAAGCTTCTAATGTATTTCTACATTCTTTATTTCCACAACAGCACCTTTTGGAGAATCAGTGGTTCAGCTGGACATTATTAAAACACCTTTAAAATATATTTGACTCCTCAAAGTGCTTTTCAACATTTGTCACATTCACACACTGGGGGAAGAGTAGTATCATCCAAGTTGGAAGTTAAAGGACCATTCACACAGAGATCGGGAGCAAGTTGGGGTTCAGTGTCTCGCCTGAGGACAGGTTGACTTGCTGACTGCAGGGTCGGGGAATCGAACCGCATGACACAAATGTCATGTGAGAATTGCCATTTGTATTTTTTTTTTATATATATAAATCTATGATATTGGTTGAATAAACTCATTCACAATCATTCTTATACGGTTTCCACACCTGCAGAAATAGCTTCAGCACTAGATTAGATGCTAATCAAACGCCCTATCCTGTATTTCAGGATTAAGTTTCATACTAACAGCTCAAAATCAGAAGAAAAGGATGAAAGCTGAGAAAGATAAACCTAAGATCAGGTTTTCATGGCGTATCACCGACCTTTATCTCTTAAGATAAAATGAGTCTCCAGATGCTCGTTCTTGGGTTGCATAAGCTCAGGCGAATTTTGCATTTAGGCTACAGTCATGTATCACTGTCTGACCTTATTACACCAAAGCCTGTGCCCTCTGACCTTTAACCTGCTCCTGACATTCCCGCACTTACTGAGGTCTCACCTTCTGTTCAGACTTGTCACTTCTCTGACCTTTACATGGAGAGGAAGCAGTGCACTGCTCACAGGAGGTTGTCAAGCCCCACTTGTTAACATTAATTTGTTTAGTTTGTCACAGTTGAGAGTCTTCTCCTTTCGTTTTCTTTTTTTTTTACCCTGTTCGAGACTCTCTCGACTCTCTTCTTTCACAGGTCATCAAGCAATCACTTCAAACACACAGTGTGGTACCGTTGCTGATCCTTGGAACTCACCCAGCACATTTTAACGAGCACGAGAAACGGGTTCAGAAATCAAACCTGATGAGAGATTTTTACTCTTCTTCGTACATGTTGGACAGCACACAGTGGAGAATGTCAGTGGAATTGAAACAAATACAAGGTGGCATAAGAGCCCAATCATGCATCCGACCTCAAATCTGGAGTCACATCACGCAGTGCGTGCGTTCGTGAGACAATCCATGGATTTGAAGGGACATGCTGCAGGTACAGTTCCCTTAAGTACAACTGTGACAACTTATGGTTAAACGATCATTTCGGGTAAACATAGCCTTTTGTTTAGATATATTTGAACACATGCACAAAATGGAAACTGCAAATAACTTTGACTGAATGTTAAACTATCATTAATTGTTTTTGGGTTTTTGGTTTTTTTTTTTACAATTTTTTACTATTGAAAGCAAGTTGTCAACACAAAACTTAGATCTTTTGTTGGCGCAACAGCTTCTGGTACCAATAGAAAGAACATATCTTTGAAGCACATGTTGTCCTTGAATGGGACAAAATCCCCTCTTGGTCACTCACTCGCTTCAGTCTGGATCAGGCTGACAACTAAATTCCAGATCTGCAAAGTAAAAAGGCCCCTCTTTCCCAACATTGATCAATCTTTAACGCAAGCGCAAGGATCCGAAAGTAAAACTGTGCATCACTCCTCAAAGAAAGACTTATTTAATGGTTTATGCCTTCAAACAGAGGATATTCGCAGCTAATCTGGTCTCACAGAGGCGCTCTGGTGACATCAGCAGGGAGTGAGCTTAGGGACTCAGCTAATTTGGGTAATGTTGGGAAACAATGGAGAGAGGCGCTTCACCGTTTCATCAGTCAATGACTAATGCATAGCTGTGGAATCATTTCTACGGGGAATTGATAGGACGCGGTCCTGTTGTCTTAGAGGCCTTTTTTAATACGTGCGTGTGATGTCATACTAGGAGCATGTCAGACTTCCATGTCAGTGGAGGATGTAACTCCTTAAAATCAGAAAATAGTTGACTCTCTCTATTGTACTCTAACATCTTTTTGCTTAATATTTTGGTTTTACGGTCCACATCTTCACTGTTTTAGCTCATTCTCACTGACATCTTTCACTGTATTTGGCAGCCGCGGTGGCCACAAAACCTTTTCATACTCACCCAGTACAAACAGCTCACTGGCAAAGTTAGGAAACCAGTAGCAAACACTGGACCAAAACTCTAATGACGGCAACAAGCAAGTGTTGTCTGTCACACTTGTCTTTTGGTGTGTCCCACACCGTCTGCGTTGTTTTTCCTCATCTGCTTTTAATTTTCAGCTGATCCAGCATGTTTAATTTCCTTAATTTTTCGCTCCTCCTTTCTTCCCTACAACCAACAGACCAAGAGCTGCGTTTTGTTTATCGTTTATATCTACACGCATATGTCATCTGATACGTATTAGTGGGCCGTTTGTCAACATCTTTTGGTTTGGTGTTTCGCTTCCGTGAAAAGGTTTAACTGATAAAAAAGATTGTTTGTTCCCACTGGATATTTAGTTACCACAAAAGACAACTGCTTTTAAAAACACGTTTTCCTCAGCAACTTTATGTCAGTGCTTAGAACTCATTATGAAATTCCCAACTGGCCAAGGCTTTTAAAAAAATGCAGTTTTAAGAGGTCCTTTTTGAATATTATGGCCTTTCTTCCATTACAATGGGACAAAATGCTAAGTATTGTCTGCTGCTGTTTTAATGAGACACTGTTGATGTCAGTTTACAGGCGTATTGGTTGTATTACGTGTAATACAAAATATTGCTGAAAAATAAGAATGAATTTTTTTGAACCATCACAATTTAATTAGTGATGATTTGTAAATGCAGGCACTTACAGCACTCCATTCTTCAAAGACAAGGAGGAACAGAACACAGGCGTTTCTCCAACCATTTGGTGCAGATGCCATTAAATAAATGACATTATTACGCGACAGGACTGAGAGTGGCGGTCATCCCTTGGGGATTTGTATAGGAACTTACTCAAAAGCAAACCAAACATCTGCTGTGCTGCTCATTTCTTTCACCCAACTGTGGCACAGTCTGTACTACTGTAACCCCCCCCGAGGCTTCTACAAGTGACAGATGGCAGCGCAGGAAATCAGTCTATTTGTGTGCCTATGTGGGCCTTTCTCTCTGTGTAAATGCATATTTTTCTGCAAATGACATATGTGAAAATAAATAAGTGTCCTTGTCTTTGCAAACCTATGTTTTGCGTTCATGCATGTAATTTACAGGCGGTCAAAGGGACACTGAAATATTGCTGCTCCGATATCTGCCCGATTCTCTCTAGGTTTTAAAATGCAACACTGCTGAACTGTGGCGGAAAACTGATGTTTTATTTTGGTGATTGTGTGCAGCATTTATTCCAAATACAATTTTTTTCTCAGAAAAATTAAGTCATTCATATTGCAACTTTCTAAACTCATGAATTTTTTAGACTTGCTAAAGTACAGTAGCATCCTTTGAAATCCAGATGAATCGTTTCAGCTTTTGAGGAATAAAACAAATGTGGGTTAAAAGATTCCAACAAGGAGATAGGAGGTTTTAAAAACTGCGAAGTTCGTCTTTCAGCAGGGGATTAGAACATAGCCATTAGCATTTTTCACTTACTTAGCATAATTTGATGCCTCTCTTCCTTTAAGTGCCGGTAGGTCATTAAAAATGCATTTGTCTCAATTAAGGTGGTAATACATTAACTTTTTACAACACAAGGCCCTTGGAGCGCTTGTATATACCTGCATGTATCATTTACTGTTATAAAAGCTGTTTCTTAGCTCCCGGACCGTGTCCTGTACGTGTGCTAAAGTGGTCGTCACAGTAAAGTCAGGTCAGAATCGTGCAATCATAAAACCTGAAACGTTCGTGCAGAACATTACACAAACCTATCCCTTTACTGCATACACTATGTGCACATTATTGAGCTTTTGAGAAGAAAACTCAGTCTTTAACCAAGTGTATTTATTGAAATTTTTTGTTACAAGATTTAAAGACACATACACCTGATTTTGTAGCTGACACGTAAAATTACGCACAGGTCTAACTATATAGTGAATTTCACAGCCAACAGATACCCCCACTCTTAAACCTCATAAAATATCCTGCACGCTCAGATTGGGTTTGACCTGTCATGTGCAGGACTGTAGGAAATCCTCTAGGTTTACTATCTTTGTGGTCTGAA
>KV751334.1:23443834-23480758 GCA_001698575.1 Mola mola
ATACGCTGCTATAAGCCAGACTAAAGGGCCGTGCTGCAGTGCCGGTCATAATAAGAAGTGAGCAGTTAAATTAAAGCAGATGGAAACATGTATCACAACAACAAGCTGTTCCATATCCTACTCCAGAGGATGGTGGTCCTCTGCTATGACAGACCCACCTTTGTGCATCTGCAGTGATTGTTTGTAAATGATGGCAGCATTGATTTCAGCCTCACGTGGGATTTTCATGTGTCTGGGTAATTTGTTGGAGGGGAAGAAGGTAAAAGCAGAGAAATGCTGGTAATAGAGGTGGGGAAAAAAAACCAGATAAAAGCCAAACAGATGCTGTACACAAACAAAAGCAAAGACATGAACAAAAAGGCCTTTCTTCCTTTTTCCCTGAAGCTCCATTAAAAATAGATATGCAAGAAAGAATAACGTCAAAGACAAACCAATTGGACAACATTTACTGTAAAACAAACATTGTAAGAGATAGTTAGAGATAAAAACACTGTTGGGTGTAGTATTGTAATTGATACCCAGTGTTTGTGACAAGGACATACTGCCATCTGGTGAGTACAATCAAGCAATGCACAAGTATCTATTTAGCAGGCTCTGTAACAGCTTTAAAACTCAGGAGAAGACTAGAAAAAAAAACCAAAGAAATCTTTGTTCACAAATTCTAAAATTAAACACATGAGGGCCAGTACCAAAAGTGAAATCCACCTTAACCTTTGCAATCAAATTTTACTTTATGAAACCTTGATAGTGCTTTGTGAAAATACAAATATGGAAAACTAGCATTGAGTTTGAAATTGACAAAATATGCTGTCAACATTTTCAAATATGTTCTCAAACAACAAGATGGTATAGATTGTTGTACTGTTTAATGGTTTCGCTGGACGACATAAAGAAATGAGCATATGTGACATGCAGCACTTTCTGTCAGTCCCCTGGCCTTCCACTTCATTTCGACATTATACTTTCACCTGCGAAAATGTTCATTAGTCCTTATGATTGTGACAAGTTTCTTTCAAGTATATGATATGTGTGTGCTCCAAGAGGAAAATAAATGAGATTATGTATGAGTTACATTTTTCTATTCATTCTAAACCAAATACAGTGATTATTGTACAGGTATATAATACTGATCAAATGACCGTCTGAAAAAATCATGGTGTTTAATATTCACCCGTTTTATGAGTGAAATCCACCTGACAGTTTGAGTCCATACAGGAAACAGCTGAGGAGATACAGTAGCTCTATCACGAAACAACTTTAACATGATTTTTCTGAATGCATTCGAAATCTATCTGAACAGAATATAGACAGAGCTTAATTATAGAATTAAGTGTCTTGATATATGACGAAACAATTGTCATCTGTCTGAATCTATTGCGGATTTTACTTTGGCTTGACTTGGATGAGACAGTTGAATTTGAATGCATTTCAAACTTCTCTAGACAATCAAATATGGCCAATGTTGCTCTAAGCAGTTCATCGGCACTGCTGAGTTGTTTATTTACATGGTAAAATCTGGTAAATCTGTTAAAAATGGTGGAGGTAACAGCGACGTGTTCATTTGTAAAAATCAGCGTCCTGTGTGGCGGTACAACAGATGCCTAATGTAGGATTTAACTAAGTCTTGACTATCACTGTAAGGAGTGTTTCAGGAGACTGACTGGATCTTTTAGTGGGTCTGCATATTTACTTGTCAGAGTCTATTTTATATGTCAATTGGGACAGTCTTAGATTGCTATTCCCACAGTGCACAGCGCCAGCAGCACCAAAGACACAAGGCTGAGAGTTGGCGTGGTCATTGATGCTTTACCTGGGAAAACAGAAAGAACATGAGGCAGATGGACCGTAAAAGTATTGCGCTAGTGACCATTACTTTATTTTGTTCTTACCCTGAATCCTAATTTTCCTGATTGGGCCATCTCCTCCTTCATAACGTCCACGTACCATCAGCTCATAATCTCCGACCTGAGGCATGGGGAAGTCCATGAAGTGCCAGCCAGTGATGTAAACCTTTCCATAGATGTAGCCTGTCTTTCTGAACATGACCTGGGAAACAAAAAGCATTTATTAAAATTGAATTTAGTCTCTGATTCAATGGGGGCAAAAAAGCCACGTTTCCACCAAGCAGTAAGGTTCAGTTCATTACACTTGGGAACAGTTCACTCATTGCAGGCGTGTGTTCCTACTAGCGACCGTACCTGGTGGGTGGGGTAGCCTGACCGCGCCAGCTATGTAAACATCATGACATCATTGAAACGCGATGCAATGTATCTCAACGAAGAAACTGCAAGAAACCGTAACAACCAACAAAGAAAACTATGAAGGACATCTAGCATTTCGTGTTGTTTCTTGTCGGCATGTGGCTGTTGATCACATAAAGTAATTTGAGAAAAGGCTGCATGTCAAGAGGAGAAAGATGGCCTGAAAGTGCCAATTCTGTCAACCAGTCAGTGGACTGCAGTGGGTCTAACCCCCCCCCTTTATGGTACAGTTTAGCTCTGGTTGCTACCCCAAGCAAAAGGTGAACAAACTGGCACGATACAGTTGGCCATTAAGGTTACCATTCAAAGCTTTTGACAATGGAAACGCAACAAATGCGTATCGTACCGAAGTGAACCGTGCTGCTTGGTGGAAAAGGGACTTAAGATTTCCACACTTACTTTATAGTACAGTGGGAAGGAAATGTTGCCAAACCAGTCATACTGGATGTGATCCCACCACACATACAACCACTTTCCTGTCCAAGTAATATAGCGCCACATCCTGGGAGGGTCGGGTGGTGCTGTAAACAAAACAAAATATTACACTTTATTATACTAAGATAACCCACTGGTGAGTGTTTTTTACCCATAGGCTCAGTCATTTCTCTCACGTGGTCTCTTTGTGAACATCTCACAGAATTCACCAGGAGGTCCAAGGCCAGCTCCATTGAAGGCACGGACCTCAATGAGGTAGTGAGAGTCTGGCAGCATGTTCTCCAACCTTGTCTGATTGACCTTGGCTGGAACAAATATGCGGTTTGCTCCTTGCTCTGGATCATCATACTTTCTCCAGTACTTGACCTGGTTGGCAAAAGACATTCAATTTTATTATTTTGTATTCGTCTGGTCAAAAGTTTGGTGTTTTCAATACACAACTGGCTAACCAACACTGACATCAAGGCTCAAATACAATGCTACATTGCTTGAGGTAGCAAGAATTTTTACAGTGCAGACTGTACTGCAACTTAGAGGAAACTTAGACAATAAGGAGAAAAAGAGTTGTGTTGGCACAAAATAGATAACCCTATGAAAACAATTATTGACCTTTGATCCCCAAAGGTCAAGGGCAAAGTCAATTCTCATTGGCTTTGTATGTGTATTGAGTATTTTTACATTCATAAGTAGCACGCATGAGGCCACAGTAGCCTTGACCTTTGGCCTACCACTTCCAAAATCTAGTAAGTACACCCTTGAGTCAGAGTGGACACATTTGCTCCAAGAAAATCCCTCAGACCATTCTTGAGTTACCATGTTCACAAGAGTGGACCACATGAAGCTGCAGTGATCTTGACCTTTTATTTTATGACCTCCAAAATTGAGTCATTTTATCCTCTAAGTCCAAATGAATATTTGCACAAAGTTTAAAGAAAATCTGATACAGCATTCTTAAGATATTGCTTTCACAAGAATGGTCCGGACAAACAAACAACATGAAAACATAATGCCTCTGGCCCTGACTATCACTGACGCAGAGGCATAAAAAGAACAATAGCTGCTATAGCTACAAGTTGCATTAACCTTAAGAAATGCTTTTGTTCACACAGTACATCTGTTTTTTTGTTCGTTTTACTTGTTCAGTAAAAGCTTGGTACCTGGTATCCCTCAATGTACTGCTTCAGGTCTGTACCAGTGTTGATCACTGGCAACCACCAGACCAGAGCTTCGGTGGAGGACACCGGCCTGGCATAGACGTCTGTTGGAGGCTCTTTAGGTACTACAAAATTAGAACATTTAACGAGAAAAGAAAAAAAACTTGTGTGACACAACTGTTCTAGTTTCATATTTCTATTTCCTAGGGGAAGTGTACAAAACTGAAACCTAAGTACAAAACAGAATCCTCACCATCTTTTGGATAAAAGATGTCCGTGGTGAAGCTGTATGGCCCGTCGCCCTTCACATTAAACGATTTGATCTTGACCTGAAACTCCTTGACCTGGAAATCTTGGTCAGTGGAATCGAAATCGGCGTCCCAGTGAACATGGCGCCTTGTCTCTGGGTCTGAAATGGTCTCGTACAGCCAGTCATAAGCGCCATGAGCCTTGAATGCCAGAGTGTAGCCAAACTTTTTGCCATAGAAATACCATGGCTCCACAGGCTGAGGGTCAAGAGTGGACAGGAAAAAAAACACATCTTATATTTTATGAATGTAGGGATGTAGGCAAGTTTTTTTGTGCATGCAGTATATGGTCTCACTTACTGTCCATGTGATGAAAATTTCACCATTTCTACCTCCATACCCTGCCAAATCAGTTGGAGTAACCACCGGAACTGAGAAGGAAAAAAGGGCATTAAACTTTGTTTTTATTGCTGTGTATGTATATCTAATTTCCTGAATAAACCATCTAATATTAATCTCTTCTTACTAGCATCCCAGGTTTTGATCTTGAGCGAAGGGATGCTAGCCTCTCCGGAGCCATACTCGTTGGTGGCTATGATCCTGAATTGATACTCCATCCAAGGGTACAAGTCTGTCACTTCTGCCCTCTCTACACTGCCATCAAGAAAGGCTGGAGCTAAATGAAGACACAATGTTGAATTGCTTTTGTTGAAATTTTTGCCACACGCATCCTATTTAAATAGTCAAGTGCGGGCTGAAGAAATCAGACATTTTAAGGTCAGTGCCCCAGTTAATCCAAACTGCACAGAAACTTCGCCCCCTACTGGCAGTGAGCAGTACTCACAGGTGCTGGCGTTCCTCCAGTCGTCCTCATTCAGAGCCCAGTAGTGTCTGGTCTGAATGGTGTAGAGAAGAATAGGGCTGTTATGATCTGATCCTTTGCTCCACAGCAGCTTCACCCACGTGTCCCCAATCTCCTCCACCCGGATCACACCAGGAGGCCCTGGAACACCTGAACAAAAGAGGGTACTTTTGTTCATATAATTAACAAATGAGGTAATGATACCCATAGTAAAAGCTTTTTACCGGCCTTTTACTAATCACTTGTAATGTTGTTGTCTACATTTAAGATCAAGTCCAGACTAGAACTTTTGAAAATTTATGGAAAAGCATTCTGGGACGGACCTACAACTTTGAGATCAGCATATGCTGTGTCGCTGTCCACCACTGTCTGAGCTGTGCAGGTGTAGCGACCTTCATGCCAAATCTGAACATTCTTTATTCTCAAGTCTCCGCTGCGATCATTACGCTGAACAGAGAAATAAAAGAGTAACAGGGAGAAAAAGAAAGAATGAAAAGCGTGCGACAGAGTTGTATTTTCGTTATTCATTGACAATATTGGTACGGTGACAGGTGACTACATCTGTAAGAGGGGTTAGGTTTAGGGCTTAGAGATAAGGTCAGGTCATGGATGGGCCATACACAAACCATCACCTTACCATGACACGTTCGTAGTGTTCCCACTCAGAATCAAAGTCGATGACCCTGAAGTCTATAGCCCAGATAAATGCAATGTCCAGCATGGGGTCGTATGAAGTGGCACACCTCAAAATCATCTCATCGCCGACCTTTACCTCAGAGTCTTCGGGTGCTTCTGTGATGCTGGTAGCCTCTAAAAGAAAACAAAACAACAAAGTTTAGATCATACTGCACACATGTACACTCATCAGTCCCATTGCACCCCACTACACCACAAATACCAATCAGGAATGGTACACGACAGAAAGTCCCAAGCTTCGACCTGGTCACCAAACTTCCAACATCCCAATACAATTATCAACAAACATTATTTGGATGCAAAATGAACTACAAAGGATCCATTACCAGATACCGCAGGACATCCTAAGACGTCCCCTGTCCATGTCTTGACAGGTCAGAGCTGTTGTGGTGGCATGAGAGGGGCCAGTACAATACAAAGTAGGTTTTTTTAAATGTTTGGTGTATAAAGTATACAGATACTCCCTGACCTGTGATGGTGAGATAGCCAGAGCTGTTGGCCTTCCCTTTTTCATTCTCAGCAAAGCAGGTATAAACACCCTCGTCATTCTTGGTGGCATTGAGGATCTCCAGACTCCCATCAAAGCGGATGGAAGTGCTAAACATTAAGTTTAACAATTAATAAACAATTAGTTTATCTGCATTGCTTGAAAGTGGATAGGAAGTTACAAAGTCTATTATACCATAAATTGGACTGACCGTGAATTGTTGAAGAGGAGCTCTTTGCCCTTTATCCAGGTGAACCGAGGTCGGGGTGCAGCTCGGGGTTTACACTCAATCACCACTCGGCCATCTTTAGCCCCAAGGAGTTGCTTCCTCATGGGATTAAACTCAAATGTAGGAGCACAGGCTGATGGGGAAATTAATAGTCATTGTTGTCTCCTATCTCAAAATATCCTCAAGCAAGAAGGTATTTATAGCACTGTACCCCTGGAGGCACTTGTAACAGTTATTTTTCCAGCACTCTTCAGTCCCTGAATCTCTTTATAACATTAAACTTACCAATGACTCGCAACTGAGCATTGGCGTATTTGATGCCCCAGTAGTTTTCAGCGACACACTGGTACATTCCTGAGTCGTCAAAAGTAAGACTGGAAAACTTCAATTCCCCTTTCCCATACTGGAAAACACACACACACCAAATGTTAACTTAAGTTTAAGTTTAAAGAATGCAGAAAAGAAATTGTTACAGTCCACTCCTCTTGTCTTTCATGGTACAGTAGGAAACAAAATACCATATATCCATCTTTGTACCAACGGATGAAAGGGAATGGTTTCCCTGATGCCACACAGCGCATGGTGTGCTCCGAGCCAATGTCGATCTGAGTGTTGTTAATGGTTTCTGCCCACTCTGGAGCAGCTGCAAAAATTTGTGGTAACATAAAAATAATTATGTTCAATACCATACACAAACATAAGCAACACATACGTGCCATTTGTTGCATTACGGCTAGACGAAACAACTACACCGGCAGATTTAGCTGCATTCATCTAATGCTTGAAAAGTATCGTCCAATGAAATCACTTACACTCCACATATAGCCAAGCCTTGTGCCAGTCCTTTCCTTTAGTGTTGATGGCTTCACACTCATACCCTCCCACATCTTCATACTGTACATTGTACAGATGGAGTACGGCTCCTGATTCACCGATCTCATGATTTGGCGGGAGGTCTGTGGCGTCCACCTTCCTCCAAACAATATGAGGAATGGGGCTGAAAAGACACAGAAAAAGAACAAGATAAATTAAGACTTACGCCTAAATCTACAATAAAGTAACAAATGCACACGATAACAGTTACCTACATAAACAACTCTCTATGTGCATGCATCTAAATAGCCCCTGTATATTAGTTACATACATTAATTAAGTACCCAAAATGAATATCGACACACAAATGAAAACTTACTTCCCCAGAGCAAAGCACTCCAATGTAATATTGGAAGCCAGCATTGCAGTAGTATCTGGGAACTTCACCCTGATATCTGCTGGATACTTTCTCTCACCTGAGGTCAGAAAAGATGATAATGTGCGTGTCATTCTCTGTAATCCTTTCTTTCTCAATTCTGTTCATTAATGCAACATATATAAAGCTTTTCATGCAGAGCTGCATCACAGCTAAAATCTACAAACCATCCTCAGGAGGTAATGGGATGAGGGGGATGAACTTGGAGAAGACACTCTTCCCGATGATGGGGCTGGAAACAAAGCAGGAGTAGTTTCCAGCATCCTGAGCCTCCACTTTGGAGATGTACAGGTTCCCCGTCTTCTGGGAGACGAAGCGCCTTCGATCGGTGTGCAGGAAGACTGGGAACTCATTGTAGATCCAGCGGTAGGTCACCTCCTCTGTGAAGAGGAAGACAGATGTATCAGATGGACGAGCTGTTGTTGTTATCGTCACAAGAATGACTTTTCCAATGGCGACATGTAGCCGTGTACGTACGTGGCCAGGCCTTTGGAGGGGCACACAGCAAAACAGCTCCCTGTCCTTCTTTGACATAGACCGGGTCCCTTTCCTCCTGGGGAAACTCCTCCACAACTATGTTGCAAGAGGAGAAAGTAACGCAATAAGCAGATCACATATATACTGTATATATATATCAGTTTGACTTTAAGTCAAGACTAAGGTGAAAAGTTGGATTCTAAAATTTAGTCAAAACATAAAAAGGAAATAATATGTGCTTTTTAATGAAAATAACAGTTTTTGAGGAGCGAAATCAAAATGTATGCACACGTCTTTAACTTACAAAGAGAAAGGCATATCTCTGGCAGAATAGATAGATATCCAGCTAAGAAATCAAAACCTTTACATACAGGAATATATCTAGCATTTAGCATGTGGTGTAGCCCGAGCAAGATAAAAGCCAAGAAGAAGAACGCAATGACACAAAGACAAGCAAAATACGAGACAGTGAGACCAGGCCTGAGTACAAAACCACACAAGGTCTTCATCTCTGCTAGCTAGCAGCAGCTGGGTTCAGATGCTCACATCCAAACTTGACCCTGGCCTCTTTGCTGATGACGGTGCCGTAGGGGTTCCTGGCCACGCAGACGTACGTGCCAGCATGTTTCTTCTGTTTGGGGTTGTTGATCACCAGGTTCCCCCCAACAAGGCTATAATGTTCATCTGGCTGCTCCATCAGTTTGATCTCCCAGTTTTCGCGGCGCCACCTGGCAGTGACACAATAAAATATTAGATAGGGATTGTATTTATTGTCTTATTGCTTTGAATGAAAATATTTATTAGAGCCTGTAACCTGTACGTAGCTGGTGGGTTCGCTCGCGCCCTGCAGTTGATGGAGATTCTCCCATCTGGTGAGTCTTCAGTATAGACCACATCCACAGGCTCCTCCTCAAAGATTGGACCATACCCAGTAGCTTCCTCTGGCGTGTTTTACATAACATGTAACGCTCATGTACCAGTTTAAAATTAGTTCGAAGCATTGTGACAAACACTGTGACTCACCTCCGAATATCCTGGGCTCACCAAACAGGACAGCCTCTGCAAAGCAATAACACGGTCACGTCGGCCACTGACATAAATAAAGACGGACGCCACAATTCCACTCTGCCAACTGTACTACAAAAAATCTAAAATATTAATCATACGACCAACCGTCTTTCCGTGGTGAGCTCAAAATATTAGCTCAAAAATATTGGCTCATTTTGAATTTGAAGGCAGCAACACATCTTGAAACACATCAGAAAGTTGGGACGGGAGCTACAGCTACTTAGGTATATTGGCAACAGGTCCGTATCATGACTTGTATTTTAGAGAGGCGGAGTCTGTCAGAAGTAAAAAAGGGGCAGATGTCCACCAATCTGTGAAAAATTTCTCTTAAAATTGTGGAGCAATATCAGAAAAATGTTCCTCAATGCAAAATTTCGAAGACTTTGAATATCCCACCATCTTACAGTACATAACATCATATACAGAGAATCTTGAGAATTCTCTGTTCACAAGGGACAAGGCTGAAGGTTGATATTGGATGCTCGTGATCTTCAGGTCCTCAGGCGGCACTGCATTAAAAACAGTATATGTTGTTTAGAACAACATATGCATCCATCCAGACAACATCTGTTTCAGGGAAGGCATTTTTTTTTCTTAAATGGAATAAGCAAAACATGCTCATGGTACATTTTCTTAGTTCAAACATTTCAGATTTTTGCTGCGCTCTATTTTGAATAAAATATGGGTTTTTGAGATTAGCAAATCATTGCATTCTGTTTTTATTTACATTTTACACAGCGTCCCAACTTTTTAGGAATTGGGGTTGTGCCTAAAATGACAAAAATTTGAATCTTTTTGAGGTGTACAGTGATTTGTTAGTTTTGCTCAAGCCCTTCCTAATATAACTGAAGACAAGGGGTTTGAGACCTACAGTAGAACCCATCACCAGAGGACGATACAGATGATTTGGCTTCAGTTTTTGGAGGCTCCTCAGTCAGTCACTAATGTCAGAAAATGGCATACAGGTAAAGCAGATATTCTTGCTATGAGTTTCAAGGAGGGGAAGAGTATTTTTCAGGCTATGCTTTGCCTCTTACCTGTCAGGGAGATAAAGGAGAAGAGGCCCAGGAGCGGTAAAACAGTGGAAGCCATGACCGCAAACTGGTGCACTGGAGCCAGGTGATTCAGGTGGATGGACAGAGGGGCACAAATATGCAACCAACAGGGAGGGCATGAACTAGAAAGGGCTGCATAAGAGGTAAAGAGACAAGATTTGAAGGTATCAGAAGCAGAGTCGCTGCTAGCAAACACTTAACTTGACTTGTTAATTGTTGAAACAGTTTATTATTAAACATATATATGAGCCTCAAGATATACCAGACTGATGACTGCACGACTTTCCACACAAACAAGAGTCAGTGCAGAAGAAACTGTAATCCTCCCTGTTCATATAAATCTTTTAGGATGTGAGTGACTCAGCAGAACTCTGCAAACAGTCAAGCAGAGCGTAGACACTCAGGCTGGCACGCAGGACTGCCTATTAAAAAACGCAAGGCAGCAGTGCAGTACTCAGACAGCTCCTGTTGTGCCGTGACACAAATGGAGGATGGGGTTGAGGGAGGAACATGCAGATATGAAGCAGGATGATTAAAAAGTACAGCAGAGTCTAGGTGGGGGAGTGTTGATCTTTCTATGTACACTCATAAAGCACCCAAAGGAGTGAAAGATGTTTGATTTGTTCTCTCCTCTCCGGTTCGTTGGAAGTGCCAACCAGCCTCAACTATCCATCATATGCTTCTCCAGAATTGCTCTTTTCTTGAGGCATAAATGCACTAATACATGTCTCACTGCATCATGATTAATCATAGAATGGGCCCACAAAGCAGACTCACAAGGCAGGTTTCTGCTTAAATTCGTTTAATCTGAAAGGCTGTAATGTAATCAATCTGTCAGGCAACGGCATCAAACACAGCACAAAGGATGGTCAAAAAGCAAACAAACAACTGGTACACAAGGGCTGTGCAAGGGAAAATAATCTCACACAAAGTAAAGGCAATGTGGCAACAAGGGAATGGGAGAAAATAAGACAAAGCCGCGACAAATTAAGGCAGGTCATGTAATCACACAGGCGGGAAACTCGACAGGACGAGGAGAATTACACCAACTATCAAAAGAAAACAGGACACACTAAAACTAATAGAAACTGAAACATAAATTCAGGTAACTCGATGTTGGCTGACTCTTTATTGACTTGAAAACTAAATCAAAGACCTTTGTCTTGTCCAAACAGCTTAAAGCTTGGGCTACATCTGACAGTAATCTTCCTATAATGTCAAAGGCCAAAGGGACGCGATCAAGGGCAGTAGATCGAGAGGGAATCAAGAAATCAGCTTAGAAATGTTTCTACATGCTCAGCGTACCACAGAGTCAAGAACAGCCTCCCACTGTGAAGAAACGAAACATGCTCATGCAAAAGCTTTATCAAAGGCCACTGTTTTTTGTTGTGTTTGTGCTAGTCCTGCCCAGGAAAATGGCAGTCCAACTGAAAGTGCGTGGTGAGTGCGCCCCTCTCTAAATCTCCTCCACATTAAGAACATCTTTGCAATCAGTGACAACCTCCTCTTTCTCACAGGTGGTGGCGCTGGCTTTATCTCTTGGCTAGCGTCGTTGGACAGAAACGAACGCCAGACCATGTGACACCTCTGGGTGAAGCCCTGGGCAGTTCGGGATGACCCATCACTTCTTCCACCCATCATCTGTGAGAGGGTGGCATGATTTTCCCTGTTCAAAAGGAAATCGGGTCAGAGCACAGCCAGAACAAGGTCAGCTCGGGTCTCCATCTGGCCACATCGAACGCATTTGGGGTCTAAACCTGTGTATATTTTGGCCAGTTTACTGGCGGGCAGATATAACCTATGGAATGAAGAACT
The DNA here is from genome assembly GCA_001698575.1 of Mola mola. Lineage (NCBI taxonomy): Eukaryota > Metazoa > Chordata > Actinopteri > Tetraodontiformes > Molidae > Mola > Mola mola. The sequence continues at coordinate 23,455,871 of KV751334.1, forward strand.
TTAAATTGTAAGAAACCATGTCTAGTACATATTGACGATGACTTTATAACTTGATTGCCATCTGCTAGCTTGTGTCTGAATAGGTGATTCCCAGCTCCCCCTCCCATCATCTCTTTATGTTTGATTCTCAATTAAATTAGGTTGGCATTGATTATATTTAGGGTAAACGTGATTCTTGCTGGTCAGTGGCCATCAACAGCTTGTCCGTCTTAACGTTTCACCATCCTTTGCTAAGTCATCCTTGATGTGAGAAGAAAGAACTACAGGGAGGCACAAAGTGCCAGACAACCACCTCCCATGTGGCTCACACAAAGATAGCGAGCGACCGAGAAGGAGAGCCGGCGTAACCCTGCACACAGCTCATCCACGTGCAGAGACTGCAGCACTGACTCCTGATGACTCAACACTAATATCACCACAGTGCACAAGTGGTTGGCTGCATCTATCCTGCGTTTGCACCAAAAGCAAAGGCACGTTTATATACGGCTTTGCCTTTACAGTTGAAGCGATCTGGTCCACAACTAGCTCTAATCAATTCATCTGTGAATGCTTTCATGTGTTTCCTCTCGCAGTAATCCCATCACAGATCCTCTTTGGGACAGGCCAGTGAAATTGAGGTCAGTATTAAGCTCAGTGTCTGTGTTGGAGACGGCTCGAATAAACCATGTTTGCTGTGATTTTAAGGCCGCAGAAAATAATAATAAAAATAAAGTCACGTCTGAATCCAACAAGGTTTTCTTTTTTGGTGACTTATTGGGCAATGTACGATCTGGAATATGTCAAAATGACAGATATGAAATCATTGTTGTCATGGGACACGTAACTCGTTTGCAGCCATGACAGCTTGCTAAATCACCCCGACGTCTGATCTTTGATGGTCTTCAGTATTTGCAATATCTAACTCTCAAACCCAAACTATTTCAGACTTAATTGTAATATTTAGACTCAATGGTCAGACAAGCACATGAGCCAACCCTTAAACGTCATTAGATTAATAAGGGAGGTGCCCTCTCGCCCATGAAGGACAGGCAGCCCTTTAACCAGGAGATGCTCTGATGCTCTGACGCACGCAGCATCCCGCACTCTCTGGTCCCATCTCTTCTGTGAACTAAAGTGCTGCACGAGAGACTAAAACATTCCCAGTCATTCCCCAAAAAAGCAACTGCGCCCCTGACATCACTTCAGCCCCGATGACGACCGAGCGGCACCGCTGATTCACTGCTCTGCATTGCGGTACTCAAGTGCCGGTCCATTCCCGCACCTCACCGCAGCGCCGCACCTACCCCGGTTTGTCCTCGCCACGTCCGGACAGAAGAGCCACGCACACTCCCGCAGTCTCGCGGCGGTTTCGTTCTTACCTTTTTTGATGCAGAAAAGAAATAATCACTGCGCAGTCCGCACGGCACACCTGGACCCGAACCGCATCGCTCCCCGTCCCGTCCGACCGAACTTTTCTATTGGAGGAGAGCGGCAGCCGGGACGCGCCTGCGATTGGTCCAGGAGAGGAGGAGGATGGGACCGTGACGACAAGGATAACAAAGCCTTCACGGAGAAAAAAAATAGTTTCAAATAAAGTGTGAAAATCTTTGCAGGAATACTAGTGGACTACCCAACTGTATTATTTCTTCTTTCTCTTCTATTTCAGGACAGGACAACAGAGAAGGGCACATTTGTCTGCCCGCCATGTGCCGTGCATCGTAAATGACCTCGGATTTATAAATTAATGACAGGATTCCAGTTTTCCAGTTCGAAGAAATAATACTCTCTTTATGATTTCTATTTTTTGTTTATTCGTCTTCATCCTTTATATTTCCAAGTCTAATCTTTATTATATATATATATGATTTTGACTGGTTGCTCTCTTGCAAAGAAAGCAAATATGCAAAAAAACTACAGTAAAAGTAGACTGCGCATGCGTGAAAGTGCCAGATGTCGGTTAATCTTGCAGATTAACGTTTGGAGGTCCATCTCCATGGACATAAATACACTCAGACACTAGGTGGAGCTGTTTACACATAAAAAAAAATCCCAACAGATTTGAAATCTGAAACCAACATTTATTTCTTTTTGAAACTTCATTTAAAATACAAAATATTCTGCAACATTATATCATAGAGTTAAACATTTTGACAGCCTTTCATGCTTCTTGTGTATCTTAAACATTAACCAGAATGTCATATCATAAAGTGTATATCCTACTGTAAACTCAACAGTCACTAGAACATTGTTTTCAGGGTTCTCGCGCTCAAATGTGCCCGTCTGCGTATCTGTTCCACGCCAGCCGTCCTTCTGTATGCTCCAAATTACAGTTGTGTTCGGTTTACTTGTCCGATGCACACTGTTAAAAGGATGCATCAGTTTCATCAGATGTCTGGTTTAGGAGAACAGTTTAAGCATGTTTAAGCATGGGCCCCTTTTATAAAAAATACAGAAAAGGTGCGTGACCTGTCCGAGACAGAAATGACACGGGTGTCACAATTTCTATAATCTCCATTGATACCCGATGGGATTAAACCATAAAATTTGATTTTGCAAATCCGCCTGACGAGATCAAAAAGATGAAAGAAAGAAAAGAAATCTCACAGCAAATGAAAGAGTGAAAACTGTAAATAGTCCCACACATCTCGGCCGGCAGTGCCGGGCCCCAACACATCTACACGCAATTCAAGCCATTTTTTTTCTTTTCAAAGTACAACAAAAATATCTACATGTGGAAAGCTGACACATGGCAAACCTAAAAACTTGATGCAAGTTAAGATGTGGAAATGCTCTCTGGGAAAAAGTAAAATAAGTCGTGGCTCTCCTGTTGAGAGTAGACTTCTGGACAGGTCAGAATTACAATAATCTCTCAAAAAAACAAAAAGCAGCACCGTGCACGCTTAACAATGTAGCACGCATGTGCTACACACACACACACACAAACATTCAAGCCTCGTTCACGGACCCAAACTCACTGAGGGCTGCTCAGAACGTGACAGCGTACACAGATAAGACGTTTAAATGCATCAACCGAAATCACCAGCGCGTTTTACCATTTGCAGTGAAACAAGCAACATTTCTTTTTTAAATTCACATGAACTGTAACACTTGTTTCCACATTCAGTTTTCATTCGGACCCCCTTCATTTCTAAGTGCTACCAGTGACAGCGGGTCTGTGGCAGGCGGCGAGTCCAGTTCCTTGTGGCAGTTACCTGGTGAGGTGGCTCGGCAGTAGTAGTTTGGTGCCTCCTTGAGCTGAACTGAGGAGGATGAAATGAAGACCTCAGCTCTCCTTCACATTTTAAGTCAGGGTGCAATCTGATGAACTGAGCTAATGATTGTCAACAAGGTCTACCAATCTGTGGCGGGAGATGGCACCTCACAACTGACGCCATTTCGACGCACTTTTCAGCCCTGTCGAAAACTATTTAAGCGAGCTCGAGGAAGCTGTTTAAAGGTAATACCGCTGCTGTTTTACAATCCTCGACGACCACATAAAAAGCTCTCAGAGGAGAGGGTTTCAGAGCACAAGACCAATCCTGCAGAGCTCGTTTGAGTGAATGTTTAGCGTAGATTTTAATACTCGCATAGCCTTTAATATTGTCATTTGAGTTTGGTGGGACTCTGCACCTGCACGTGAAGTGCGCTGAGTGCAGGACCGGACTGTGAACGAAGACCTGCAGATCAAAGTCACTGTTCTCTAAGAAGGCACTAGAAACCGCGCGGAGAGGTTCTATCTAAGAATCCAAAAACTACAGAGTGTACTCTCAGTAAACCTCTACTTGCAATATCTCTTCTGCCAGCATAAAAAGCAGGTAAGTGGAAATGCTCTAGGACACAACGCTGTGGGAAGGGGTTAGCTGTGAAAATACTGGGATCATCACCTAGAACGAAGGCCTGGAAAGTGGACACAGGATAAATCACACCGGCATGTGTGTTGGGCCAGTGCTTTGAAACAAGACGCGTGGTGTAAAAAGGAATAGAGCTGGATGTTTTTTTTTTTTAAAAAAAAGAGAGAAAATGAGGCTGATAAAAATGGGCTGGAATGTCTGGCTGGCTGGCTGATGTGATAGGAAGTGACTGAACGCTGAGTTCAAAGTTTACTAGCCAGGTTTCCAACGACTACAAATGGACACCCCTGCCCTCGAAATCTAGCTTTCCTTCTGTTCTATCACATATGTACAAACAGCGTCTCACAAAGATCCACGCTAGCTTCCACTCTGGAATATGTCACACACTTTGCAGCTGCGTCAGCAAAGACGCCTCCGCCATTACATTTTTCTCTATATATCCTAAGCCATTAAACACTTTGACTGTAAGACTGAGACAACAATAAGAGGCATAACCCGGTCACGTGTAGGCGTGCACCATGTACAGTCTCAACACGCAGCTCGCCTCTGCAACAACTGACACGAGGATGAGGAAATGCTTCACTGGATGAGGATTCACTCCATGCAGGTGTTTGTGAGTGTGGTTCAACGCATATTTGCCTGCCTGTCATGTGCTTTACTTCGACAAAAGATATATTTGGATACATCATGTTTAGCACGGGGATCGATTGGCACTAACGCACACGCACGTTTGGCCACACTCCAGTTCAGTCTGTGTGGTGAAACGCTCTCTGGTACATTCCTTCTGCTCTGCTATATTGCTTCCTCTGTCCTACACAGAGGCCTCACATCCCTCGTTTCACGCTCATTAATGGGGGAGGGGGAGTGCGCCGTGGCGTGCTGACCAGGAGGTCACAGTGTGACATGGGGGCTGGTGAGTGTGGAGATGAGGGCATTATCAGCAGTCTTGGTGACAGGGAGCCATGGTAAAGGTAGGTGTCCGCGACGGCAGTCACCTCAGCAACGGCCACCACAGAGGCGGGCCCCTGTCATCACATTTGCCAGGGTGACGAGGCGTGGCCGCGGCGACCGTCACGGCCAGGCGCGCGCGCCTCCACTAGACGAACGAGTTCATGGCGTTGACGGGCGACGGGGCCTCGGAGCTCTCGTTGCCTTCGTGCGTGTCTTTCTCTTTCTTGCCGCTGTACTGGCCGATGAAGGAGCCGTCTTCGTTGAACTGTCCGTCCCCGCCCTCCCCGTAGTCCACCAGGCTGTCGTCGCTCTCGTCGCGCCGCACCGTGCCATTGGACGGCGTCCGGCTGCCCTTCAGCGGCTTGTGGTCCTCCGTGTCACTAGAGCGAGCGGGATAAAGGTCAGATGGAAGGTTACTGAAAAACAGCTCTGACAGTTTGCTTTGCTGCCTGGCGCCACGCTGAGAACAGGCTGGTATCCGAGCGTTAGCATATTACATGATTTATCTGGCTTTTCCACTGCACAAATCCCACATATTGTATGTAGAACATATTGTTCAGTTTGGGCTGAGTGCTAGTAGAGTTTCATTGACATACAATTGCTATTGAAAACATTATTATAATCCACAATTGCACTTCTATACCTCATGGTTTTTGTACAGTGGAGCAGCTCTACATCTATAGTATCTCTTTGTCTCATCTTTTGTGTTAGTGCTGAATTAACTCTGGGGGCTGTGCAGATTTGGGGTCAGTGACCACTGCTGAAGGGGATTCTGGGAATGCGTGGTACTCAGTCTCTTTTCTGAAATGGAATCAACCAATATGCTCTCAGTCAACATGCAATAATCCAGAAATGCATCTTTTTTTTTTCTCCGCAGAGATGAAGCCTGTTACCTTCAGTCAGTATGTTTACAAGATGTAAAAACGTTCTATTCCAGTCAAAACTATACAAGCTCTCACAGTCATTTTCAAGCTCAATGCACTTGCACTATAAAAAAATGAAATGAAGTAAGCTGGAGAAGCAGTAAATCTGGGTTAATGTCAGAAATGTGGTTTCGCTGAGTATGATGGTATGGTAAGATCAGACCAGATGATGGGCTTTGATAGCTTTGCGGGCATGCCGTCTGTCTTTTCTGTTTTACAGCATTTTGTCTTACCTCTCCATCGACCTAAACCCGCCAAATAAAAACAAAAACAAAGAATGGGAGGACACATGCATAGCGATTCATGAGCAACAATGAGTGCCTTCTATGCACTTCTTTGTAGACACACAGGTGAGACAAAGCAAGCACAGAGAAGCACAGAGACAGTCCACATGTTTGAAAAACACAGAGCTCATTAATCGCAACTACTCTAATTCAGCTTTCAGGCCTCTAGCATCCCGTGGAGCGTTAAATGATGGAACCCTCATTATTCCTAGAAAGATGGAGTGAAGCAAGTTGGGCACCATAATGGGATTTGTTACTCTTGTTCTGAGAGCGATCGGGGCACAGGTGACCTAGCCAGAGATGAGATTACTTGTTAAAATGGAGATATTGTGCCTCGTGCAAAGCTTTTATCGATTAGACGGCTGGTGTGCGGATCAGTCGGTCACTGTAAAATTCAACACAGATTTTTGCCTTGCCTCTATGGAGAGTTTGGTAATGGAGTCTGGTGGGGGGAGTTTTTCGGCAGCCTGGTAAAGTGCTCTACAAACAGACAGCCAGGTCAGGACACAGAGCATGAATGGAGGGAAAGAACGTCATACACAACCTTACGCAGGGCTCTCTCACCTGTACTCTCCAAATGTCCCATCATCCTCCTTCATGGGCTGGATCTCAGGGTCTTGGTGGTGAGCATCTTCTTTCTCTTTCACTGTAGATTCCACACACATGTTTTCAAGTTATCATCCGTGCATGGCACTAAGCTTAAAAGAGCGTGATGATGTCAGCCTTACCTGGATATTTGCCACCTTTGTTTCTCCTGATGAAGCATATTATGAGGAGGACCAAGATGAGGAGGGCGATGGCGCACATCAGTCCAATAAACCATCCCTGAGTGGCAATGTCAACCTGTCGGATGGGCACAGCTGAACACAAAGAGTAGACTGTCAGTCCAAATCTCACACTAAGCAGCTTAAAATGGGTGTTTCCTTCATGTTGAACAACAAGGGGAATCAAAGAGGCTGTGAATGCAAAAGTGACATTTAAAAATGTGTTAACATGAGGATGACGAGCTGTGGAAAATGAAGTCACAACGGCAACATGGTGGACCGCTTAGTAGGAATATTAAGTGGCATGCACTGCACACTAACTAACAAAAGAACTACTGAATGTGGTAACACAAGTTTGATGAGGCAGCAACCAAAAGGGGATGGAGCGGAAAAAAAAAGAGTAAAAACTACAAACACCATCTACGCCGAGGCATGCTGCCTCACCTGGCACTGCAACCACCACTTCGTCTGTGCAGTGGATGGTGGGGTCAGTGGGGTCTCTAGCTACCACGCGCACCCTATAGGACGTCCCCGGCTTTAAACCTTTAATCATATGCCAGTGCGACCCGTTTACCAGCTCCTCTTTCCAGTCATCTTCACCTGGAGAGCAATTACACTCAGATTCAATCAGATCGGACTGCCAGTCGTTGTTCATGCTCTGCAAATACAAAGTGAGGCCTTACTGTTTTCTACAATATACTCCACATATACATTCTTATGGTGTCCAAAGTAATCCCAAGTGATCACTGCCCCGTCCTCAGATACAGACGTGTTAACTGTGCCAAACGCAGGGCCAACGGGTGGCGCTGAGCACGCGAGAGAGAGAGAGACAGAGAAAGAAAAGAAGAATCAGGGCTTTAATTCAAAATAAACACTCTCACGTCATGAAATTAACACCTTAAAAACACATTTTAAAGGAATAAACATTCAATATGTGTGATTCCAAATAAAAGCAAGTTTTCAAATATAAAAATCCTAACTTATGGACTTCCAGCAGCCAAAATGAAGTCAAAGAACTCTGGTTGATTAGATTTTGAGGACTAGAAAGAAGAAATGTCTTAAGTTTGCAAATATTTTGACGGTTAGCTCCCGAGGAAATGCTCGTGAAAGCAACGCTGTACAAAATACAACCACACAGCATAGAAACAGTTACTATATTGGATAAAAATGGCCATCTCAGTGAGGACTCATAAAACAAGTCAAGAAAGAACCAGGTAGGTCAGAGTTTCGTTAAAATTGCTGAGATGGACCATTCTTTCATTGCGAGGGAATATGTGTGAATATCAAGGGTGGAAGAAGGAACACGAGGAGTGCGCTTGTACCCTTGTGAGACAGGGGAGGCGGAGACTGAGTGATGGGGAAGGTTGGGTGAGGGGGCTCTGTGGGGCCTGAAAGGACACGGAGAAGAGTGAGACAACAAACAGAGACAGGGTAAAAAAAACAGCAGAGCTGAAAACCGCAACTGTCATGCCGTCCGTCGCATCATGTCTCCGATTGAGAGCGACGTTCTGCACTTGAATCAGCATCCAAACAGCCAATGTACCAACTCTGAATCACAGCAACGCAGCGTGCACATTTCCAAAATCACATCTAGTGGGTGTACGACGTGTTAGTGCTGAACTGAAACATAGGCATTCACAAGCGTCATGCGCGATTCTTCGAATGAAAGTGTGCTCATTTGAAGAAGGCAAACACTACAAGCACTGCTCATTTTTACAACACATTAAACTATGTTCCAGTAACTGCAGAGGAGGACGCACGTGTGGCTGCTTGCCAATGCCATGGAAGTCTGTCACATTTAGATCCTATTTGTTCACGCAGGGAGTTGTCAGACATGCTAGCTTAGCAACATGCAGGGACAATTAAACTAAAGCCAACGTCTCAGCTAAGTTCCTTTTTCTCCTTTTTAGCATGACTAACATGCAGGCACGTCCAGTGGCAAACTTGGGTTACCTTTGCCCGTCACTACGGTGGGCTGAGTAACAACTTCAGAGGAGAAAAAGAGAGATAGAGGAGGTATAAGATGCTGAATGCAGTAGGAAGACCCTTGCACTCTTTATGTCGTCTGCTTAAATGCCACTGAATTACAGCTTCGATATTTTCACCCACTGTTTATGTAATTTGCTATTAAAATGACTTACTTATGTCCTTGACTGTGAAGGCCTCCTCCATGATGGCGGGGCCAGAGCCCTTGATTGTCTTGGCACTTAAATAAAACTTGTAGAGCGTGCTGGAGTTCAGGTTGTCCACGATACAGGTGGTCTCCTTGGCCAGGAAGTTTTTGACTCTTAGTGGTCCCAGTCCATTGGTGAGATTGACTGCAGATATGGAAAAGATGATGATTGGGGAAAAAAAAGGTTAAAAATGTGCAGAAATAGTTTGCACAAAAGCTGCGTAATTGCAGGTAGAACACAACAGGCAGCCGCTAAGCTCACCTGGCTGGTATTTCAGTGTGTATCCAATGAGACGTCCATTGTTTTGGACTGGTGGGCCCCATTCCAGAGTGAGGGAGTCCAAACTGTGATCGATGACGTTTAGAAAAGAAGGGCGCTCTGGGACTGCAAAACAACATCACATCAGCAATCAGGAAGACCTATTCATGGGACTGAGAGGTCTGTTAGGCTGTTTTGTATGAATTGTTGCGGGTTCTAGGTTAGTTTGCTATTTTATAGTCAATGTGACATAGAAATCAATACTAGTACTAGTAAGTATCTTAGGATAGATCCAACACAATCGAGGACATATTGTAGTGAAAGGGAGTTAAGTTAGAAAATAAAATTCAAATTGTGGGAACCCAATTAATTTACCTCCAAGGTAAATCATGTATGACCTTTGTCCAATTATTTGGGCAATGAAAAAAAACAGCTTTATTGTCAGTTTGCCCAAAACCTCCAGAACAGCAGGGAGACTGGCGTAGCAGAAGAATAACATGCACCATATTAAGATCAGCAAGTCAGGTCAAAAAGGACAACCACATCTGCCATGGTCAGGGGTACACACCTCCCTCAGGGGTCTCAAATATTTTGCTTTGGCTAGGAGGCCCCTCTCCCTTGTTATTGAAGACCTTGACGTAGAGGCTGTAGACGCTGTAAGGCCGGAGGCCCGGCAGACGTCCCTCGCTACGGTTTCCACTGAACGCCAAAGACTCCTCCTGCTGCTCCGCCTCCTCTTCTGTCTCATGCAAGCCGCGCTTGCGACAGTAGTATACCTGGAAGGACATTAATATACAGTATATAAAGTGCCTTATGCTTGTGTACTGAAATGTGTGCTAGATACAAGTCTCCGAAAGATAAGTTGATATTGAAAAAAACCCAGCAGAACCACTATAAATCAATCAATACCTTGTATCCCTGTAGTTTCCCTCGGACTGAGGGGAGGGATACGGGCTCCCAATGTACCTCTGCGAGTGTGCTGTTGTGAAACACTATCTGCATGCTGTCAGGAGCGGACAAAGGGACTGCGAAGCAACGAGAGAGAAGCAATTCGTTAAGACGTATGGTGTTTCTCCATGTAAGGGAAGGACCCCTAAACGGTGATTTTGGAGTTTCCTACATCACTAAATGCAGCCAATGGACTGCTCAAATGTCCAGGATCTTGGTTGTGGAATATCACACTTGAAATGCATTTTGACTATTGCTGAAGATATGAAGGGTTCACTCACAGTCTTCTCCAGAATACCCAATCACTACTTCAGGCTCTGGGCCGCTGCCGAGGTCATTTATTGCTTGAACCGTGATCTCGTAGGGCACGTAGGTGGGCGTTCCGGACACAACAAACTGGGAAACGTTGACCACGTTCTTTGTGGACCAATCCTCATCCACGTCTTTCTGCCTCCACTGCACTTTGTACTCTAGATTGGGCCCATTGGACTGAAATCCTGTCAGCGGCTGTACAGACAAAGATAGAAACAACTTGACTGCTCTGAAAAGTTTGCCTTTAGATATGCGCCATTATTTTAAATAAGAAAAATAGATTTTCAGAATAGAGCTTACAGTCCAGGAGATGACTAAGTTGCTGGGATCTGTTCCTACTCCTTTAACATCTGTTGGATTTACATCAGGAGCTAGAAAAAAATATATAATTGTTCAGCCAGTTGATATTTTTGAATATATTACCCGTTTGTTTCCCTTGAGGGAGAGGCTGTGCTCATCACCTGCAGGGCTGGTCCTGTATTGGATCGAGGGTTGGCTCGGCTGGCTGTAGCCGACTTCATTCAAAGCCAGGACCCTGAAGGAGTAGTAGACGTACGGAGAGAGCTGTAACTGTGCCGCAGTGACAGTACCAGCAACCTCCGTCAGATTGATCCATATCCCGGGCAGGTGGAGCAGATCCTCAAACTGAATCAGAAACTCTGGGGAAGATGGAAAAAAAAAAAAAGAAAAAAAAAGATAAAGGTCGATCTGTGAAGTAAATACCGTTTGAGGTGGAGCAGATCCTCATACTGAATCAGAAACTCTGGGGAAGATGGAAAAAAAAAAAGATAAAGGTCGATCTGTGAAGTAAATACCGTTTCAAAGGTGTCCATTGCTGCAACTTCCTGCTTCCTTTAAAGATAATAATAACGATCTCTAATGAGGCAGTGTAAAAAAGGAGTGCAGCATTGTTTGATAAACAACAACTAAACTTCAGAACATTTCATACTCTGTATGGGACTGTTGTTTTCAGCTCCAGGAATCCAGGTGAGCTGGACGCTCCTCTCCATCTGGTCGGTCAGCTCCAGGTTAGTTGGTGGGTCCGGCTTCTCTGTGAAACACAACGAGGAGCCCAGACAAATGAAAAATCTCCTCCTGCTATTGGTTATAGCTAGTGCTTGCTATTATTTGCCTGAACATTCGATTACCTGCAGGTGAACTTATTTTGCAAGCACACTTGAAGCATCAGATTGGCTTCATTTAGGAACTTAAAATTAGATTAACCGTGTTTTTTTTTTCTGAGTTAAGTTCATCCAATAATTTAAAAGAAACTATGAACATGTGAAATAATATTTGCTGGAATTAAGTACTTTCAGGCAAGTCAAGATAAAGCACCTGTGTGGGTGAAGCATACACATGCAGAGGCTGGGCATTTTTTTAATGCTGGGGATAAAATAAAAATCTTATAAAATCATTCGCTTTTACCGTGTGAAAAACAAACAAATAAATAAATAAGGCAATAACGACAATCAACATTAAATAAACATTAAAGCTGCAGTAGGTAACTTTTATAAAAATAACGTTTTCTCATTATTGCTAAAATGATCACTATATCCTGACAGTGAGACATGAGACAGTCTGGCTCCTCTGGTCCCTCCTACTGCTCCCAATAGCAAGGTTAGACTGACTGTTTTCAGACTGATCCGATTCCTCGCACAGCACTTTTCCCCGCAAGGAGGAGCTGGCAGGGAAAGCGAGAGTGCACCTCTTTTACTTCTATAGTCCTCTCTCCTCTCAAACTCACCGACTGCAGCTTTAAGGTGAAATGGAAGCGGTTTACAAAAAGCATGGACGACAGGCACAAAATCCTAATCTATGGATGTTCATGGTTTACCGTAGACAATAGCTGGAGTGGGGGTAGCCTCTGAGAGAGCAAGAAGTAGGAGTTAAGTACAAGAAGAGATTAAAAGTTAGTGAGAGATATTTAAAGCACAACAAAAAGTTGGAAAAACACTATAACACTGAATCACTGTACATTCCAACATTTAGGAGAGAAGAGAATGGAGTTACTTGTTCATTTGTGTCTGAGCCACTGCCAGAATTTACCGACAACATCAGATCTTTTGCCATGTTTCACTACAATCACAACCTCTCACATCCAGATGAGAGTCGAAACCCCCTAAATGCGTGCTTGAGTGCAAACGTACCTACGACAGTCAGCATGGCGCTTGCTGAGTCCCAGTCCAGAGTCGTGTTCATGATGCAGGTGTAGGTGCCCTCATCTCCAGCTCTCACATCTTTGATGGTGAGACTGTCTGTGTCCACCACAAACCTGGCAACACAGTATCACACAAGGATGATGCACTTTTCCGTAAGATGTGCTAAAATGAATCTCTGGAGATCTTGGTACCTCTCATCATCAGGTAACTCTCCATTGTCTTTGAGCCAGGTCACAGTGAGGAAAAGAGAGGGGTCATGTTTGACTTTGCACTCGAACGTGGCGCTCATTCCTCTCTGAACCACCCTGTACTCCGGCTGCTTCAGGATCCGAGTGGGTTCTGCGTGATGAAGAAAATTAAAAAGTCCGTATTGAAAAGAAATTGCGTGACTATAGTCACACAACCTGATGTCGTGTCATGTCACTTTAAGAACAACCAATCTCCCAGTCTGACCTTTAACCTCTAGGTACACATGGTTCTCCTTCATCCCCAGATTGTTGGTGGCAATGCATGTGTATTTTCCACTGTTTAGTGGCTGGGCCACAAGGATCTCCAATGTACCATTCTCATGAATCACGTACTGGTCACCATTCTTGATTCTGGTCTGATCTTTGAACCTGCACGTCAACAGCAGACCACATGGCTCCATTCTTAAACATTTCTGTGCACCAAAACTGACTAACATACCACTGAATGTCACTGGCATAATGCAAGCAGGGACACATTCATGCAAGTCAGGTCTGAAGGAATGTGTCCATTGAATTCTCAATTTTAAGTATTGCAATAAATTTTGTTTTTCAGATTGTTACGGAATTTTTTAAAGATGTGATCTAACAACCTTTCATTTCAAATTGCAGCACATTTAAAGGACAATGAGTCTTATTTCTGGATCATCAAATACTGACACTCGGGGTAATAGCCGGCCCAAACTACCAATTCAGATCATTAGTTTCAACCGCGCCAGTATTTGAGCACCTGGGAATCAGACTAAGAACTTTTAAACCTTTTTTTTCCCCCCGATTTGTAGATATCTTATACAATCTGAGTCTCACCATGTGATGGTTGGTATTGGTGAGCCAAAGGAGGCGCAGTGAAGTAACGCAGGGTTGTTGGTGATGACCTGGTGCACTTGGTTGGGTGGAGTGAGCACCCTCGGTGGCTCGGCTATAGAAACACAACATCAGCACTCACTGTATCTCACATATACAGGCCTGTACAACAACATTTCATGGCCTTTTTTTTTGACTTGACTCACCAAGAACGTTGACAAAGGCATTCGCCATCAAGTAACCAAATTCATTGGACGCGTTACACTGGTAGACAGCACTGGACCCTGACCGCACATTGCTGAGAATCACGGTGTCGTCATCCACCTTCCGACCGTGGTCTTCAGGTGCGTCTATACCAAACAAGAGCCAAGAATTTAAACACATTAACCAGCACATTCTGGTGCATTTGCTGAAACTACATTCGGGTCAGGTCTGGAAATATTTGGACAATGACACAGGAATGCGAGCCGCCTAGTGGCCCACTTCTGGTAAGCAGAACTGGCGCTGTGGGATGAACCTTTATTTGCCTTTATACACCACCAAAACGGACGTTAACAATAAAATAACCAAGAAGGGACTTTTAACTTAAAGAGGTTCCAAAAAAATATGGCATTTACTGTTTATGAATTACAGCCATTTCATGCAGAGTACCTCCATTTTCAGGGGCTCAATAATATTTGGACGACTGTCTGACAAGCAGTTTTATGGCCAGCTGTGGTCAGTCCCCCCATAACTTGAAGCCAAATGAGGCAGATGAAAGGTCCTGAGTTGTTTTTTCAGGTGTTGAATTGGCATTTGGCAGCTGTCTAACTAGAGCTTTCAATGTCAAGTCCAAGGAGATATCAATGAAAATGAAGGAGGTCATCATTAGGCTGAAAAAATAAAATAAATATCAGAGAGTCCAACTCAACAGTTTGGTGCATTCTTTGCACACATTCAGCCAAATGCTATAGAACTGATAGGACTTAACAATGCAGATTGATAATGACCTTAAACATACTGCAAAAGCAACTCAAGACTTGTTGAAGGCAAAGAAAGTGGATTTTTTGTTTCAATTGCCAAGCCAGTTACCTGATCTCAACCCAACAGAGCAGCTTTTCATTGACTGAAGACAAAACTGAAGGCAGAAAAACCCACAAACAAGCAGCAACTGAAGGCCTGGCAAAGCATCTCCAGGGAGGAAACTTAAAATTTGGTGATGTCCCTGGGCTCCAGACTTCAGGGGGGGTCATTGACGCTTATATTTCTAATCATGTTAGTTTGTCCAAATGATTTGACCTCCTGAAAATGGAGGTGCTCTGCATAAAATGCTTGTAATTCCTAAACAGTAAATGCCATATTTGCCATTTTTTCAAATCCACTGTTGTGGTGTACAGAAACAAAATAATAAAAACAGTGTCATTATCCAAATACTCATAGACCTAACTGTAGAATACCATGTAGTTAAAAAAAACCACTGCTGGGACTGGCTGTTCATTTCCACAACAAGTGTGCATTAAAATGTACAGTCTCTGATGCTTTCTGGTGCAAATGTACTCAGGGGTTCATTTTACTCACTCTCTATGGGGACTCCATTCACAAACCAGCTAATCTTAGGCTTGGGCTCCCCATTGACACGACACGTAAGGATGCCAGTCTCGTTCGGAGCGAGTATCAGGTTCCTGGGAGCGCTGACCCAGAAAGGAGCCGCTGCGGATGGCAATGAAGATATGTCTTTGCATTAGAGAAAATAGCGTATTCGAATGTTGCACATGCTGCCATCCTCACTATGAATTGACACTTAGGTCTGAGGCGCAGGGTTGGGGTTAGTGTAACCTGCACACCTTTGACGGTGACCTTGATGATGTGATGTGCAGTGCCCAGGCGGTTTGTGGCTGTACAGCGGTAGTCCCCAGCATCTGCTTCATTCACATCAGAAATCTTGAGTCTTTTCTGGAAGTTCTGAAAGGATATCCTGTTACTGGACAGCTCTCCTCCATCCTTCTGCCAGGAGACGTCTGGAGTGGGCCTGGCATCGAAGAAATTACAACACGAGTTTTTCTTGTTTTAACACTTCTTTTCTTTGCTTCCACATATTTATACATGTTTGTTTTTCCAAACGTAATACCAGATGCCTACTTACAAGCCCTCTGCAATGCATTCCAACTCCAGAGTCTCCCCTCTCAGAACCATCTTGGTACTGGTGGCGCCCAGAGGCAGCATGAAACCGGGGCGATGGTCCCCTTCTGGATTGTCTACAGACACGTGGGTACAAGATGAAATCAGAACCAAACAGCAGCGTTAGATCTGAAAGCTCCTCCATGGAGCATTCAGTGCAGACCACCAGAGGAGCGAAACAGCGAGGGCCTCAGAGTGCCATTTCCTTATATTATAGGGAACAGTCAATTTGTCAATATGGATAGAAGGGACAGCAAAATACGAATATATATGAGCAGCATGCTGTAATCTGGGAACACGAGGAAACTCCCACAAAGGAGTGGCTTGTTTCAATGGCAACACAGCGAATTTCTCTTAGTAGAAAACAACCCCCTCCAAGCCCAAACATCCCACAAAAGTTGCTAATGGAAGAGTCTAGACTTCTTTCACACTCCTTTGCCTAAAAAGGCCGGAAAATGTAAAATGAGCTGATGTCCTCCGACTCAGAAGGTGGATAAAGGGCAATGCCATGTTAGAATAATCACGTATCATACTTTATAGTCTATGTGCCCAACTTGGATACTCATTGAGGCCTAGCAGAACATAAGATCAGTCTGAATGCATTTATGGTTCTAAGAGAAACAGCTGATATTTAATGTTGTGCATGCACTAAAGATGAGGCCATCATGGGCTTTATTACGTAACCTGCATACACCGTTGGCTATAGATATTGTTGTTTTGCCATGTAATAAGCATCACACCATGCATTAAAGCTAGGTCTTTTTCTTACATATATACAGTATATATATTTACCAAAATCACATGTTTTGGAAATGGGATATAAAAAACAAGAGAGATCTGAGGGCGAGTTTGTTAATACAGCTACAAAGGAGGGGACAAGTGTGTGTTGGGTTTGGTTAGGCCAGGGAGGGAAAGCCGGGCTGGGTTCACACTGAGGGGGCTGAATAGGAATAAACCAGCAGCACTCACCACTATAGAAATCAGTGATATTGTATAAAGCAGCCACAGTCTCATTCATTGTTTCCACTGTAATATAACAGAAAATCAGTAGCATGCAAAACTAAAGAAAGCAGAAAGAAAACAGAAAATGCTTTATGTCACAGTTTGTTTTTAGTGGATCAACAAGGCATCGCCTTGTGATGATGCGTTGTAAGTGAAAACATGAAAAAGATCACCGCACTAAGATATGTCCACCAAACCAAACACTACATAACAGCACAAAATCAATTTACAGATAAGACATATGTGCATAAGCAACACATGGATTTTCAACTGGACTAACGCAAGAGCTCAGTGATCAGAAAATGTGTAGAAAAACATCTTGAAATGTGACATAAAAGGGCAAAATTCACCACTTAGATTTCAAGGCAGGTTTTTGTTTTGTGCACCAGTCAAATGAAAAGAGAAAGGTAAGATGTGGGTTCTGGAGGACTGTTGATGCTGTTGCATTCAGCGACTTACTGTTGAGCACAGTGACTGAGATAGGCTGCTTCTGCTGGATGGTTTGTGTGTGAGGAAAGCGAGCATAGCAGATGTAATCCATCCTGCTGTCTTCCGGGAGAACATTTGAAAAGTACAAGTCTCCATTCAGAGCCAGGGACACTCGTTTGTCCAGTGGTAGCCTCTGGAAGTCTGAAGGACACGAAGGGAAAGATGTTCGATATGAAAATAAAGGCATGCCATTGTGTAAATAGATGGTCTGACTTAGTTCCAAAAGATAAAGATCCTCCTAAATCTTTTTTCCATTCATCTATTTTCTATCCTTTACTTCTGCCATTGTTCTATTAGCTGGTATTCTATATGTCCTTGCATGTTGCATAAAGACATGCAAACAACTCACTGTTATCCATCCAGAAGATGACAGGAGGGGGCAGCCCTGCTGGGGGTCGGCACTGCAGTACCAACGATACCCCCATCTGCACCACAATGGCCTCATTTCTCTCCTTTGACCACAAGGGGGACCCTGTGAGTTACATACTCATCAAACAAAAGGTGCTAGAGGCTTCCATGGCTTCACATCATTATGGACCACATTCACATCCATGTGCAAAATAGTTCAACTTCTACAAAGCATCTCTATGAATTTATATTAGATTACAAAACCAAAATGTAAATACAGTAGGTGAACAGGATGAGAAGCCTTACTGGACTGTCTGATGATAATCTTGTTGGACACAGCGGTGCCGCGCTCATTGTGGGCTGTACACTGGTACGTTCCCTCGTAAGCCTCAGCCTTCTCCTCGCTGATGTCAACGACCAGAGTTCCTGAGCCGGGCTTCATCAGGACTTTGGAGTCTTTCTCTACATCAAAGTGGGTCCCGTTTCTTGTCCATGAAAAGCTAGGTACAACAAGAACAACAGCTATCACTTTACTTTCTGGCCTATAACAAATGTACCTGTTTGCTGGAATCATCAAGACACCACAGTCTCTCCTCAGTCCGACCGATCTGGAATCACTGATTTTGCTGCAGGAAGTGTGTCAGATTCGGACCCATTTGATTCAGAGGCTGGTGGCCAACATGAACCGTTTCTAATTTGTGCTGTCAGGTGTGCTTCTCCATGACAACAGTTGCTATGGTGATATTTCCACACCGCTCCCTGCTAAATTGGCCCCGGAAACAGATCTATAATTTCACACAGGGTTCGATAAAACTGAGGAGGGGCCGGCTTGCGGGTCAGATTTCATCTGCAGTGTATCAGGAGCTCAGAAACTCTTGAGGAGGGAACATCTCACCTGGGATGAGGCTTCCCCTTGGCTTCGCAGTGGATGACAATGTTCTCCCGCGGATCAAAGATGTAATCCTTCGGGGACTGCAGCGTTATAGTGGGGGGCTGGGGCACTGGAGAAGCGTGAACAGAAGCGCGGTTCAGACACACACAGTGACTTGTAAACATTAGCACACGTCTACAATGAAGGGGTATGCAAGCACACATGCAGCAAGCACTCAGTCGAACTTGACAATCAAGTGTAACAACATCTAGAGCGTCAAACAAACGCCGCGACAGTTATCTGATGTGATAACAACTCACCGGGCCCTGCATGATCTGACAAGTGCCACTCCAAAACAAGCAGATCGTTTAACACCATAACAGCACTGAGATAACTGCATGCATGTCTAACTTGGCTACAGTACACACACACAAAACCAAATAGGACTGAAGGTCAACAAAAACCGTATCACGAGAAGTCACAGCAGTGTTTGCGGCAACTTACATCCTTCCAGTACTTTAGCTTTTTGTCCACCGTGACAAGCCGTACCACAGCGATAGAATATTGAGGAAAGGTGTTAGTTTTTGCAGGGAGTAAGCCTCAGGTTCAGGTGACATAGTTACACATTCAAGTACTTTTATGCATGTATTTTATACCTGCCTATGGTTTCATCTGTTGTAGGGCTGGGCAATATTTACAGTTTGATGTATATCATTATCGTGATATGAGAATATATATCCTCTGATATTTTGGATAACATTACATCATGATATGGCATAAGTGTTATCCTTTTATGGTTCTATAGGCTGCACTGATGAAATTTTCCTGTAGTAAGATTTGGGTTCACATTACTAATCACGAGTTGTATAAATCATCATTAGTAACGTGAAGTGTTCTATGTGACAAATATTTTGTCTGTACAACAGACGTTCCTACACTACAGGTATATCTGTAATATCCATATCAAGGTATAAAGTCAAATATATTTTGATATTTGATTTCGCTTACCCGCATTTATTTAAAAAAAACACATCAGGATATATACCATGGATAGTGACCTACAAATATCACGATACTATTTTAAGGCCAAGCCGCCCAGTCCTAGTCTGTGGCTTTGGTTTAATCGGGTAGGTGTAAATAACGCAAGAAAAGTAGTTGAAGACTGATCATTTCATACAGGATGTGCGATATATTGCTTCTGCAGACACTAAATTGTATATCACAACTGGAAACCATGCGGACACATGCAAATCATAAAAGTAAACTGCTGCTAAAGGTTCAGCTACTCTTGCAGCCCACAGAGGCTGAAACATTCATCATTAAGCTCCACAACAGGAAAATATTTTCATCAATGTTTTCCACTTTGTACCATTTTGATAATCAAGTCAAATGTGATATTGATAAAGAAAATACTTACGATCAAGAGGAACTTCAAGCGCTGAGGTCAAGTGACTCAAGACTATCAAGAGCAGAGCTCCAAAGCCTGGCACCCACTTTCTGTTCGGGCCCATGGTTGGCTGTCACGATGAAACTTGTTAACTTGTCCAAACTTAACGACACAATCTGGGTGGTCGGCGGAGTGAAAGAGTTCAGATCCACTCTACAGAGAGGCACAAAGAAAGAAGACATTACTACCTGGTTCACGAAAATGTTACGTGGTACAAACACACACGCGCTTACACAGACAAAGTGATCCGTATTTATAAAATCAGTCCATAAAAATGAATGATGTCGGTATGCAGGCTATTTAGTCTGAACCACAACGGAAAGTTTACTTTCTTCTCACAGCTCAACACCCAAACGTGTGTGTTAAAGTCAGGGATCACATGTGGGCTTGTCTGTTGAACCTGTCATCCCGCCAGCAGGGAGGGTGGAAATGTCAAAGCAGACTTGATTTCAGTCCCTCTAACTTAAACAACCTAAGCGTCCTGTTTGCCTTGCGTGTTGGAAATTATCTATTTTAAGACTGTTATTCTTGATAAAATCGAGAGAGAAGACCACCCGATGTCTTCTGAGTATTCATTGAAGCTTCAGGTCACAAGTCAGACAGAGAGCAACGCTGTCTGCCTGAGAGTGCAAAGAGCCAGCGAGAACATGCCACTCTTACAACGAGAAAGGGCGGGATTGTGAACAACTCACCGTGATACCTGACGAGCGCCATACAACTGTCCCCTTACAGATGGTGTGTTAGCTACTGTTATGTTAAACCTGTTTGTGTTCTGCAATTCTGTAAATGAGTTCACTCAAGAACATCTGACATCCAAGTTAACACCAAAGGACATCAAAGACATCTAAGGACATTCAAGACATTCAAATTAATATCTGCGGGTGTTAATTGGCTGCCCCACTGTGTGACCCCACGGAGCCCGCCAATTCTTTAGAAAAACAAGTTGCACAGTAGAAAAATACACGGCGGGTTCACACAACCTTGTGCTGAAAATAATAAATTGCCATTACACTTGCCTGGAGATCCATCACGAGACACAACAGCTTAATGTAAGCATCGGTCTACAAAATGTTATATGAGGCCTGATGGAGCATTCAACTGCGTACAGCGTGTTTGCCTGTAAACATGTGACATGTGAGTGCAGTCAGCCAGACCAAAAGAAAAACAAAAAATAAAAAAATCACAGCTCTGACGCAGACATCGGCCCTCACGAGTTTGCCATGTTCACATTAGTAAGAAGCATTTCTGTCAGCGTGTCATATAAATCAAGGCTCACACGAGCGCAGACCCACAAGTGCCAGCTGACTTCCAGATACTCAATGAGATACACGAAGCCGACACAAAGATGCTCGCCGGCATTAACAGGCTCGTAAACGGCACCATTTGAGAGCAGAGTGTTGTGTGTGTGTGTGTGTGTGTGTGTGTGTGTGTGTGTGTGTGTGTGTGTGTGTGTGTGTTTGTATGTCCTATTTATTTATTAGCAAATAGGTATTAAATCACAGCACTGACAATGGCATCAAGACACTCCCCTGCACAAAATGTTTTAAATTCATTCTTCAATGCACAAGAACATTTTTCAAACTGATTCTCAGCACTCTGCAAGCTGGCGGGATCTAAGTCACCGAAGGGTGACAGTAACCCCATTCAGCAGGCTGAGATGGGTGCTGCTGCAGGTAAATGGCTCAGTCCATCGTGGCTTCTCCATTATTCATGACAAGCGCACGAACCCCTGCAACATACATTGTGGACGTGCAGCCACATGTTGATACAACAGGCACAAGCGCGCACAAACAAGCAAAATACACGGGGCTGTTGTCATTCTTCAGAGTCTTCTGAAGGTGAAACAATGGAGCTCATTGTCAGATTCAGGTCTGCAGCATCTCTTTACCACTGGAGCACGATGATGGCGTAGGGAGGGCGCGGCAGTAAACACACACAGAAAGCAGTGCGTCACATTCTATCCAGCTGAGCTCGGCAGAGCGTTTGAGCTCATACGACCCCAGGACACAGCTAATTACGCCGACACGTCCTGTTGGATATCGCACTCGCTAGTTAATCGGGAGTGGGGGGGGGCGACAGCAGAGAGGGATAGAAAGAGCAACACGCTGAAATGCACTTACTGCATTACATACAGGCCATGCATGTTAATGATTCTAATCTCACCACTGATGAAGCAGCGCCATATCGTGCGGATGCAATAAAACAGATTTATTCCAATAGAGTTCATACTGCTTCAGCAGAACTGGCCAAATTAAGACATGCTGGGCCTAATAAGAGGCACTGAAGCCAACTCAACTGATACAGATGCTTATAGGCAGGAGTGTAATCTAAATCTAATAAATGTAATAAACTGCAATGTAAACACTTGACCAAAGGTACTAAGTGACAAAATGAGGAGAGATAGATGATGCAAATGAATGAACAGAATGTTCCCATGGATAAAAATGAAGACATTACAGACAGAGAGGAGATGGAAGAGTGTGATAGGGGATGTGCAATAAAAAGCAAGGCGGACAAACTGTTGATTTTTGAGGCCTATAGACATTTGACGAGACGAAATGTCTGATGACAGCCAACATTGTCTTTAACATTTTGTAATAAACCTATCAGAGTAAAGATATTTTACAGATGAACAATAAACACAATTTGATGAGGATAACAATCATTAAAAATGTGATAATTATGAATAAAGAAACATAAAAACAAATACATCAAACCATAGTTAAAATATATATATATAACATATATGCTCTGGGATTTGTCACAAGGCGATACTCTGATATAATAGACTTTATTAGTTAAATGCCTTATATTTTGGATAGTAGACATTTTGTCGCTTTCTGGGGAGAACTGAGACTAAAGTTTGGCTGTTGCACAAATAAAATACTGTAAATGAAATATAGTCAGATTTGGACACTGTTTGACAAGCAGTTTTAGCTGTTAACGTCCGTTTCTGGTCTTTAGGTTGGGCGAACCAATGAGCATTGCCAATTTAACAATACAAAACGGATATCAAATGTCGAAACATTCCTTTTAAACCAGCCTGCTGTGCAGTATATTACAACATTATGTTGAAAAAAAAACATATACAACTGGGAAATATAACCTCATTTTTGTCATCTGCTAGCAGGTCACATCTCCGGAGAGGCAGATAGAGATTAACTGCCTGGGGGGGGCTAAAAAATAAATAAATAAACAGTAGACGACACAAATGACGCCCTAAGCCCAGGCACACACAGAAAACATGCACACATACAGCTTCCATGTGCACATCCCTACTATGTGACAGAGTGTTGACTGTCAAACTGTTTAGACATTAACGGGACAACCTTCGTTTTACATGGCCACGCAGCATAAAACTGAACGTTTGACCTTTCAAGTGAAGGTTACACACACGCTTCAATACCTGTTTGTTGCACAGTGAAAGTGATTTGTGGTCTGCAGTGAGAATTTGTCATGGTTACGGGCTGTACCACAGGCGTGGGCTGTGGTATGTGGTGAGAGACAATTTCTCCAGAGGTTACGGACACACAATAACACGGCTTAATGTCCATCCTAACGCTGATAAATCTTTTATAACTGCTCTTTTTCTCACAGGCCACGGACAAAAACACCGAATATGATGACAACAAAGAGGAAGATGAGTGGGATGACTTGCCCAGCAGGCAGGTCACCTCTCATCCTCTTCTCCTCTGACTCAGGGGTCAAGCCCACAAAATGTGTAGCTCTGCCTCTGTGTGCAGACCACTCTGTCCTTGTCTCTCACTTCCTGTCTTCCTTTCTCGATCTTACTCTTTGGCTTAGGAGGAAGATGGGGGAACATGAGCGCCCGGGTAAATGGCTCCAAACAATATTACCGGCACAAGACAGCAACTTATTACATTTTGGCTTCATTTTGTTTCATGGGAAGAAGTGTTAGAGTTGTTCCAATAATGGTATTGTTATCGGTCTCTGAATATCTTGTACAGTGTGGGGGTTATTGTAAGAGATGAGAAAGGGCTTCAAATTTACTCCTACTGAAAGAATCTGACTTCTTAAGAACAGAGATGGGGTAAAGACTGCTGACATGAGCCCAACAGTCTCTCTGGCTCTCGGTTTATGAACCCTGAAGCAACATGCTAAGTTGGTCGCTCCACAGCCTTCAGTCACTCAGAGACACTGAGGCATGACAGGCTGACAGGACAGATGAGGGAGGGAGGCAAAGTGAGGCAGGAAGCGAATTACAAGGGGGGTTGAAAACACAGTCATGTGCAGTCACATCAGATCACGGTGACAGAGATATTTCTAAGATGGTAGGCTGAGTCGGACCGCTTCCAGCCAGTTTGCTGGTTCGCGGTTGTTCTCACTCTGAAGCCTGGTATACAGACATCATTTTCATTTTTATCATTCAACATCAGTGCTATGTTGTTTGCAGGCTGGCATTTTGTCCCACTGAACGTAACACCCTAACCAGACAACACTGAACTGCACTGACCTGCTGTCGCCAGGTCACTGGAATCGGAGCCCTGAGCCACAAGAGTTCTGATAAACACATGGAGGGGAACTGCAGCCTTAATGTGAAGCCACCATCAGCGACACTTCGCTGGTGACATTTAGGAAAGTAGACTGAACTACTTACAAAACAAAAACAGTGAGACAGCCTAAACTGAAATAATACAACAAGCAGCTGGAACCAAAAGGCCAAACACCCTGAAGCTCAACATATAATTCAAAAAAAACAAAACAAGCAAACAAAAAAAGAAATTGCAGACTATAGCTCCTGTAAGCACGGACGCAAAACAGATCTGACATACAGACTTGAACTGCTAATGACACCAAATGAACACTTTTGAACCTAAAGCACTATTTTGAGATCTAATTCTACAATCATGTTTGAAAAGGGAGATTACGTTGATTAAACAAGCTTGCCAGCAAACCGTTTC
>KV751334.1:23483692-23496760 GCA_001698575.1 Mola mola
TGACCATCAGAAACGGGCTTTAATGCCCTTAAACCTCGAGAAACTCTGTAAAAACATGTTCAGCAAGCACACGTAACACAGACAATCCTGTGGTTGATTGGCTAAACTTTTCAAAGTATCATTGTGAAATTAATGTCAAAAAAAAGCACTAATCCATGGATAAAATGAACTGTGGTCAATAATTTAAGTCTCTCTCTGACAGTGTGACGGTGGTACCACATATGTCCAGGGGAGGTTTGCAAACCAGCCAACTCTCATTGGTATTCCTGGGCGCTGGTGGGGAGGAAAAGGTATTGATGAGCAGATACATGCACGTGGCCTGGATACGTGACACTAGGTTTCACATGGCATGAATTAATGGGTTTCTCTGCAGATTTGTGTGTGTGCATGTTTGTGTGTTATTGTAACCTTCAGGACTGTTGCACCTTTAATGAGGTTCCTACATATCTTTTCTATTTTACTCTGCCTGATCAGTCTCGGGGGACCTTGATTCGTGGTAGATTCATCACATCTTTCATTCTGCTTCAGTTAACTTTGCTATTCTTAAAGGTGGTTGCAGAGGTGTTTTGTTTTTTTTTTGGAATGTCAAATGTGGACATTTTAAAGCAATTTGGCCTGTATGTAAGAGAGACAGAAGGGGGAGAAAGTGGAGAGATGGCAATGACTGAGGTGGCTGAAATGAGCAGAAGCGAGGAGAAAAGGGGCATGATGGGATTGGAAGAGGGCGGGAGGTGAGAGATGGGGGAGGGGACTGATTGACGGCGTTGCAACAGGGCAACAAGCTGGCATCTTCTCCTCCATCCATCTGTTCGCCAGGATTACTCACTTAGAGGGCGGGATGGAAGAGGAGAGATCCATCATCACCAGCTACAATAACTGAACCACTTTTCCACAAACTGTTGTGATAATGACACACAGTTAAAATTAACGACCAGCGCGATGTAGTAGAGTGCTCTTGTGGGGCTATCAGATAACAATCTTAGTAATGGGAGGTAGAAACACTGTAGCGGTGTGTTATGCAATACTGTGCTGCAGCGCCTGCTCCACTTACTAAGACATTATTCCCTACTGACACATCTGTTTTATGGGTTTTCCACAAGGCAGATGCACCATGATGATTTATTTTCCCTGGCCTGTTAGCTGATTTAAAATGGCCACATGGAATTTGTATGAAGTGCAACCTCATGCTTTCCACTTTCACTAATATTTGAGTGCACGCCTATCAATAATTTCATGCTAAAGTAAATGACTGTACTTGTTCTTCTAAATGTGATAATGAAATTAAACCACCGTTTCATTTTGTATGTGTGGCGTGCAGTACGTGCATGCATGTGCGCTCAGCAGCAGGTGAGCAAGAGGTCATGCCAGGACGTGTGACTCCTATTTTTCCAGTCACACCCAAACAAAGGCCAAATCCACATTGGTTACTCTCACCTCTCAGGGTGTAGCTATTCTCACGCTGAATATTGTATGTTTACACTTGAAATGTATTTCAAAAGCTTGTCGCAACCCGCTGATTGCGGTTTGAGGATACTTTTTAACAGCACAGTCTTTTTAAACCACAATGCCCAACCTGACACTTCATTTTATGCTTTGGCTTGCGTGTATTCTCACTGACAAGTCTTAGCCCTGCTTAGTAAGTTCATTTCTGATGCTAAACAATAACCGGCTGCACAGGCATTATGTGTGAGTAAAACCAAATCAGAGTTACTGATGTCACAGAACGTGCGCTGGAACTTTGTCTGTATGCTGGGGATTAACAACGGACGGATAGAGGAAGCTCTTTAAAATACTTGACCTACCTTTGAAGATTCAATCGCAGCCACTGTCTGCCACTGGGAAGCGGTTCAAACCTGCAACGAGCAGAAGGAGGCCAAATAAGAAAAATTCCTTCCCACTGGACTAGCCAGTTTTTAAAGCATTGCATTAAACTGCTTATTCCTCAACTACACTAAAAAAGTGGCAACTAATGACTACTACCACATTCCCTATGATATCATGCATTACAGCTGCATCTAACAATTATTTTAATCATAGTAATTGATCAATCTGGCGATAACCATTTACTATATAGATTGTCAAAAAAAAGTGACAGAAATGAGAAAAGAAAATCATTTCTGGAGCTGGAACCAATGTATTTTTAACCATTTTCCTCAAAACAAGACAAGAAACAATTACCCCATTATCAAAGTAGTTGTCGATTAATGTTCTTTTAATTGATTAATCGAATAACCGCTGCAGTTCTAATTAAAGCTCATTTGGTAGTTAATTGTCTCACGACTTATGTCACGTAAACATGTATCACAAAAGACACATTAATAAGTTATTGCTTGACAGCAATAATAATAATAATGATAAATATGTATTTATTGGGTTTGGAAATGCAATTAATAATACAGAATTGACACAAAGGGATTCATTCGGTCTCAAAGCAAACACCCTTGTATTCCTTAATTAGGGTTGCCTGGTGTCAAACATGCAACACACAATGAATACTTGAGCACACCCTCCCAGATCTCTGGGGTGTACCCAGTGAATAACTGCATCATGCTGAACACAATGTCTCCAATCAATAACCAAAATGTCTACACACACTCAAATGAAATGAACCATCCAAACACACACACACACACGCAGTGCCTCCCCACAACCGCCCACAAACTGGCTTTGCCGCATGACCGTGAATGCATTATCGCAATCTCCAGAGAGACCCTCCATTCATCTCACATTAGCAAAACAAATGTGACAAAGCACGCCGGCCCATTTGGACGTGGAACCATTACAAGTGTAGTTAGATCAGGGGGGAAATATGGTGGATCACTGGAGTGTCAATTAATAAACCGGGGGCGTGCTGAACTCATCTGTGATGTCAAAAGATGAGGATGGGGTCTTTGAACTCCCCACACTGACATGAGTCACTGTTGTCCCATGAGGGAGCCTTGAGGGACACCTTCTCCCCATCCCAACCCCAAACAGTGACCCGTTAATGTTGAAACCAAAGGATCTACATGAACATGTATGTATTGAATTGAATTCAGTTTACAACCTGGACTGAACTGAGCTGCAATATTATTTCAGTTGAACTGTATCTAATTGACCCGAGCTAAACTAAGACCTGAGGCCTCAAACAGAAATGAGTGAAAACGGAGGGGGAGAGGAAAGAAACAGGGAGCTAATAATGAACGGAGAATGCACCGAGACGTCAGAAAATCCCCGACAGGAGAAGCTGAGCAAAATGAGGCGATAGACTGTTGAAAGAGAAGGAGCAGGCATGAAGAAACACAGCCTGAATGGTAATCAGAAGCATGTATTATTAACAGGGAAATCTAAAGGCACTTCATCATCAGAGTGCAAGAAAGGGGGGGGGGGGGGCAGAGAGATACTGAGACCGAGCGAGCGGAAAGGGGAAGGAAGAGAGGAAGAGCGAAGAGGAAAGCTAGCAGGGCTAAGCTCGAGTATGACAGCAACCAAACAAAGGATGCCTAATTACAACAGCAAATGCTCTTTCTTTTTACAGGGACAGGCATGGGACAAGAAATATTTACTCTGGTGATGGGACGTCCAAAAATGAAACTTGAGCTGTCTTCTCAATGTGTGTGTCCTCACATTCTGCCCAACACCATTCTATACTATCTTCAGAGCAAAAACGCATCATCGTTGTTCTTTGATCTTCTCTGCTTTCATCTCTAATTCAACAGCATTTTGTTTATCATTTTGATTGGTTAATAATATCATTTCAAGAGCAAAAACTAGCAAATGACTATGTAGACTACATTTTTTTGAGTTTTAGGATGTGTAGAGCTGCGAACAAAAGCTGTACATCGGCCTGTTTGTTGTAGCAACACATTTTGGCGTCGCTAAGACATCCAAGTAGGATCCTCAGCTGCTACATTTCTATTATGAACTAATTTTGGACCATGACGCTCCGTTTTGATTGGATTGGAGCGTAGGAATTTCATCAGTCAGATGTGTAGGATTGATCGGTTCGTAATCGGCAATCCCTGGGCAATAACTGTAACTCAACTCAAGCATTTTTTTTTTTGCATTGTGTTGTTTAAAACCAAAATTTTAATCTCAGTCGACATTGATTACATATATGATAATATCGGCCAACCAGCCAATCAGCTGGTTGTGTCTCTTCCTTTCTTTTGCATCTCAAAGCAGCCAGAATGCAAAGTCATCCTCAGAAAAATCCCCAGATAGCCTACATTTGGTCTTATGATTTGAGCTAATGCTGTTTTTAGGTTCGCAGATAAGCTAATTAAGTCTACATGTCCATCACTGACCACGATTACCGACATGATTGTCAGGCCCACAACCCCTGCAGCTGTTGTAGTGATGCAAAAAAATTAAATGCGCTGACTTCAATAATACCAAGTGTCATGCCACACTAAACAGAAAAATTGGCAGTTTTTGAACTAAAAGTCAGCTTAGCTCCATCTAAAGATAACATATCTGCCTATGAGCAGGTGTAATGCTGCCTACTTAACATATTTCATCTTGAATATAAATGTGGTTTCGCGTGAAATGAAATGCTTCTGTGTGTGTGTGCAGTAATCCATTAATGTGAGGGGCCTCAGCAATTGAAGAACAAAAAAATCCACTCCCCATTTCAGCTACATCTATTAATACACACACACACACACTCACAACTGGTAAATTAGACTGACTCCTATATACCATTTCCACAGTAAGGACATACGGGTTTATAAGATTTTAAAATGCTTTATACCGTAGGTGATAATGCAGGTTCTCATAAATCCATAAACACAACTTTACTTTGAATGTGGGTTAAAATGACTATTAGTGAGCAAAAAGTATTTCCAAGTTCCTTAAAGTCCATTTAAAGAAAAATAATGCTTGACTCTAACTATAAAATAATAAAACTTGTGTTCCCTCAGGGTCTTCTGAAATAAATTGAAAATCTCAAACCACATTAGAAGTGCTGTCTTCCAAATCTTTGTGTCCTCACATTCTGCCCAACACCCAAACATCATCATTGTTTTTCGATCTTCTCTTCTTTCATCGGTTATTTAATGGCATTTTATTTACAATTTTGATCGGTTACTTAAGATGTAATGATGCCATAAAGTGTTTATTTCAAGTGCAAAAACTAGCATTTGACTTTGTAGAGTAATCATTTTAAATTTTAGGATGTGTAGAGCTGTGAACACAAGCTATACATCAGCCTGTTTGTCAAAACAACATATTCCGGCATCGCTAGGACATCAAGGTAAGATCTTCAGCAGTGATGCGAATAAATTAAATGCATTTCATTAATACCAAATCTCATGCCACACTAAACAGAACAATTGGCAGTTTTTGAACTAAAAGTCAGCTAAGCTCTGCCTAAAGATAACAAATCTGCCTATGAGCAGGTGTAATGCTGCCTACTTAACATATTTTATCTTATTTTCTTGTTTCTATGAGTACCAGCACGCATCAACTGAAATTAGCTGTTTCATGCTACAAGCCTATTATTTCTTGGCCAATAATGACTCCAAAGAGCTACAGTGAAAAACTACAATTGAAAAATCCCAAACTGTTGTCTTCACGCTTTGGTTTATGTTTAGTGCTTTTTCATAAAGGAGACAGACCTTTACAACACTTGTGATTCTCACCTTATTTTCTATATAGATGAAAATCAGTGTATCTTCTCAAAAGAGATCTGAAATCAGAATGCATGTGCGCTTGTGTGTGTGTGTGGCACGGGTGGGGGCTTGGCAGACGCTGATACGACAACTGACCCCGGGCATGAATATAAATGTGGGTGCGCGTGAAATGAAATGCTTCTGTGTGTGTGTGTGTGTGCAGTAATCCCTTAATGTGAGGGGCCTCAGCAATCGGGGAAAAAAAAAATCCACGCCCCATTTCACCTACATTTGATATTAACACGTACACACAAACACACACACAACTGGTAAATTACCCCGTAATGTAAATTACCCCTATATATCATTTCCACAGTGAGGACATACAGAGGTTCATAAGGTTTTAAAAGGGGTTATGCTGTAGGTGATAATGCAGGTTCTCATAAATCCATGAACACAGCTTTACTTTGAATGTGGGTTAAAATGACTATTTGTCAGCAAAAAGTATTTCCAAGTTCCTTAAAGTCCATTTAAAGAAAACAAAAATGCTTTAAGTATTACAATCAGAGCAAACAAGTGATCGTTGTTTTTTGATCATCTCTTTTTTCATCTCTAGTTTAACAGCATTTTATTTACAATTTTGATCAGGTACTTAAGATGTAAAAATGCCCTAAGGGTGTTTATTTTCAAGTGCAAAAACTAGCATTAGACTTTGTAGACTAATTATTTTCAGTTTTAGGATGTGTAGACCTGCGAACACAAGTTGTACATCGGCCTGTTTGTCGTAGCAACATATTCTGGCGTCGCTAGGACATCCAAGTAGGATCCTCAGCTGCTACGTTTCTATTCTTGAGCTAATTTTGGACCATGACGCTCCGCCTTGATTGCACGCTTCTTTCAGTGTCTCAGCGTTTGCTCGAGCCGCACTGACGTTTCCTCACGTCCGTGACTGCGTTTGATTTCCGGATGCCAGTTGCCTTGGCGCTGGCCTGTACACACAGCTGTCAAACAGAAACTTCACACTTGCAAAATGTCACTGGAACGAGATATGAGTAGTCAGCGGCCCTTGCGACTGCCTTTCAGTATCTGGGTAAGAAAAATAAAATGTGAAATGTCCCTTATGTGACGTCTATGGAAACAGTAGCACCTGGACCAGCGCGCGACCGACGGGAGCCTTAAGGCTGTCTGTTCACTGAGACACCATCTGTGTGTGACAGCGGTGTGGGCCTTGGGGGTTATTTATTACTCGTGTGTGCTCTGTGTCTGCATGTATCAGAGAAAAAGACAAACGACCTCATTATGAAGATGGTCACCATGTTGTGTTTACTGAGCCGTGTCACTGGGTCTCATACATGCACATTTTTCACACTTCAAAAATTGTTGCATATCCGACAAATCACAAAAAAAAAAAAAAAATACTCAAAAGCCCAATCACATGACTCTTTCTTTTAACTGCTGGGACATTTATTTGTTTTCAGATTCTGCACATGCTGAAGGAAAAAAATGTGCTCTATTTCAGAGGAGGGACTTTTTGTGGCTGATTTAAGCAATTAACAGGGACTGTTCCTGGTTTTTCAAAGCACTTCATTCACTCGCACTGGTGCGCATTCGTTTTTACCCTACAGACACAAAACGTATACAAGAGCAGAAAATAGCGCGAGCTTGACTGAGTTAAGGCTAGACTGTAAAATGCCACAAGCCCGTGTCAGGATGGCATTTCCAGCTGCCCACACATTCCCTTTTAAATGCTCGTATGTCTGTGTGCACTGGACATAATGACTGAGGGGGTGGAAGAGGGTTGGTAACCATGGCTCTCGGAAGGGTTTTTTAATTTGAGCAGCTTGTGAGCATCCTTCCAATGACAGACAACACACACATTCCAGTTTCACGCAGGAAAGAGCTGGGTTTAATCAGGAAGATTTACAGCCTCCTGAAAGTTTTTTTTTTTCCCCCCTTCCCGTCAGAGTTTAAAAGGGCAATGCAACGATCCGTGCTGTTTCCACACTCGACTCCAAACGATGCACATAACTGTGTCACCAAGAACAAGTCACACATGCACACTGTGGTACGTGCAAGGGAGGATAAATCATGATTAGGGAACGGTGGGAAGTAGCACTCTTCTGCTGCTGATGCTTGGCCGAACTTTCTGTTGCCGATAAGGAGCATATTTTAAAATCGGTCCAGGGATTGTGGGGGGCTCTCTGGGGGTTGGATCCAATCATCAGACTCATTTCGACAGGGAGTGTGTTGAAAACCAAAAGAGAGAATGAGAGGGATGAGCACAAGAAGCCACAGACATTAGAAAAAGACTAGAGTAAAACTATTTTGGCCACCGTGAATGCAGATGTAACCGTACGACAATCATCAAATAACTCTCAAGACTTTGCTGGTGGCTTTCAAAGGCAACATGTACCCATCAAATTAAAACCCGACATTAATTACGGCCTTCTTACAGACTTCAACCCCATGTGATGACGCGCTATGGTTGGATCTACTGTAACGTCTTACTGTCAGAAATAAGAGTCAGTACGTGAAACAAACTATTTATGCACGAGATACAATAGTAACTGACAATATCTCTTTTTCACGATGAATGATGTTTTGTCAATAATTATTTCAATTCTACTCAGTCAGGTCAGTCTCAGCTTCTGAACACTGTTGGTATTAGCTCAGTGACTGACTGGCCTCCTGGGAACACGTACACCAGACACAGTGTAAATAACATCTCTGCTTCTCCTACGAGGACGAGCCAGAACATCTGCTGAGAAAAACACCCTTATACCGGGATGTAGATAAATACACATTACCCAACTGGTTAAACAGGTTCACAACTTTCACATCTTACCTTTAAAGAGGCCACATGCGGACACTGTATGTACACAGCCTCACATCGCATCAGTGTCTTCTCATCGGACCGATACAGATATTTTTGAAAATCACTTACATTTGCCAATGCCAATATACTGCGCATCCGTATTAAAGAGCTGTAACTCAGATGGCTTCATGAGGAAAGGATGCAGGATTTTGCCCCTAAACACCTATACTACAGTCACGTTGGGAAGAGATCCCAGGACAACCATGTGCACGGAGGCATGACAGCATTTTGAGATCTGGCTTGAAAAAAACCATGAAAAAGCTAAAGCATTTACAGTATAATTCAGGGACTTTCCCATAATACAATACAGCAGAAAACCATTTTTATAAAAGCCTAATGAAAATGTTTTAATGCTAATTCAGCCTCCATAATGAAACACACATGATTCATTAAACAAGCTGGCGAGGTGCTATTAATACCAATACTTTGTGGCTCTTCGACATGAAACAATCTCCCACATGAAGACCTGACGGTGGCTGACGTTTCCATCAAGATCTGCGAGGCTGCAACTCTTGCACACTGTCACCATGGAGAGACAGCCAGAGTGCTTCACTGAGCAGAGCTTGGCCAACAGCGACATGACACGTTAGACATGTTGAGGAAAAAAAAAAAAAAAAAAGCTGTCAGAACCCTGGAGACCGTCTTATCTAAAGACACAAAACAAATGAGAGGCAAGGGAAAAACAAAGATGGAGACAGATGTAACGCAGCAATAGTGAAAAAACGGCGAGGCAAAGGAGTGCAATGAGGGAGTGGAAATGAGAGTGTGAGGAACAAAGGGGCTGTGGACAAGGGAGGGCAAACAGTGGATGGCAAAGAATTACAGGACGCCTGGGAGACGTCTAATATTGACTGCATGTCTTCTGCCTAACACGGAGCGGTGAGGAAGAAGAGGAGCGGACAATTGAGGCCGGGACAGCACTAGAGAGGGATTTCTGTGTGATTCATTAATTTAGGACTTGTCACAAAAACCCTGCTCTCAAGCTGAAAGCTGTGATGAGGTGGCGACAGGCGAACACAAAGGCCCCTCAGACCAACGCACGCAAGCTTACAGTAACACTGTCGCTTTTTCCACTACATTATGTTTCTCTGAGTCAGATTACTGTACATCAGTCTTTTTAAGTGGATCAGCAAAGCCAGATTGTTGTTTTAATACTCCTCACTCCTCCGCTAGTCTCAGACACCACACTATAAAGGACGTCACAGCTGTGTGACTGCTGTATCCTGCAGCCATGAGACAAGAATATTTGAAGGCAACTCAGAAATAGAGATGAGCATTGCGATTTCTAGAAAATATCAGAAATATGAAGGGCTGGTGTTTCATCTTGTTAATTCGTTTAGTTTAAGTTTGCCTCCCTCGGGGGTTCCATGTGTGCACGAATCAGGCTCTGATGTCATGTCGGTCCGAATTTTGAAGGATCTTAACAAGATGTTCTGACCATTGGTCCGATTGCACATTCACACAGATTGCCCCAAGGTGAAACTCAGCCATTTGTGATTAGTGGCATGATTTTTCACATACTGCACTACTCTGTACAGATCAATTGCCTAGCTGGCATATTGGCCACAGTCCCAGTCAACAGTGCCTCTAAGCCAAGAACCTGTTTGACGTAATGTACCTTGTTGAAAAGTCAGGTTACGTTGTTATACTCAGTACTATTAGCGCGTTGCATGATAAAACTAAAATAAAAAGCAAGACAGCATTCAGTGGAGTGCATTACAGCCCGGCCGATATGTTATTTTTGTGGCCGTTACTGATACGGAGGTAGTACAAAAAGTTCCGACATCAATATATTTCTTTTGCAACTGATCCGGATCCAGATTCAGCAACCAGATCGGATCTGGATGTCTACAAAAATCTGATCCTTGATGGAAAACCAATATACTCAAATGTTTTACTAAAAACCCATCTAGTGGTTTTTGACTTATGTTGCTAAATATCTATATAAATACTGTTTACATAGAAGTAAGAGCAGTAGCATACAGCGCATAGCAAGATGAAGACATAACCTCCTCCTACATGGTTTCAGTTTGATACAAAGTTCAACATTTGACACCATAATTTAACTAGCATGCAGCACGTTCACAAGTAACGCAGACTAATTGCACTCCACTCAGCAGTTCCACTAAACTGAAAGTGAAGGCTCAAAACATACACTTCACTCGACTTGACATTCGCAGTCCACGTCTCAAAAAAGGACTCAAGGCTACGAGCAGACAGCAAAGACTTCTTAACAGCAGCATTACGCACTAGCCAGGGCTCTCGTGTTCGCTAAGTGGATGTGCTTTGTGCCCTTTGCTTTTGCATTTTTAAGTGCAGTATTTGTTTACAGCACTTTGGGGTCAAATAAACACTGATCACATGGCTTTCATGTATAGCTCCCAACTTTGTGAACGCTAACAAAAGGAGGCTTAAAAAGCACACAGGAGCCACGTGCAAATTTTCCTGACGCCATCCTGAGTTACGTGACGGCCATTATTCGTGCTCTTAACCCCGGCAGCAAATAAAAGAGCTTGGCTAAACTTATTTGGATGCTGTCATGGTTCACTGATGCGGGGATGTCGTTGCTTCCTTGCTGTGGTGTGCAGGGGCACTGTGGCGTGAATTCGACACCCGTGAATCTATACAGCAACTCGTATCCATGGATTCACACACACGCACACACACAAAGCCACAAACTTAACTTCATGTGCTTCCCGCCTCTGCTCTGATTTTAATTTAACAAATTCAGAGTGACCAAACATTAACCTGCAGTCAAATCCAGTGAACAAAACAAACCACTCTGAACTCCGGAAGGGTCAAATGTTAATAACAGGCTTATATCATTCACTCGCAGTTACAACCCTTGGCAGGTCTTGTCTCCTAATTTGATGCATTAGTGACATCGTAGATGACAATCTATTGAAGACTTTGTGTCCCAGTAACCTCATTATTTGATTCCAATTTTAGAACAGTGTCGGCCTGACCTTCCCTGTTTTCTTTTTTTCTATCCTTTGACACTTTTACCAGTCTTTCGGAACGGAAGAAATCCATGTCTCAAGAGCTGGTTCACACCTGCCAATCTTCATCAATTCTGCATATCCACTCTACCTCAGTGTGTCAGCATCTTTCAAGGTAGAAAATGTTTCTGTTATTCAACCGGATTTTAAGCATTTTACTTTCTTGTTAAAAAGTTATTGTCCCTCTGGTTGTATCAGCATCCGCTACAACAACACTAATATGGATGTCTGAGGAGTACAAACACAGTACAAACTTCTTTTTGTCCCCCTGTTATCAGGCACAGACCTGCAGGATAACATTCAATTCAATTCAAAGGTGATCAGCTTTGGCTCCTTGTCAAGAACAATCTCCTTTTAGGCCTCAGTACAAGCCTGAAAAAACATCACTTCTTGAATGGCCAGTTATCTTTCCAAACCAATACAAATGATCAATAATGCTGTGAGGAAGACTTCCCATGCACTGTACATGTACGCTCAAGTTCTGTGACGGACCTACCAAAACAGCAGACCCTAGCAGTTTGCTATCATCCTCAATCTGTTGTTGGACAGACACACTGCTTTTCACTGCTTTTCACTGCCGCGCACACGGCTGTACAGCCTCGTTGGCCAGTGGTGCTGAGCTCATTGGAGGCCAGACAGCATGGACCTCTCTTTGGAAGAGAGGTTGCAGCCATGTATACAAAGACCCCAGTCAGCAGTTTGACACTCTAAAAACAGATGCTGTCTGAGTACAGCCTGCAGCACAGCGGCCCAGGGTTTACCTGGGACAAACTACTTCTCTATCTGTGCAAATTTGTCTTCTATTGTGTCGAGGTATTGAGCAGGACAGCAGCTATGCACATTAAACCATGAATCGCCATGAAAATCATTTGGCCCATCTGAGCGCTGAGATTTTGGCTAAACAAGATAAACTGAGTTAACCCACTTGACTCAATCCAGCCCGTGTTAATGAGCTTGCTAAGGACCATGAGGCCCCCTCAAAAAACAAGAGCTTCTGCCTTCAGCAGCACTGATGCCCTCAGGGTCCCAGAGCCTAATCCTACGATCAATAATGTGGGTGTCAATACAACCCTATGTGCAGACACATATAGATTGGTGATACCTGATACACACTGTCAATCTGCGTGTTAATGTGAAAGCTGAGGTACAGATCGAAGGTGAGAAAAAGGCGGAAAATTTCAAGATCACAAAAAACCTGAAAGTAAAAGGATATTGACACAAGAGAAATCTGATTGTTGTTGCTGTAACCACATCCTCTCATTTCTCTGAGAGAACAGCAGCTCGTCCCCAATCGTCACAAAGTCAACCATCGTGCATGAGGATTGTAAGTACAAGCGACAAGAGGGGCATAAGCACTCAATAATTCAACATCCACTCCAGTATTTTGTGACCAGGCTTTGATACATCAAAGCAGTGGCTCGGCGGCTGAGAAAGAAGATAACACTTTTTGCAGATAAGATATCAGTTAATTAAATGCGAATCATCTCTCATAGCTAGGGAGACCCAGTCGGCTCAAAATTTTATTAAATTCAGCTGCAATTGCAACTGTATTATTAAGAAAATACTCCATTATGTACAGAGGGTGGCTTCGAGGTTGTGGCTG
>KV751334.1:23496777-23507423 GCA_001698575.1 Mola mola
CGCTTCCAATTCCTCCCTATCCACTTCCACACACATGCCAAACTTAGCTTAATCTGCTGATCATTATAAAAAATCAAAACATAAGAAAAAGCCCAAATTGGCGTATTTGTATACGTTTTATTTCATTAATAGTCCAATACCTATTAGCCCTGCTAATACAGTATTACAGAAGGTTAATACAGCCAACAACAAAATATTCATATTTGAGAAGGTGGAGCCATAAGAATGTAGCAATGATTCCACTGATTCGATGTCGAACTCTAACCTGCTCCTGGTTGTTTCTCCGTGAACATATTTCATGCATAAAATTCAAAGTAAGTGTTTTTGAGAGCAGGCTTCTACAACATTTATGAAGTGAATGGTGGTCTACAGTGTTACAGGCGTCCGGCCCACAAAGACTGTGACTTCTGAACAATAATCTCTATGATGATCCGCTGTAAGGCAGCCATCCCATCACTCACGTATTCCCTGCAACCGCCCGTCTCTCAGGAGAGGAGGATGAAGATTGATTTATGGACAGATACGCTCAGTCGGGCAGCCACAAATTCATTGTGAGGAGCTGCATCAATGAAAGCTTTTACTTAACATCTTTAAATATCAAAATAGGATAAAGAGCTTATTTGATTTGAACCATTGCGGCTGTAATGGAAACTCGCTCTAATACTTTGTTATTGCCCTTAATGTGACGTTTATGCCTGTGCATGAAGACAAGCCATTTCTTTGAAAACAGGTCACAGCTTGGCAGGTGCGAACTAAAAGAGCGCAGACTTTTCTTCTAACAGGAAACCACATTCTAAGTGATCACATGTCTGTACAACTTAATTACTGCTGTTTTCTATCGTTGCCACTCTTTTTTCCCCCTTTCGTCCTTTCAGCTTACGCTGACTATCTGACAGACTTTTCTGCAACAAAACAAAGAGACATAAAGACAACTCTACTTTGACTTTTTTTTATTCTCTGATTCACGTCAAACAGCAATTTTGCCACAACACGGGACACCCCCTGAACACCTCATAGTTTGTGCTGCCTGGCTATGTCAGTGCACTACGGAGGATCCAACCGTGGGAAACGTATGTGATACCCAGTTCAGAAAAGTAGCTGCTCTTCTACTTAGTAGTGGCCCTTTTGTGGAGTGAATAACTTGTAGGTAATATATACCACATGGCTGCAATAGATGACTGCCTTGAATGAATATGTGACACAGTGAATCGGCTTCTTTTTCTTCAGGAAGGACACAGCGATACATCTCACACATCCCCCTGTTTTGTCCTCTTCTTGTTCTTCTTATATATACCTTTATGCAGGTTTTACTAAACTGCATCATTTCATGGTAACTGGGATGCATGAGTCATTAACTACTCTGGGATTTTTGCGATGTGTCACGCACAAACAGCTAGCTGGTGGCACTGGCTTGTATTTTGCCGGGTAAAGGTTAAATGGGCTTTGTGAGTCATGGCTGAAAGCAAAGTGTGGAGGAGGGATGGTGTGAACTGAGGGTAGATACCAGCAGTGTGCATATGGTGGGAAAACGCTCAGGGGACGCTGGGGAGAGCAAACAGTGGCGAACTGTGTGCAGCCCTCTCAGGCTACGGAAGTGATTACAATTTACAGAATGTTGACGTAAATGGTAAAATCCTATCACTTTTTTGGAATTTTATACTGCTTAGGTGAATATTTTCATAAACAGTAAGTAATGGATCAATTGACAGTGTGAGTTGTGAAATGGGTCGATCGTAACACCATGAACCAACAGACAACGGCCTAATTCATTGGTTTCCTTCAGCTCAACGGAGCGAGTTTGCTCATATCAGCCAAAACTATAATACACTGTAAATATCAAATACTCCGAAAACATCCCCTCCAATATATTTAGAAAAACGAAAATAAAATGTGACGCTAATGATTTGATTAATAAAAGACTAAACTTCTTTCTGAATTAAACTTCCTGAATTGAATGAAACTTCCTTCAAAATCAACTCACAGAGATGCAACAAATTAGGGTAAAACAAAACCAAAAGTTTTAACTTTTATTTTTTCTATATTAATACCAGTGTCTCTTTTTGTTTTTTGGAGGGTAGGAGGTCAAATTCTCAAGTGCTAGTTGGTGAAGTTATTATTCGAGTACCGTTTTTAGTATGCGCGTGCCTGTACACTGTTGTTTTTGGCTGTAGCAGTTGAACAGGGTCAGCGTTACATGCACCATGGTAGCCGTGTGCAGGTCAAGAGGCCTTAAGCTTTGACCAAAAAAAAATATGTGGCGTTACACTTATAGAAATACTAGTTCGATGTTTAACCACATGTACTTAATGCACCAGAAGTAACCAGCGGAGACACACAACTGACAGTCTCACATCCTCTGCTGGCCCTGTTAGCACACACTGATGTGATGGTAACAGAACGGTGAAAATTAGCCTGATAGTGCGAATAATGAAAATGGTGACTGGGGATCTGCTCCCATTAAGTTTGGTGGGAGGAGAAGCCGATTATGGCCCAGCGTACAAGCTATGAGAGATGAATGATGTACACGGACAGTGGGGCTGAACAAAAGGCTGAGTAGCAACGTGTCGATGAGATGGCATTTACTTCTTGGCAAAAGTGTATATTTGAAACTGTTCCCGGTTTCCACTGTTGGATTTTTATTTACAGGAATGGGAAAGTGTTATATACTAATGTTGTCTGGCAGCCATAAACAGTAGGCTAAGTCCAGGCAGTCCGTCGCTTCTGCGCGCCTGTTTTTATAAAACATCATATGTAGATTTTGCGAGCACTCATTCATTAGGTAATGCGAGTACTCAAATACTGAAT
This sequence comes from Mola mola, assembly GCA_001698575.1. Taxonomy (NCBI): domain Eukaryota; kingdom Metazoa; phylum Chordata; class Actinopteri; order Tetraodontiformes; family Molidae; genus Mola; species Mola mola. The sequence continues at coordinate 23,499,583 of KV751334.1, forward strand.
ATACCGAAAACACCCATGCCTAGTTGACACCACACACTTGGTTCTCTTTTAACAAAGGTAATAAACATACTGCAAGCTACCTGCTGATTTCATATGACAAACCAACAAAGTTAGAAGCTATATGGAACATTTACAAAGCAAGATATTTTAATAAGTCTGAGAAATGGAAAATGTTTGATAGCCAAAAACCCAATAAAATGAATGCTAATTCTGCTAGGGTATACTGTATATCCTGTGGATATGTTAATAAGCCACTGTTAGCTAACATGTCTACCATACCAACGTGGAATGATGCAGTCCTGCTAGTATTGTGTTTACAGCTTGCCCTGTACTCAAGGAGCCAAAAACATGTTAATATTTAGATTTTCTTGCCTTGTTTTTCACTTGAAGGGGAAAAAATATATATCACATCAACTTAAAAGAAATGGTTGGGTACCCCCTAGCTAAGTCATTAAAACAATTAATTATCTGTGTCCTAGTGCAAGAAGAAATAAAGACACGGTTATTTTCTTTAAAATCAAAGGTTAAGCATATCTCACAAGAGAACGTTAATGCTGCGATACAAATTCCTAAATGGATTGAGTGTGAAGGATAGATGGTTTATCTTTGAACAAACAGGCCTAGCATATACTGTGTCATCATTTCAAACTAAATCCATATCTTTATAGGACATGAGCAGAAATGGCTTGGCTAACAGGACAATGGCTATCTTTATCTTCTATTTGTACACATGTTATGCATATCATGGCACTACATATCATGGCGTACCTTTTCTGATTTCGGCCTCTTGAAAGAGCATCGTATCATAGCAATCAGTAAAGGGATATAAGAGTTATACTTTCTTACTAACCAGTACTCAAGAGAGCAGAGATAGTAGTGAATTTGGTAGAAAATGCCACAACTACAGAGGTTCAGAGATGTAAACTCTTCAAATGAAAAGCCATTTGTCTCATATCCACATGTCCCACTGTAAAATGCGCACACACACGCGGCCACGGGTGCATTACGTCAGGGTGCAAAAAGGCAAGGTGAATAATGCTCTGAGAGGATAATGCAGATTATCTGGGAGCCCAAAAATCAGCCAGCTCAGCTGTTTTGAGCCTGAAAGAGACAGAGAGGACATAGTAGAGTGGCAGGGTGGGGCATCACCAGCAACGTGGAACGCCACTGACTTTCATGGGATGACGTCCAAAAGCATCAAATGATGGCTGAGCAAGAACAAACAGACATTGAATTCTTTCAGTTTGTCATTTTACCCACAGCCGAGACTGTATGAAACACACACTGAGAATCGAGGTTTAAGGTTTACATTGTGAAATCATTAATAAACCTCATGCACATACAGTGCATCTCAGTATTCCCAAAATTGTAACTGAAGTGTATGTGGCTAAGAAAAGAATGTGGCCAGTTAGCTATGTATCTTCATCTAAATTTATTAAGCTCTAGTGGCATAAAAATTGATGCACAACCTTGAATAAATGTTACAGTTGAAATAATTGTAGAAACTGAGACTTCACAGTGTGGGCATATGAACATGTGGACGTTGATAATAAAGTAAAATCCAAAGTTGCTATAAATAAAACTGGTTTAACAGAACAGATGTTATAAGATTCCCTTTCTCTCTTCAAGGCCCAAAAACTCGAGGTCTGTCTTTAATTGGTTAATCAGTGAACGGGGACAAATAAAACTGATAGATGACTTTTCCAGACAGAGAACTGATTCTGTTCAGTATCCTCCTCATCTGTCTTCTGGCCAGTTTGTTGTCTTCCACAAAGACATTCTTTCAGTGCAACCAGAGGACACTTAATAAGGGCGGGCTGGTCTCAGAAAGGCCTTCTCTCTGGGGTCAGACGAGTCGGCTCGGGGACACATGCCAGGTTCGATTGAACTGGAACCACTTTTCCCACAGCGTACACATATAGTTGTTTAGCAGATGCCCAGTACACACTACAATGAAGGTATTTTTACTACCAATAGTTCCCCTAAATGAGTAGAAGATACTGTAGCAAATTACTCTATACAGGGTTCCCCGGGTTCTGTTCTGGGTCCGCCCTCTTTTTCATTTAGCTCTCTTATTCATTCACATGGCTTTCCTAACACTTTTATGCAGATGATACTCACCTTTCTGTCACCTGTCTTTTCCTTAATCTCAAAACAAATTGGAAGACCAAATCTCAACTTTAATTAAACTGAGTTTGTCTTCCTTTCGGGGGAGGTAATCTCAAGTCTACACGAAGAGAAGAAAAAATCTCAGTGTCACTCATTGTTTACCTGCTGTGTCATCTTCCGAATTTAAATTTGTCTACTATAAGCTGCACAGTGGCAGGTTCTAACATTAGAGTCATTCAGCCATACATGGCTTGAACCAGACACATATTCCCAGGATTTAGAGAAATAGCTACTTGTAAAGGCCGACTACAAGTTGATGCATCAGAATGTTAAATCTCATTTTTAAGCCCCACCCCGGCAAGTTGTCAGGATCGGTTCCTTGTTCTCTGTACATAGAAGGTCAGAAGGCTTTCTTTGGGGGCTTGCAGAACATAATCTTCATCAGAAGCTGTTTTTAAGTCACTACCAATTAAGGGGAAACAGTTGATTGCACACGCTCTGAAAGCTCTTCTCTTCAATTTGACATATCAGTGATGTGGACCTTATGTCCACCTACAGGCCCAACAGGCCAGTTTCAGCATTTAATGTTTTTAACGTTTTTGCAATCATAATTTGTAAAACAAGGGATTTTTTTTATCTTTTAAATGGAGGGGGAAAATATTCAGGCAGAAAACTATCCAATAGTCAGGGGTGTTCCATGCTTGGCCAGAAGGGAACCTGGGTGCGATGCTAGATGACCGGCTGTGCTGCCAAAGCTACTGCGGCGAGCTGCTCATCCACATTCACGCTCCAAATCTGCCCAGTGCTAACCCAGAAGCAGAGCTGATTCTGGTCCAGACTACTGTCCTCTCATGCCCGGAATAGTGCACCTTCCTCCTGGCTGCCTGCTTGAATCCAACTGTAGGCTCGCTCACAGCGCGGCAAACAGCTCGGGTCTATTCTACATCCAGGACATGGTCAAACCATACAGCCCAGCCTGACCATGAAGGTTAAACGTCGAATTGACAGGACAGCTCAAATTACACATGAATAAACGGGGTGAGATGTGACATAAAAGCTGTTAGCAGAGTATTAGTGTAGACATAAATCTACTCTGATGTATCAGAGCGATGCCAGAAATGACACCAGAATAGCCACAGGGAGCTTGAGGATCCTGTGAAGGTGCAGGATGAACAACGTGAGCTTCAGGCCAACCGAATACCTTAAAAAAGCGATCCATAATTACACACTCTACGAATCATGTGTAAAGGCTCTGCGATAATTCCCCCATCAAACTAATCTCTCCTCATGGCTGGCAGTAGAAAGATATGTACCTGTGAAAAACATCTAAGAATAAACCACAGCTGACAGATTCAATTTTGCCCTGTATGAACATCTTTAATCATTGCTGAGGCTGGTGGGTTCACACCTGTCACGTGATGCCGGCGCCTTGAACCAATTGGACGTTTGGGTATGACAAAAGTCTTTAACGGCTTCTTTGGCGTAAATTCTTACTAATCATTTTAGAGCTGTGACAAAGATTTCGTAGTAAAATTATTTTTAAGCCCACTGTACAATAAATTAAGCTCCCACCCCTGGGATTTCAGCATTAGAGCGGATATATGAGACCTTATGCCCTCGATAGGAGCTTTCATTAGGTTTTCATTTTCTTCCCAAGTGCCAAATCCTCACTCCTTCCATCAAATCCTGAGTACAATTATTTCACCCCCATTCATTTTACTACGTCAGAAAAAAACGCCTTGATAATGCTTCATCAAAAAATTCTAAATAACAGTGGCAGTTTTTTTTGAATAAACAGATCAGGGATTGTTACGCTACGGCTGCATTTATCACAGCTGGAGTTGTCAACAATCACGGTCACGCCCCGTGAAACAGCAACGACAAATAACAAGCGCGTATGGCTCAGTTTGTAAAATTAAATCAGCCGTACAGTCAGATATGTTGACATGCTTTTACACTCGGCAAGCGATGGCTACTACCAGTCAGGCAAGTCCTCCGCTCTCACCCACCTCCCATCTGTTGCCCACCTGATCCATAAACCCAGCTCAGACAAGCCGAAACTATCTCCAGACTCTAATGATGACTAATATGACACCGAAAATTGGAAATTAAAGTGGAATTACTGACCTCATAACCTTATCTGTCATGCGAGGGTGTACATGTATGTGTGACAGTGAGTGCTGGAATATGTATGGTACAGTCATGTCTCCTTATATTAGTCTCCATTCTCTCGCCTTTCTTCAGATGCGACGGGGCACGGCTGGTGATCACAGCCGCACGTCGCTCCTCTTCATCCGTCTTCTCCTCCTCTTCACTGCAGCTCCAGTGTCCTCCTTGGTTTTTCCATGTGACTTCACCTCAGTTTTCCCCACTGCTGTGTTTGTTTGTTTTATTTCCAGTCTCTTCTCCTCCGTCTTCCCCTTCTTTCCTTTCCTGTCATCTTCTCTGCTTCTGGTTTTATAAAACTCAACAATCCCAAATATTTGAATTAAAATGCTTTAATTAATGACTGTTATTCTGAGGTGATGCGTATTTAGCGCAGAGCTAAGGATTGTTATCATCCTTATTCAATGGGAGACGTATTTTCTCAATTTAACTTGATGTTGCCTTGGCCTCTGAAAAAAATATGATGAGCATTTTTCACTATTTTTTGACAATTTGTAGTGAATGATTAACCGATTAGTTGTGAAACTAATGGGCGGATCAATCAATGGATTGTAACCTTCGTTAGTTGCAGTTGTCTGTGATTCTCAGTCATCCAGGTCATGCTAGTCTCGGTGTTTCAGCTGAAGGCAACTGGATTTCTTGTAGTTCCTTGACGACGTTTCGCCTCTCATCCAAGAGGCTTCTTCAGTTCTGAAGCTGCAGTTGCAGTTCTAATACAGTGTCACCTACAGGTAAGTGGCACAGCTTTTCAAATTAAACTTGAAAGTTATTTGCGTTTTAATTGTGATTTTTTTTCTGAAGAAGAACTGGTTTTTATTTTTTTAAAAAAAGGAAAAATCTTATATTTTTTATGTCTACGGCTTTTTGAAATATAGGTTTAGTATAGTCATGTACACTTTATATAACTGAGTTTTAAAAGTCTGGTATCATGACGACCTTCTGTTAAACTCTTGCTTGTGTGTGCACACCTCATTGACCTACATGGTGCAAACAGACACCACCAAAAAAAAACATCTGCCATGAATGTAAGTCATGGAGAACAACAACATCTGTTCTCTCAGGAATCTACCAGCAGCGGCAAAGTGCTCCGCTCCAGACTGGCTGCTCCCCAGTTTCCAATTCATCAATCAGCCAGTCAAGCTAATTTAATGTGTCCCGTGATGAAAACAGCAAACCTAAACATGTCCAGCAGTGAGCCAAGGGTGTGGAGGGGCAGCGAGGGAGCGGGGGTGAGCCTGTGCCCCTGCCAACCCCCCGGCGCCGCAGGGTGCTCACGCTATGAATTCAACACACACGCAGAAGATCCTCTGATGCTAATTGTATTCATTTCTGCAGCTCTCTGGTCCCGCAGATGCTGCGAGTGAGAAGTTCATAAATCAGCACCGAGACCAAAAACAAAATGAGCACCTGCATGCTTCAGTGCTGGCTGCTAACATACTTCCAATCCTCTGTGGATTAACTTTTAAAAAAGAAGCATCATTTCTGTGTTGTGGCAGTGCCTGAAGCAGCGCAGTGGGCTATGTTGAAATCGCAGATATGCAGTCAGATTTTCTCCCAGCGTTTCCTTATCGCCAGTGTGATTTGGACAACAGGTCAGAACCCAAAAGCCACCCATTGCTAATAAAGTTTTTTCTCTTTTTTTTACAGACGGGTCTGACGGACTTTACTGGGAAAATCAAATCAATATTTGTGTTTCCAGGTTAATAAAGGACGAGAGCTGCGACTGCTGATTATTTTAATCATCAGTTACTCTGTAGATTGTTGTCTCCATTGATCTTTACTCTAGAAATTGTCAAACAATTGTGTTAAATGCTCATCACATTTTTTCAGAGCCCAAAGTGACGTCTTCAGACGGCCTCTGTACTCCAAACAACAGTTAAAAACCCAAAGACTCTTCATTTACTGCCAGAAATGACAAAGAAAAGCAGCAAATACTGACATTTAAGAATCTGGACCCATCAACTGTTTACTTATTTTGGAACAAGACCGGTAAGATTATTGATTCATTTTCTTTTAATTGATTAATCACTGCATTCTCTTGTATTGTGTTTTTGATTTGATGGATTTCAACTACGTTTTGACATTTAATACAGTGTACAATTAGTCAGTCAACATGGAATTAACCTGAAACTGCTTTTAATAGTTGATTAACCCATTATATACCAGAACATTAGGCATTTGCTGGCTCCAACTTCTGAAATATGGCATTTTATATCACTATGAAAAAAATTGGGGATTTTTATAAAGTCATTCATAATAACATTATAGTAAGTTGAGAGTTTTCGCAAATTTGAGAGGGCACCTTGTCTCCGCTGCCACGGTGTTCCTGGATGCAAGAATACGGTGTGAAATGCTGACTGGAAATTTCCAAAATGTGGGTTACGGGATACAAGCTCGCGCAGCGCAACAGAAAGCTTCCTACTCACTGCAGGTAGTTACATCTTGATATAAATATTGCAGCGTTACCATAGAAAAAAAAGAAAAGAGAGTGGAGTCTAATTAAATAGGGGTTTATTTGCACGGAGATTGTGCAGTTATACAGCAAAAGCAGACGCTAGGCTGCAAATATTCTCACTGCGTGAAACATTCCCACACTGTCAGATTCTTAGAGCATCACAGTGACTCTTCCCACTCGCAGGCTGGTCAGGATGGTGTCATGCCCACAGGTTACAACACATCTTTGCAGCACAGCGACATGTTGAAATAGCCTGTTTGTCACAGATTTTCTGCCCCTGAGTAAAACCATCTGCACACACTTGTCAGGAAACAATATGGGAGATGAATGAGGCAAACACAGGCCACATTCCACCTGAGCACCACACGATCCGTCCGTCCAGTCATAGCAGCATCCAATAGCGCTTAGAAAAATCTAACCAGAGATTAAACCATTGGACTGATTTAAATCTGATCAAAGTGACTGAGCAAGCTCTGTGAACCCTTGTGAAAGCTACCCACTCTCTCCTGGCTGTTTGTGTTTTTGCATTTGGACATCTGCAGAGAGATCCTCTCCCCTTCTGGAGACAAACAGCAAATCGCTGAGACGCTTAACAATATTTTGATGAGAGATTATTGAGAAAGAAAAACGTGTTTGACGCAGCTCATCAATTGAACATGTGAAACTAGGCCTCAGAGGGTTTGGCTTCTGCTTTAAAGTCGTCTGCTGTGCCGGAGGAGCGGAGCTACATCTGGCAGCATCTCTGCCTGACATGCAGGAATCCTCCTCCCGGCGGTGTGCGGCCTGCTGCAGCCCCTCCATTCAGCACACAGCCCATCAACACATTGCCCTTTCCCTTCCCGGAGATGTGGTGTGTCTGCGTGCACGCGCTGCCTCTGATGCTCCGCAGAATCAGAAACAAATAAAAAAACAAAACAACAAAACCCGATGAGACGCGTCCGCCGCGCCTCCATATTTCACGTTGGCACCTGGTCGTGCGGTCCTGCAGCATCACCGTGATGGTGAACACGCACTGCACCATCACCGTCACCGTCACGCTGGCAGGAATACAAAGTCTTCAAAAAGGGAGAGAGGGAGAGGGAGATAAATGTCCAAACTCACCGTCTGCTGC
>KV751334.1:23523690-23536291 GCA_001698575.1 Mola mola
ACTCAACAACATCTCTGTCTCCATATATGCTGTATCTAGTGATATGTACGCTCTCTCATGCCCCTTCCACACGTGAAGTCAGCAGATTAGACGAGCCATAATATCGAAATTTTCATTTACACCTGTAATTGGACCTAAGGGTGCACTCCCACTTGGCCCAGATGCAGCGTACTGTGCTGAAGCATGGTTGTCTCCCCTCCCCAGTTCCCTGCTGGCCTGCACTCACACTGCTCCACGCACAACTGTGCCTGAGCACGGGTACCTCTTGCGCATACAGTATGTCATCATGCTGAGAGAACATGACTGCAGTTTTACTGGGTTTGTGTCTTTTTTGTTCAGATAGTGCCTTCCCACATTCACAAATGTGTCTATTACACAAGATGGAGATTGATTTTTTTGGAGAAAGTGGGAAACAAGGGAGGAATTCAGTTTTACAGTCATGTCAAAGTTGCATACCCACGGTTTGTGCTCTTGAATAAGTAGCTGTACAACAGTAAAGCAGAGCTCTTCCATCCTTGCCAGGGCCAAGGAAGTGTATCATGCTTCAAACTGGACTTTGTGAGTTAAACTTGCTTGGGCAGAGTATGGATGACCTAGCGTGAATGCGCTCCAAGAGTTAGTCTCAGACATAGCGCTATACCTAGTGTAACTGGTGTATATTCTACATCAGGCTTAAAGTGCATTATATGTCCAGCATACACCTACCTAATGCCCATATAGTGTTAACACATTCCAGTTTGAGTCACAGTCACAGAAGTAGACGTTTTGAACTTTTCTGCATTCCATAGTCAATTATATTAAGCTGCAAGTGCAAAGTGGACCAGCAGGGGGCTTTATTTGACACCCTATCAATACTGGTAGCCTAGGAAACAACCGCAACAAAAACAGATGCAGGCAACAGTTTTCACTGAAGAACAACTACTACCCACAGGTTCTGTATGCTGCACACTGTTTGCAAAGACAAGATGGAAGAGGAAAATTCATCCAACCTGAATCTGACAGCAGAGTCTGCTCTGCTTGTGAAAGCTCTGCTGGATATACACCTTTATTCCCACGAGAGGTGGGCGGAGGAGGACCAGGAAAACAGAAATATAAATTGGGTCGCCAACAAGGACTTTACAGTGGAGGAGGGGATACGGCAGATTGGGGAGTACATTAAAACCTGGCAGTTGCAGCCCTGCTGGCTTTACAGTTTGGACTTCCTCTGCTCAACCGAGCAGCAGCGCCACACCTTCCACCACTTCCAGGCCCGTTTTAGTAAGCCGACGCCGGACAAGCCGATCCAGGGGACAGCCAGCGTCTACTTCGCCGTGTACGTCTCTAAAGTCAGAGAGGAAACTCTGCCCGTGGACGTACTCTTCATCGTAGAGTCCAACCAGCGCATTCACACACCCGGGAGGACCACATTCACAGATAAGTGGCTAGTGGACGTTATTGAGAGCAAAACCTTGCTCCGAAGTTTGAACATTTGAGCCCACTGCCACCCAGGAGAGGCGTCGCCGATCTTCCCTAAAATACCAATTTAGTTGCATCTATCTTGCTTAAGTGTTGGCTTTAAATTCCACGAGTTGTTCCCGTTATGAGTGTCGACCCGCCTCTGAATAAAATAAAACTCTCAGCTTCAAACGTGGGAATAAATTGTTGACGCCTGCTAACTAGCATAAGCAGCCAGTCCCTGCTTTGAATGTGTGTATTCTGTATGTCAATGTTCTCTGCTTACGCCTCTCTCCTACGTTAAAGTGAACCCAGCAGTGACACAGGACATGTTAGCGAAGCTTGGTTTAACCAAATACAACCGTACACAACAAGCACTTTTAGTTTAAAAAAATTTTTTTTTAAAAAGACATGATTGACTAAATGAATAAACACCGTGTTCATGATTTCTCAAGGCTAGCCTGCTTGCTAGGAGTAGAGCTAACAAGTGGTAGCCCGACAGCTAGCTGATGAATGGAGAGTATATCATCGGTTTGTTGCAATGCCACAAAAAATATTTCTTCTTACCATCCGAAACACAACCTGCTTGATAGTCTGCCCGAATAGTTAATCCACTGTAGTGCTGGTACAATAGGTATGGGTGCTGGCTAGGAAAAAATAAACAGGAAGATGAGAGGAAGTGACGTACGCCCTGTATATTTTATCACGATGCAATGCTTCATTTATACCACTAGATGCCTCTAAATCTGTAATAAGAACAACTTGTCATTGCAAAGCCAAGCAGGGAGACTTTAAATGAAGATGTCAACGAAGAATCTCAGAGATTTAGTAATATTCCTGCATTACTGATGTCTGAATTCACCCTTTAAGCACCACAGCAACCGTTATATTATTGTGTCCAGATGTCCCGGTGAAATGAGCTTCGATTTAGTTGATTATTTGGAACGCTTTTCATAAAAAGATAATTTAAAAAAAATAGATTAAAATATTTAGAACTGGTCCTTACTGATTGTTTTTGACCATACTGGTTTGTCTCAGTTCATTTTACACTTAAATGCATTTCGTTTAATAAAGTGAGGGTTTGTTGGTTCTCTATAAAATTATAAACGCAACTGCATTAAAACATTACAAAACCCATGACATAACATCTAGTGTTTAATATCAGCAGGATGTGTGTATCTAATTAAGAAGTTGAAGGCGTTCAAGACGGTTGTCTTGTTTTGAAGGAATCAATAATTCAGAAGAGTCAGACGTCTAATTGGACAGTTTGGGAGTTGTAGCTGCCATCAGTCAGCTGATTGGATTTAAGGTAATTGAAATTCATTGAATAATTTTCAGTGAAAACAAGGATAATTTGAGATGTGAAAATGTGAAAAAAATCAATGAAAAACATCAATATCATTAAAACGCAAGTAATGACATTTTAGTTACATAGTCAATTTAGTTGAATGATTGGCACTAATGTCTTGGAGCCGCAGGTAGTGGCAGGTCTGTATTGTTTGTTACATCTCATGCTCGACATGCAGCAGAGAACACTCGTCAGAGAGAAGGGTGATTTATTTTTTTTGTTCTTGAGTTGCTGTGTACAAATATTTGAAGACTGTGAAGATGAATGTTTTCGGTTTAATCCTCTTGAGTTAATGCGGCCAATGAGGCACATTTCATATAATTGTCGGTGCAATGTTTAATCAGCCTGTGTAAATACGCATGGCCACTCTACGTTTTTGTTTAAGGAATATTAAGTTGACTCTCTTGCATACTTTTAAACTGTCTGGTTGAAGATTGTGTCTGTGAAATATATTTATGATTTGCTCTCTATGAGAATGTTACTTTTATGTGAGTGTATCAAGCTCATTCTTTATTATTTTTCTGTTTGTTCAGTTCTCACGACATGCGCAACAGCACAGATGTGTGGAATAAACGCCTGTAGCAAAAGAACACCTTGTGTCCGTAATTGAACTGGAGAGGAGTCACAGGAGTTGATGAAATTTTTATGAACACCTCATTAAACAGTCACAGATATGAATGTGGTGACATGAGTCCACACTTGTCAACAATTTACATGCCGGGCATCTTGCATTCAACGCAGGTTCTCGTCAAATCTTACGGATTAATAATTTGCTTTGCACTTGACAGATTCAGCTTGCCAGGTGAGAGTTAATGTAGCAACTATGGGCAGAGAAAAATTCAAAGAAAATCTCTCCTTTGAGGAGCCTTGGGTGGCTTTGCATGTATGGAAAGGTTAGAACAATTATATCACAGGTGCACAGTAACGGGCAGTAGCAAATGGTAGCCTTAATGCAGAGGAAAGTTATACTTAGGTCAAAGAAAGAAAGAGACGAGTCGTCGGGTTTGACATATGAGCGTTTCAATGTGGAACATTATTGTATTAATTTATGGCATACATTTATAAACACAGCATAGAGACTTTTGTTTTAGGGGGAAAATGACAATGACCTGCAGATATCTCATGTATAGTATGCATGAAGAAGATATAATAAAGGCCTTGGATGAGAAATATCCGCTTGTTCCCACGCTTCCTTTGTAACTAGGGAGACGTACATCTTTCATTTTTCATGGTTGGAGCAGTGGAAACACCCGGTGACATGCCTCTCTCCCTTATGCCACAGTGTGCAATATGACGGCAATGAAAACGTGAAGCGAAGACGCAGTTTTCTGTGTGACATGATGTTGTAAAGGAGCTCTGCACTGATTATATGCATGGAGATTGATTCCCCCTCCCATCATCAATCCAGTAAACAGATTTTGGACAGACCTTGGGAGTAAATCTGTGTAGTGAAGTGGGAGCATGGTTTACTGAACAGATTACCAGGTTTAATGAAAGCACTGAATCCAGGTGGATTAAGATTCAGTAAAAGCCTCAAACTCAAATTCCAGGTGGAAGGTGTAATTGATTTGTTCAACAGTTCTGGTTGATTTCCCCCTTCTGGGAGTACGATCATCTGATGCTGATCAATTGGCAGTTAGGTCCAGAAGTGTTTGGACAGTGACACAGTTTGGGTTTTTTTTTTATCAGTTTGCCTTTATACACCACCAAAGTGGATTTGAAATAAAATAATCAAGATGTGATTGAAGTGCAGACTTTCCACTTTAATGTACGAGGGTGGTCCATTTGGAGTTGATTTCATGTGTTGGATTGTCATTTGGCAGCTGTTTGAATGGAGCTACCAATATGAAGTCCAAGGAGATATCAATACAGGGGAAGGAGGCCAATATTAGTAGCCAAATCAACAATTTAGTACATTCTTAATGCACTTTTGAGCTCAGCAACATCACAAGGTCTGGAAGACAACAGAAGACAAAGCAGAATCCTTTCTTTGGTGGAGAAAAAACTTCACGACATGGAGACAAGTCAAGAACACTCTGAAGAAGGTTGGCGTGTGATTGTCAAGGTGAGGTGATTGAGGTCATGAATGTACATACAGAGGGTTTACAACAAGGTGCAAACTACTGGTTAGTTTGATTGGAACTGAGTCCCCCCCCCATGCCTTCAGGTCTTCACAGTTAGTCACCGCGCGAACACGCACAGAGGAGGAAAATGCCGAGATGTCTCCTCGCCTCCGCGGCAACATCGCAGATCTAGTTCAACTACTTGAACACACACGAAAAGGCAAATTGAACCCTGAAATTTCGGGACGTACAGTAAACAGCAGGAACCCGAGTTCCGATGGATTCCGGCAGCAGCATCTCCGAACGCGCGCCGGATGTGGATGGAGGAGCGCGCCCACATTTTGCGCTGGTCAGAGCGGGGATTTTGGGACTGGTTTTCGTGCTCGCAACATGCGCCAACCTCATCCTCTTGGGCACACTTTGGAAGAGGCGAAAGAGAAGCACGAGGACGCAGCTGTTCCTCCTGCACCTGTGCCTGGCAGACCTGGTGGTCGCCTTTTTCCAAGTGCTGCCGCAGTTTGCCATCGAAATTACGCACAGGTTCCGAGGTACCGACTTCCTCTGCCGGTCCGTCAAATACTTGCAGGTGGTCGGGATGTTCGCCTCCCCCTACATGATAGTGGCCATGACCATAGACCGGTATTATGCTGTCTGTAACCCGATGGCATCCTTCCTGAAGGGCTCCTTCAGGAGGTATCTCTCCATAGGCACAGCGTGGCTGATCTCGCTCGCCTTCAGCTCTCCTCAGTTCTTCATCTTCTCCCTCCAGGAGGTGGAGGAGAACCAGCGCGACTGCTGGGCGACGTTTATTGAGCCGTGTGGGAGCAGAATCTACATCTGCTGGATCACCCTGTCCGTGTACTTCTTGCCCGCCATCATTTTGCTCTACTGCCAGTTAAAAATATGCAAAACCATCTACTTGGACTCGAAAAGGAAGGCGCTGCGGGCAGGGTGCGAGGGCGCGCAGGGGGTGTCAAACGCGAAGATTAAGACGGTAAAAATGACATTTGTCATCATAATCACGTACACGGTGTGCTGGAGCCCATTCTTTGTTGTGCAGCTGTGGTCTGCGTGGAGCCCCAGCAGCGCGCCCACTCAAGGTTTGTCCCAATGATGTCAGAGGTCGTCAGTTTTTAACAAGATTGAAGGTCGCCGATGAGCCACACATGTCAATAATGAATCAGGTGTTTATATCAAGTGAGCAATATTTGTTTTAACTCCTCACAGGTCCAGTGTTTGTTATCATCATGCTGCTGGCAAGTCTCAACAGCTGCACCAACCCATGGATATACCTCTACTATAGCTAATCATGATAATAATGATAATAATATCTGTGCTGTAAGCTACTGTGACAGATATTTTTAAGGTTAATGCCACTCTAGATACAATCTAGGGCCTGATGCAGCCCAGATGGATCATCTGGATGACCCAGCAAGTCCTAAATCCAGCAAGGATCCTGCTTTTAAATGTTTGGGGTTTTTTTTAGGATGCAGGTTTCAAGTTCATTTGCGTTACATTAAAGAGAACTGAAATCTTTAGGATAACAGTTGTAATTGTAAGCGTTTCTATATGAGCGTTTGAAATTTTGTCAGTGTCTTAAGAGTATCTTGCGTCACGTTTCAGTGGTCTGACAAACAAATCATCCTCCCTGGATGAAACATAAAATACACATTTCTTAGGAGAATTGTTGAAAACAAATGTATGTTATGTTGCATTGTATGTTAAAATATATCTATGTCGAAGGAACCAGTCATGACAATTTGCAAGGGTGGTGCTTAATGTTGCAGTTGCAGAAGTTGTGTTTCATACAGAGGACTTGTTGATTTACCCTCGTCACACAGAGTAATGCGACTTCTTTTCAACGTTCTCTGATTGTTTCTGATGTAAGCCGCTTCTTGAAACACTTTCTGGCAGTTTGGCGAGAAACGTTCTGCTTGTGTAAACCACCTGTTGCATGTCTGTCTCTGACAGTCATGCAGATATGCATGCGAAGGCTTTTACACACAAATACAGATTTTTGTGAGTTCATGTTTTTAATCTCGACCACACAAGTGTCATGTCTGTGCACACAAGAATACCACAAACCGCCGAACATTTCCGCCAGTGTTTCTCGCATATGCTCATTAAAGAACAACATGTCAGTTTTACACGTGCACGCGGATACACAAAAACTGAAGTTTGGGATATTGTGAAAAGTTGACTCATCTGAAACTCTAATGTAAAAGAACATGTTGGCTTTGCAGGACGTCCATGTTAATGTGCTCTACCCCGCAACCCCTATCTCAGCATCTTGGGGCGAAGGCGGGGTACACCCTGGATGAGTCGCCAGTTCATCGCAGGGCTGACATATAGAGACAAACAACCATCCACACTCACATTCACACCTACGGGCAATTTAGAGTGACCAGTTAACCTACCCCCAGATTTGCATGTTTTTGGAATGTGGGAGAACATGCAAACTCCACACAGAAACATCCTGACCCAGAATCGAACCCAGGACCTTCTTGCTGTGAGGCGACAGTGCTAACCACTGCACCACTGTGCCGCCCTGGGAATAGATCATCTTTGCCCAATTTTTTTTCTCACAGAATCCTGACAAACGCAACCTGACCTTTAATTCTGTGTATAATAAAAAAAAAAGTTTAGCATAAGTTGAGCAAAAACAAAAGAACTCCATTGATGATTTTGACTACGCATAGTCTTCGTGTTATTACAAAATTACAAGATTTTCAATGAATTAAATCACTATTTACCATGCAAATCTTCACATGTTCGATAAGTCTTTCAGGCACTTTTGTTCATTACTTATTTGTTCTGTATTGATGTCATTCTATTAACATTGTGTTCTGTAGCTCTTTCATGTTGCCGGTTGTGCATTTGTGACTATGAACCTCTTTTACAAATATAGATTAGTATTATTGCTTCATTGTACTTTCAACTCAAGAGCTGCAATTATCTCCTTAGGATTTGATCCCTATGGAGCGATCTGAGCCCATTAACAAGGCACCGAGCGGCAGGATTACAATCCCTGATTCATTCTGAGTACAAAATGTGTCATTGATAGCTTGTATTGGAGTCATTCAAAAGTTTACTTAACAAATCATTTCATGCGCCACCAGCCCTTTTAATTGATTCAAGGGCCTATTTAACCTCATTGCCACATTTCCTGTCAAAAGGTGATGTTATTAAAACAGGGACTGATTAATCCTAACGTGCTGATGTGATATTGTGCTTGAAGTGCAATGTGATTTTTTTTTTTTTTTTTCTCCTTTTATTTAAATCAATTCCTATTTTCGGCACAGTTGTGGGTTAAAATGAAATGATCTACATGGGCACAGTTTGTTAGCAGCTGCTGCAGTGTGGCAGCAGTCAAAGGTATAATTCACTCTGCAAAGCAGCTTTTAAAAAGGATTTGGTATGAGACTTGGCCATAATATGATGATTCAGGGCCTGAAGGTTGAAAAGTGGGCAATGAATCCTTCACCCACCGTCAGGACTTCATGGGGTTTAAAACAATCACAAGGGACATTGCAGTGGGCATAAACACAGCCCCCTGGCCTGAGAAGCATCTGTTCAAAGAAACATTCACAGTACACTTTTATTTTAAAGCAGATGTCCTTCTTTTTGATTAGCTACAGATTGCACATAATGACACAGAGCTACTGGCGATCAAACACAGCAGACAAAATGAGCTTCTGTTTCCACGTGATTGCCAGTGATTTTAGGACTCTTGAACCACTGGAGTCAATGATGCCGTCCGCACACGGTCAATAGAATCAATTTGATGTATATGAGCACCGTTCAGAGCAGCGGTTCAAGTCGAACACCAGAGCTAAAGAGAAATGTATAGACTGAGAGCGGTAGAGCTAGGTATTGATTCACTGCAGCCCTTACAAAAACCAAGAAACTGAAAAAGGTGACTATTAAACAAAAATGATTCAAAAATGGTCTGGATTGATGGTTTTATGAAAAAGGGTCATTAACAAGGTAGAATGTCATTATAACTGCAGATGTAATCGCTAAGAAACCTCACAGAAATGTGTATTTACGCTTTGGTAACACAAATCAATGTATTGCTGTCACGTGGACAAAATCAAATATACAAATGTAACGGATGTAATGAAAAGCACAGCACTGAGTGTGAATGTGAGTGTGATGCACAACGCAGCAACAAAGAGTGACTCATTAGCTGATTGCACAATCAGAGTGATGCGGATGATACAAAGTCTTCTAAAACCTTCTGCTTCTCCTTAAAAACCGCAGCGTCTCTCTTCAGGAGGGATATTTCGGCTTCCAGAGCACGGATTTTGGCCACAGTGCTCTCCTCCCTGCGATCTAGCTCCAGGATCTTTGCGTGCAAACTCGAGATTTTACCCCAGAGCTGATTTCTGTCCGTATCTGGCCTGCAGTACGAATGCTCGTACATGGAAATGTACTCTCCTTTATCGGGTCCCCTCTCTTCCAGAAAGCAGTCTGCTGGTTCGTCCCTGACCATTACCACGGGGAAAAGGCTAAAAGCCTGACTCAGTGCAGCTCGGAGAGCCTCTTTGTCAGAGAGAGGGCCTAATTTCTCGCAGCACAACACAGTCACAACGGAATCAGCCTGCTCTTCGGTGCGAGGCTCAATGCACAGGGATGGCGGGAGGCAGGACGCTGTCGGCACTCCGTAGTCACCTGTTACCTCACAAGCAGCAGTCTGCATCTCAGAGGGATGAGAACGATAGAAGCTGCCAGTGTTTGACGCCAGAGGCGGTTCACATGTCATCTCTGTGTGTTTAGCAACGATGGTTGCATGTGACGTCAAGCAGGTTTCACTCAAAATGAGAGGCTTTTTACTGGGAGGACAGCCGAATCCTTTGGGATCGTCAGTGTCTAAAGTCCTGGGTTTGGCCATCGGGCTTCGATTAATAGTGGCTCCTCCTTTATCCCCACCACCCTGAGATGAAAGAAAAAAGGAATTACTAAATGCAAACCCTAATGCAAAGGTAATACAGAAATGTGAGATGGCCGCTGCTCGATCACAGGCAAAGCAAAAGATTAAGCTAGAAAAAAAGCCTTAAAGAGGTGAACATTTTGATAGTTGAAGGGTATGTAAAAATGAAGAAAGGGGATAACAGCAGCGACAAGCAGCATTCGCACTGATAAAGACCAGGACAACAATCCACACGAGTAATAAAGAGCAAACAAACTGAACAGGCCTGGTAATGAAAGTCTTGAAGAACCTACATTTTATTTTCTCTAAGAAAAAATGAGCTGTGCCTCCTGCAGAAAATGTTTGTGATGTGTAACAAGCCATCACTTCAGGTGGTGCTGTGATGGATGGCACGGATACATACGTCGTCCATGCACGGGAATATGGTTGGGATGGCTGTGTTCTTCAGGTAGCGGATGCCCCATCTAACGTCAAAGCAGTCTTCTGTAAAATGCTGGCTGCACAGGTACTGATGTCGACTCGGGGTCCACTCCCCCCGCTTCATGTTGTCCACCCATCTCTGAAGCCTTATCTTGTCATGCAGGGGAAACCTTTGGGGGAAGTAAATGTCTGCTTTGAAAATCTACACAATGCCACTTTATTTCACATTCAGTCTCCTCTAGGTAGATATTAATTTCTTGCACCCCAAAAACACGTTACCACGTTTAAATACATGAAAAATTGCAGAAAATCAGCAGTCACAGCACAGCATTTCATCAGAGACAAAAAGAAAAACATACGGGTAGAAGCTAATTCTCTTGATGTCTTGTCTCAAAGCAGCTCGCCCGCGGTTTCTGCAAACTTTAACGGCACAATACCGTGGCATATCTGCGGTAAAACCACATGAAAACGGGTTACAGAGATATCTGTGGGGCTACCATTTTGCTTTTGAAATCATAGACAAGCCACTGATGTATAAATATTCATGACGGAAGGTCGCAAGTTCTCACTTCAGTGTTTACGCCTCTTCTCGGAAATGGCTTTTTCTCCCATATAGCGGCTGCGCACCTACGTCGGCAAAATCAAATAAAATTAGATCGTTAAAATGTTACAAAAATAAAATGGATACTGTATTGACTCTGCTAAAACGCGTTTAATCCCCCGCACTTCAATTGAGAATACCAAAACATCAGAATAGAAGCGAAGACGGAAATATGACTACTGTACTATCTTGCAAGCTTGCCTCGCTTGATTCCCCACGTGCGCACCGTTTCCGCCAATCACAGCGATCTGAGTCACCGTGTTAAGAAATGGACCAATGGCGTAGCGAGTCGTGGTGTTACGCCTCAGGAATGCGGCTCGTCAACAGTCGTTAGCGTTCGTTTCGCATCAGCTGGAGCTGTTGGCGGCTGAAGGAGGTATCGTCGGGCTGTTGGCTATCTCGTCTCCCGGTAATCCCTTTTTTTTTTTTCCCCCCTGTGCACATTCATAAACTTTATTTTATATCGTCGGTGGTTTTTCAGCAGCTGGGAACAAACAGGAGAATTAGCATTCGTGTTAAACGCCGAATTGCTTTAAGTTTCTCCCGACGAGTTGTCGTTTTCTCGAGGCTAAAGCTCCCCTGGAGCTGCTAGCTAGCAAAGTAACGCTGGCGTAAACAGTGATAGGACGTTTGTGGTGTCCTTAGTCTGCACCTGAGTTGGGAGTTTTGAAGCATCGTCAACCGAACTGTCGCACTGCTCTCTTCACAGCCTCAAGGTGCCGAAACCAGCAGAATGGCCACAGCGCAGTCGGTGCTGCTGCTAGCAGTGCATGTTCTGCTCATCTCCGAGTTCATCCTGGCCAAGAGGGACTACTACGACATACTGGGGGTGCCCAAAGATGCCACCGAGCGCCAGATCAAGAAGGCCTTCCACAAGCTGGCCCTGAAGTACCACCCTGACCGAAACAAGAGGCCGGACGCCGAAGCCAAGTTCAGAGAAATAGCGGAGGGTACGTGGAGTCGCCTTGTCATTTAATAATCCTCGGCAACGGGCCAGTAGGCTCTTTAAATACTTGCCCAATCTGTGGTTGTCAGTAAGTTGTGGAACTTTGTCAAGCAGTGTGCTGAAATGAATAGTAGTATAGCTTTGAGATGCAAGTGGCGCTGACAGCTGGTTCCATGTATATTTGGAATGCAGTGGGTCTTTCCTTTAACTTGATGAACAAATATCTACAGTGGTTTGTCTTTTGTCTGCCGTGATGTCACATGCCATCATATGACCGTTTAATGATTTTTTTTTTTGGACACTCATCTCTCCGGAGTAGATCAAAAAATTGGCTGCTGTTAGTGATTTTTTTTTTTTTCTTAACCCTGTGGTTTCATCGATTCATCATGATATTGTCTGATCAAATTTCATATATTGTTAATATTGCAAAATACGTTGATAAGGCACATGGTGCCACATTGCTAGAGTTTGAATTTGAAATGGTGAAACGTTCCAAATCTTTTCAGTGGCTGTGTATACTGAGTGATGTAATGTTTCTTATTCTTTGGCAGCATATGAGACGTTATCAGATGATACGAAGAGGCGGGAGTATGACCAGTTTGGTTTTGGCCCGTCATCGGGGGAGGGCCATGGAGGAGGAGGAGGAGGCGAATATAACTTCAAACAGCACTACTGTCATCGGGGGAGGGCCATGGAGGAGGAGGAGGAGGAGGCGAATATAACTTCAAACAGCACTACCAGTCGTTCAACTTTGATGACATTTTCAAAGACTTTGACCATTTTGGCCAGCAACAGCGACACCAACATCACTTTCACTCCCACAGTCAAGGGAACCAGAAGAGACACTTCGACAGCC
>KV751334.1:23536357-23556891 GCA_001698575.1 Mola mola
AGGAGTCTTCGATGACATATTTGAGGACTTGGAGAAGATTTTCTCCTTCAACACATACAATTCCAGGTCTGAGAACAGATTCCAGGGCTCAGGGAAGCAGCACTGCAGGACAGTGACCCAGCGTAGGGGGAACATGGTGACCACTTTCACTGACTGCTCCTGAGACCAACGGGAAAAACACGTTTAGGACAATGCTGGTTGGTTGTTGTGGTTCTGGAATTAAATGCTAATTTATCACTTGGTTGAATAGAGAGACTGGTTTTGTGTAGCTTTTGTAATTTCCTGTATGTAATTTCCTCTAAGAACAAATCTCAACGCTGGCTTGAAAAACAGCTGCCTCCAAGCAATAACTCCTCTATCAACACCATTGTTCAGCTTTCTGTGTTCAGTATTTAGTTGAATTTCTTACCTTGGTACAGTGTATAAGACTCAGGTGTAGTCCAAGGTTAAAGGAATTTCAGTTAAGAGGATAACCTTTTCTTTAAGAGCAGGATTTATAAATTCTGAAGCTATTTAGCCATATTTATTTTGTGCTCTCTTCAACGCAAACTTCTTGCTAAAGGAAAACCAGGCTTTTCTCATGAAACCTGTGTACTTTGGACAGACTTAAGTATAGTATATTTTAATTTGTAGAACTTGCATTGTATTACAGCGTAGTACTTTAAGATGAGTGAGAGTTGGGTACCATCAACCACTGAAATAAGAATAACAGCTCATTTACCACAGGCATTCAGTCAGTCTTGCCATGTGTGAGCTATTTCATGTTGGGGTTTTTTCATGGTTTGAGCAGCTTTCAGCTCGACACCAAGATGTGTGTTCATCCTCCATGGCATACTCCTGTTATCAACTGTTACCTCATTTTTAGGTTGTTTTTACAGTGCTGCATCTGCCCAGTTCCATGACAAATGCTGGCCACACAGCTTGTGTGTTGTCTGTCAGCTGTATGGCAACAGGACATTTGGATGAAACCAAAAAAAAAAACAAACAAAAAAAAAACCTAGAGTGGATCATTATGTGCAATATTTAGCAACTTTGCTCGTCATGTTTCCTCTCTGTCATAGGCAGGGCCCTATTATTGTCACTGTCTATCACCTGCACTTTCAGTGTGTGTGTGTGTGTGTGTGTGCGCGTGCTGAGTGGCCTGAATGTTGATTGGTTTCACAGTGTTTGAAGAATAAATAAAAAGTTACATTAGCCCACAGTTGTGTGTTCATTTGAAGCTACTTGATGTGAAAACGTTCACCTTTGCAAACAGCTGCCAACCCTTCTGCAAAGGACGTTTTATGCTGTTGTTCAGGTGAAATCCCAGTAGAGGGCGTACTCAAAATGAGAAGGTTGAGACTAACTATCCGGATCGCGCAGGAGGAAAAACTAATACGTGAAAAGACACGGTGTGTTATGATGGTCTCAAAGTAAGTATATAAGTAACAGAGCGTTATAGCATATTGGAGGCCATTGCTTAATTGTGGGAAACACGAAAGAGAAGCTATAAAACGCACTTGGAATGTGTGTATTTTGTTCAAATCAAAGAAAAATTTGACCCTGCCCACGCGTTTCATCAGTTTATGCGATAATTGATTTGAATCCAGCCCTCTAAATTTAAATTTAAAATTATGCATATTTAAATTGCATAATAAGTTCATAAGTGGACATAAGGGGCTGGATGTATTTATTGAAACATGATTAAGAGCACTAGTGTGCTCTCTAGGGCAGGAGTTACCAAACTTTTGTCATGTCATGGAGCCCAAAATTGGACCATGGGTTTGATTTGGTTTCCGGTTCCCAAGTCCATGACCAAAATAAGCAGTATTTCACGTTACGCTTATCCTCAGTGAGATCATACCAATTATAACAAGAATTTTGTGGTTTAATAAATTTCAGTTGAACATGGTCTGTGCTGTTCTGCTGAAGAGCCATCACGTATTTGTCATGTGTGAAGTTGTCATTCTCATACTGTCATATATACTGTATATACTGAGTTGTATAAGCTTTACTGGGATCAAATCTTTGTGGATCCCTTTAATTTTTCTTGGATCCTCCTGTTCCTCGTTCTCCACAGAACGCCTGGTCCTGAATCACTGCTGGGCAAAATTTGAGATGCTTTTTTTCTTAATCTTTCTTTTTTTGTTTCAACAAAAACTAAAAAATGGATGTTTGGGGGGCGGGGTTGTAATTGGTTTAAACAGGAAACAATGAAAAACAAGCCTATTTTCTCCCTTTTCATGTCTGATTTTTAAAGGGAAAGGGGATTATATTTGGTTAGCCACAACAGAAATGACACAAGGAATTGCCAAAAAACAAAACACATTTTTGTATGGTTTTATTTCTTTAAATCCTCACATCAATTTTTATTTTTGGTTTTAAAACAAATGGGGATTTATTGTTACTTTGTCTTGCATAATCAAAATACCATTGAATTGTGGATTATCAGATGATAACCAATTCTTTTTTTATGTGTGATTTAAAAGCTTTGGAAAATGAAAATAAACACGTTTAAATCTTTCTTGATTTCTTAGAGACGCTATCAAATCTGTCAGTTCCATCCGGAGAGAAATGAAATGGCTATCAAGCCAAAATGAATCAACAATGCAGTCCCTGGACCTACCTCAGTTTGAAATCCGAAAGGCTGCACACGATTAGAGAAGGAACGGCACATGACGGCCTTAAAGACATCCAGCTGATTGTCCATGGGATCTGACCCCAAAACCATACCAAACACACAGCAGCATGAGGATTTTCTACACGTCTGAAGTTGAAACATGTGAATAACATGTGTCCGAAAAAGCAGCAAAGCACATTTACAGCAGTGACAGTGGACATTATTCAATTCTTGCAAGAAAGGGAGATTCAAGATGTTTTTTTTGCCGTTTCCATGAACAGGGTATATAGGTACAAAGTTGTGTTTCTCACAGCCCTGGGACACAGGCATGTAAAAACATAGAATATGGGTAAAAATATAGAAAATAGTTATATGCTGGAATGCAGATATACAAAGTAGCAATGAAAAACAATTTACAATGGCAAGCAGGAGCAAGACAACGTGTCCTAAAGTGAGCAATGAAAATAACCAAAAATGCTGCACAAATCAACTGTAGAATAAGTAGGGATCAACATAAGCGAGTAAACAATGTTGAAAACTAAGATTGTCTAATAATTAGAAGCGAATGATGACAATTAGCAAAAGAGGCGCAGATATTTCTGTGTAATAAAATTAAGTCTATGATTCAAATATTGTGTGAAAAGTGATGTTGTGGCTTATTATACATAGTGTGAATACTGTCTATTCAGTGTGATTGTATCTGTGATGATGCAGTGTCGTCACCGAGATCGAGATTTCCTAGAAATGTGGGGACAGCAGAAGTGGAGCAGATGTTACAATAAAGTAGCACAGTTGGTGGGAGTTAGGGGGGCTGCTGCGCCTATATGTGCCGCCATCCTAATTGACTGATTGTGAACACTTTTCATAATTCGACTGACACTGAATCAATGCCACTAATGTCGAGTTTTGACCTAACACTGTACCGATAGAAGTCTTCTGTACTGCCGGATTAGAACGTGCAAGTATAGCATCCACGTTTCAGAATTTCAGATGTATTGGCTGGGCATGTGAATACAAACAAAGAACTTCTCTCAGACGACAGTTTGCGTTTAGGATTGACCTTTGGTAGCCGTTATTCGTTGGCGTTCATTCCCTGGGCGTTGTTGTCTCATCATTACAAGGTCTGAGCACAAGGTGCCTTTCGGTGTCCTGCAAATGAATGACTCATTTCTCACATTTACTCATTGATTTTCTAAAAGAAAGTCATTTAATTTGCTCCCCATTACTTCTGTTTGTGTCTGAATGATACAGGAAGTTAGTAAAAGTTTGTTCTACCGACCTTTTGACTCTAAATACATTGTTTCCTTGGATGGATGAGAGGTATCAGGCCACCTGATATCGCTTATCATCTCTGGACCCTCTGTGGTTAAACACAACAATCTGGCAGAGGTGGAGGGGAGCACAAGGACACGGGAAAGGGCGCGTCAACTAGAGAAGAGTTGATCAAATCGGGACAGGGCAGAGTTAAGGGACACAGGTGAAACACAGAATCACGAGAAGGGACAACTAAACAAAGGGATGGAGTCTAAATCAAGACATGATACAAGAAGGGAAAGAACCTTTAAAGGGCATCACAAAGCAACAAACTAGAAATGAAGACACAGGGATGGAAAGTTGAAAACCATGCTGTCAGCAGGACTGCCACGTCCATCACAGCTGCCTTCCTCTTCCCCTTGCCAAACACCACTACATCTGGCTGGTGTCTGCGGTTAGCCAGCAGCTCCTTGTCAGTCTGGAACGTGAAGTCCAACAGGATCTTAGCTCTGTCGTCCTCAACCACTTTCCATGATGTTCCCATGATGACCTTATTCAGTACATTCAGTCCTCACTCCACGTCTATTCCAGGACCCCAATCCACATCATCACAAACATCAGACCTGGCTCTCTTTAATTTGGCTAATGTCTGAGCATGTATGGCTCAGCCGTTACTTCCCCGGTGCATGGTCTGACCAGGGCTCCTGCAGTATTTGGTATCCAAGCCCAGGAACATTTGCTGCTGGCTTGATTTTATTGAGATTTGAAACCTGTTTTGCTGTGAATAGTTCAACTTTTTATTTGCAAGTGAAACAATGCGTTATTTCTTCTTCCAAAGATGATGAAAAACGCAGCAAACAGGTTTAATCAGGAAGGATTATATTGTCAGATAATCGTATTACTTCCACAAACAAACTTGTAACATGAAAACCTATTCTACCATCATTATTTGTGGCAATTTCTTCCAAATCTTCGACAAACCTTCACACAAATTTCATGCTATTCTGTGAAAACGCTTAACAAAGCAGGCCATTTGTGCTCATTCATTTCCGCCCCCTTCTTGTCCCCCTGCAGCCATTCGGAAATTTACTGGAACAGTTTCCAGTTGTGAGTTCACTGTGTCCAGGGCAGGCATGGCTAATCAATCCCAGACTCACATTGTTTCTGCACATTATCACCACCGACTTTAAATGCAGAGGGCTTCCCCCTGCTCTCCCAATGTGCTGTGGTAAGACTATTCTTGCACAAACAGCTGCCCGTTGATGCTGAGGACCCAACATGATGCCTTTAGTTACACTCAACAATGGAGCAAAAATGCCAGTTATAGGTCTGGGAACGTGGAGGGTAAGGCTGAACATTCTATACTTCAGATGAGCTAGACAGAGTGCAGAAGATTATTGTGTGTATGGATTTTTGTCAAATTTTCAATTGGTGCCTCTTACATTCGTGCACTTCGGGAGTTCTACACAGTCTGCGTTGTGGTCATCCAACGGGTCTAGCAGGAAAAAGCTGATAGCTGGTTAATCAGCTTACATCAACCCTGCAAAAATGTGGCAGTTAGAAATGAACAAGGTTCAGTTTAATAGAATCTGGATAACTGCTAAAATGAATATGTACAGCAAGTCAAAGTGACAAGTTATAAAAAAGTGGGTCATGGAATATCAACCATAGGGAATAGCATATCTGATATATACAGTAAATCCAAAACTCAGCATCAGATCCAAGGTAACTGATGAATGAATGTGGAAAGTGGAATGTGGAAGCAAATTTTAAATTTTAACATGCAGATTAATTGATTTTTATTCCCCTAGTCTGTTTAATCTGTAACGTGTTGAATGTACTGTATGTTTTGAAATATAAGATATTTATCGCCTTGCCACCTAAATCACTATTAATTATCAAAAGCACATTTACAATAGAAAACTGACACCAAATGAAGGCTAAAGGTAGCATTTGCCCTGTTCTAGGAGATTAAGTATTACCTAACAAACATTTAACTGCCTTTTCTCAGCCTGATCTGTGAAAACAGCAAAATGCCTTTTCATTCATATCCAGTATGAAACAGTCCCTGACTGATATGAGGCCACAACAGCACACAAAAGTCAGTAGTGACTAGATGAGTATTCAGCCCTGTCTGTATCTGCAATTTCCATGTTTCCCTTGTATCATCCTAACTTGACAGGCAGAGCACGGAAGTTTGTCCGAGGCTGTTAAAGTGGCAATCAGCGCCGGCTACAGGCACATCGACGGTGCTTATGTGTACCAGAATGAAAAGGAAGTTGGGACAGGAGTTCACGCAATGATTGACCAAGGAGTGGTAAAGAGGGAGGAACTATTTGTTGTCAGCAAGGTACAGTATACGTGAGGTAATCGACTTCAGAGTGTTTAAAATTTTATAACAAAACATAGTATTAAGAGAGGAAACATATTGTGGGTTTTTTGTTTTTCTTTCTAGACTTTTGACTTTTTGGTTGTGTCACTGTTCCTGTTTCCTTCCCCTTATGCAATTATTATTATAAATGAGCCAAACTGGTTGGTCTCGGTCCTAGGGTCTAGGATATAGAAATAGTAATCATCTGACCGACTGTGTCAGCATCTCAACTGATAACACCCACGTGCAAGGTACAGGTACATTGTTACTTATGTTTATTTTTCAAGTTATGGTGCACCTTCCACCTTCCATCGCTGGTGAGAGGAGCCTGCGAGAAGACGTTGGCTGACCTAAAACTGGACTACTTGGACCTTTACCTCATGCATTTCCCAATTGGAGCCAAGGTTTGAATACCACTATGCTGTCCCAACCATGTGTTTGCTGGCAAAACCACAAACTTTAGCTTATTTTTCCTGTCAAAGCGATCAAGACAATAACTTTTAGATGTTATGGCCTTTTTGAGTTCAAAATGTCATGTTTCCCAACTGCATTCTATACCTCTAAGAGGGCGTTCATGAAAATGTTTTGCTATTATCCTACAGTATGATGAGCTAATCAATCTTAATATCACAAATAAGAATTCAAAAATAGTCAATACAACTTCATGCTTTGATTTTGAACTTTTCACCACTGCAGCCGGGGGATGACCTCTTTCCTACAGATGAGCACAACCACATAGTTTCTGATGGCAGCAACTTCTTGGACACCTGGGAGGTAATTTTCACAAGTGCAATTAAATTTCAAGTAAAGACATAGAACTAATAGTGTTCCTGCCTTGCTGGCAGCTTAAATCCATTACTGCCATGTAAATAGGTTGCAGTACATCAATAAAGAACATGCATGACTGACACCAGTGTGCCATGTGTCTCAAAGGCTATGGAGAAGCTGGTGGAGGCTGGGCTGGTCAAGGCTATTGGCGTGTCCAACTTTAACAAAGACCAGATTGAAGCCGTCCTCAACAAGCCGGGACTTAAGTACAAGCCCGTCACCAACCAGGTGCAAATCCCAACTCAAAAACAGAATGTGAAAGAAGAACATTAAGGCTAGAGTGTGAATGTTCCTCCAGGTTGAGTGCCACCCGTACCTGAATCAGGAGAAGCTCATCAACTACTGTCACTCCAAAGGCATCTTAGTGACAGCTTACGCCCCCCTCGGCTCCCCTGATAGGACCTGGTGAGAGCCTCTTCGATCACAGCACTCACGGACGAGCAGCACATCTTGACTAAATCACCACATCACTTTTTTTTGTTTGTTTGTTTACAAAAGGGCTAAATCCGATGAGCCCTCTTTGCTGACGGAACCCAAGATCAAGATAATTGCCGACAAGTACAACAGGACTCCAGCACAGGTACAGGAGCTAAAAATCAATCGATCAATAAATCTACCCAATGTTCATATTTTGTTTTCTTAGGAAAATAAGGCTGCAAAATGTGTACATTGTGGTAAATAAATATCTTCCCCACTTTTTCAAAACTTCAAAAACAAAGTCCATGGTGACATGACGTGGTGAAAGAAAAGGGTTGGTACAGAATTCTTCAAACAGTACGGTGCCGTGTATGAACATTTGCGTGATAAGATGACAAATGTTGGTAAAAATCTTACCAGGTTCTCATCAGGTTCCTTGTTCAGAGGAATGTCGTCGTTATTGTGAAGTCAGTTACGCCCCATCGAATCAGGGAAAATGCTCAGGTACGTGGATTTCAAAACTTGCTTTGTTTTCTTCTTGATCATTTTAGAGACATTAATACATTGGCATGTGAAAATGTGATATTTTTCAACTTCATTCCTGTCATGCAAAGAAATAAAAGCAGCTTCTGCGGTTTGTCCAGGGCAGCAACTTGCTTAGGTGTGGCTTCTCTTCCAGGTGTTTGACTTTGAGTTGAGTGAAGATGACATGAAGACAATGCTGAGCTTCAACACTAATTGGAGAGGATTCCCAATGCCATGGTGAGTAGACGTGAAGACGACGGGGAAGAAGATATATGTTTGGATCTATTTGCATCACCCTAAACAAACTCTTGTGTGCTCCTTTTTTTTGTGTCCCTCTCTAGGGCTTCCAAACACAAAGACTTCCCCCTCAATACAGAATACTGACGCAAGGCAGAGCCCCAATAAATATTTGCATTACTTATAGCTTGCACTGGATTCTTTTTTTATGCTAAAGTGATTCAAAAATTATACTGGACTTTCTGCACATTCCATTTTATCACAATACAGCAGTTGTATGTTGACTTTACACAAATGTGTGTAGCAATGGCTCACTTAGAATTAATCTGTGGGCTCCACAGGTGACATCCTTACCATTAATACTATGCTGTCACTTACACAGCCTCCCTAAAAGAGTACAGTTTAATGTCTAGTTGGTGAGATAATACAACCCATACACTACGCTACAGTAAGTGGAAATCATTTGACTCAGTGGTATTGACATTTTTAATTGAAGTTCCTCCAGTTCCGTGGTCCTCCTGCATTCCCAGAATGCACCACGTCTGCTTGGCTGTCAGACCATTCCGTTAACTCTCCCCTGAGATGCTGCTGGGAGTGTGGCACCCTGGACATTTTGTTTAAGTTAATGTCCCGTATACACCCCCCATAATTATCTTTCTTATTTACATAATTTAAAACGTCTTGTGTCACTTAGTAAATAACAACTCACCTGCTTCACCCCAAGTAAATGTAGGGCAATACCTGCCTCTGCCAGTAGATGTCAGCATGGTTGGCGCTCTAATACTGGTATATAAGCGAACAATTCCAGCTGTGGACGTGAGACAGTAGTACAGAGACCAGACACTGGTCCCTGACATTGATCCTGTCCTCATCATGAAAGTGTCACAGGAGCCTTAAGTTTTCCACCTGCTTAAAATAATTTCTCCAAACAAACACACATCGCTGTCTTTAACATATAAACTAAGCTAAATTCATTACTGCTGTGAGTAAAAATGTAAACGTCTACATACATTTGTCCACCTGACACTTCTGAAAGCTCACGCAGCTCTTTCCTTCATTGTCTCCTGCCCTCTGGTGGTCGCAACGAGGAACAACCATTGACAAGACCACTCAGCTATGTAGGAAACAAGCACAAATATGTTTAATTTTCTTCCACAGAACTTTTATTTAAATGCTAAACAAAACAGCTCAAATGGGAAGTGAAAGCGACTGTTCTGTAACTGAGTTACAAAGCGCTACACACAGCTCACCAGTTACACCGGGAAGTGCTTTGTCATCCTGGAACATAAGGATTTTGATTTTTTCAATATGCTATTTAAAAATTTAATTTTGAAGTCAAATGTAATGTCTGCCACATACATCCTAAGCTGATTTGACAGACATGAACTGAAAAAACAGGTTTGATAAGCACATCTATGGCACTTGTACTAAGGAATGTTCTGATATAGATCCCAATCTTATCTTTTGTTTTTTTTTCTTTAATGTGACACTACAAAAAACAAAACTATACACATTATACTCTGTTAGCAAAACTAAGTTAGAATTCTTCTCTCTCAAAAAAAGAAAAAAAAATCTATATTTCTGTGCTGCGTATAGTACTTATTTAGATTGTTCAAACAGATTGTTTGTTATCAACCAAAAGCGTGAAAAGTATCTTGGAGTGTGCATAAAATGGTTAGTGTTTACAGAGAGAAGATGTGATACAAAGCCACATTAGCACTGCAGGCTGCTCTAAAGAACAGGGAACAAGCAGTCTAAAGGTTAGAGAAGGAAGCCCCAACACCCACTGCAAGCTTGTGGAGAGAGGGAAAAAAAGGCCACATTTTTTAATTTTAGAATTCGGCGTTGAATGGATAATCCTTGTGATTGACAGCCCTACAGAGAGAGAGAGAGAAATAGAAAAAAAAAAAGCAATGTTAATTTTGCTAACATAGATCTACCAAGCCAGAGCTTGGTTAGCATGCTTCAGTGTATTATACACAGCTGACAACAGACAGGCTGGTAAAAAAAATTTTGTTATTTTGAAAATTGTCACATAATCACATTCCAATTATTAGCAGTATGCAACACTTCCTTATTTGTTATAATACAACAGAACACAGGGGTGCAGCCAGAGAATGTAGACCGACCAAATGCAATCAGGAAGTGTATTCAAGGTGACACAATTTGTGCTGTTAGTTTTTTTTCCTTATAGATGCTGTCTCTGATTTATGATGACTTACACCCGATTCATCCAGCAGCACCATTTACTGCACAGTGAAAAACTGATTCATTTTTATGTTCTGTTGCATTTGTTGTCATTTTTTACCGCGTTTTACATATTTGTTGTTCTTTATTGTATTTACTTGAGGTGTAATATCAGAATATCAAAATCAACAGTTGCATCATGATACAATATCGATTCTTTGGACTACAATCCCATATTTTCCCATAATTAGAAAGTGTGCAGCGATATGATATCAATTTGATTCGATTCAGGGGCCTGTGAGTGATTTCAGACGATATTATGTATCCAGTTACCCCTGATACATTTCAACTTGAAAAAAATATGGTTATTTTATTGCTGAAATATTTCAGATATTTAAACAATGACAATCGTTCAAATGTAAATGTTTTACAACCCTCAGAAGAAAATATCAATAAACCTAAAAACTTTTGTTAACAGTCGCTCATATTAAACTTGCCATTATTTGCTAACCGCCAACATTGTTTGGAAGCAGATGACACACACCTGGGCAGAAACTGAAACAGGTGTGTGGTGGGCGTTTCAAAACAAAGGCGTATCTTAAAACGCAGTGATACAGATTGAAAATCAAATAATCGATCGACGATCTGATCGGCGGTGGTCGGTCAATCGATGTATCAATCAGATCCATGGAACCTTACAGCCCTAGGTTAGCCTCCACTTTGTACTGTGCTTGGCTTAGTTTGGTCCCTCTTGCTAGTTCATTCTCCTCGTTTCAGGAATATGAATTTAATCAAAGGCACCAACTGGGCAGGCTGGTTTAGCAGCCTATCCACTCTTGGTTTTGTATGCTTTAACAAAGGCCTGATAGACCAGAGGGTAACTTTGAGTAAAAGTCTGCATAGAAATATGAGTTTAGAATCCTGAGATGCATAACACACCGAAAAACAATGTATACTCTTACCATGTCATGGGACAGACTCTCCAGTTCCTGTTAAATGACAATATACTCTTCATTTCCTCGTCACTTAGTTCAAAGTCGAACACCTACAAAGATATAAACAATGTTCTTCATGCACAATCCAAACAGGTAAGCAAGTGACGTAGACTGAGGGATTATCCTAGAAAATATCTCAACAATTTCTCAGCTAATCACCTGGAAATTCTCCTGAATGCGCTGGGGTGTGATGGACTTTGGGATTGCAATCACGTTCCTCTGGACGTGGAAGCGGATCAGGACCTGACAGGCGAGAGGACATGTGCTATTAACGTGTTCACATCATCAGGGGTGATGATGTTAAGTTGGCACAAGTTAAATGGTGTGAATGGTTTTTAAATCAACCATATGCCCTGGCTTATGTTTGTGTTCAGCTGTACTGCACTGCCACTGAGTGCATTCAGGTTAGAGAGGGAAGAGATAGGAACGGAAGGAATGTTCTTTGCATGCCAATTCCATTTTTCTTTTACTCTAGCCCACGTGAGAGCTGCACCTGAGCCGCTGTCTTCTTGTGCTTCTCAGCAATGGCCTTAATGCTTGGGCTCTCCAGCAGTGGGGGGTCGTCAGGTGAAGCCCTGCAATTAGAAAAGGGACAGTTCACCACAAAAATCTAATTCTTCTCTCACCTGTATTGAGAGAAGAAAACAACCCAAAAACACCTAGATTGTTCTGGGGAATCAGACCTTGATACTTGAATATCATGACCGACTAACTCAGGAAACTGAAATTAGGAAAAAATATGCCACGTCGCCAACAAAGAGGAACCACAGTCACACGTTGAGACCGACCGCAACGATGTGACAGCCATAATGTGGTTGAGGAAAAACTGAGTTGGCATTTCACCAAATATAACTGACTGCGTGGTATTAAAGACGGTCCTTGACTGTGAACATTCTGCTAACTGACCAGGCTCTGTCAGGGGAGCCCAGGGGGCTGTAGGCCGTCACTGCGATGCCCTGAGAGTGGCAGTAGTTGATCAGCTTCTCCTGGGTCAGGTACGGGTGACACTCCACCTAGGAGGACAATTCAAAACAAACAAAAACAGATGTAACTAAACTACATAAATCAAAAACATTTTAGAGAACACACGTCCCATTAATCCGGCCATCAAATGTAATATGGTAGATGTAGTACTTTGTAGGTGTAGCTAGAGCTGGAAGAAAAAAAACGGGATCGCGATAAATCTTAGGTCGACAACCATGATTAGCTTTGGACAGATCTCTGTACGACACGGCAGAAGCAAACGGGACAACAGTCAGTCAGAGTCTGACATTTTTGGCTTGTATGTAGTACCCACCCACTTCCTGTTGTGACTGTTTAAGCCGCAGCCAGACAAAGAAAAGGTACAGTCAAAGTTGGAATAGACAAAACGAATTAGTGAAAGTTGAGCTGTGTTGGTAAACGCAAACCCATATTACCCTCCTAATCTGAGGACACTGTTGATAAAAAAGTTCCACAAAATCAGTTTTGTGGAAGTGGTTTTGATATCTGAAAAGTGAAGAGGAGCAGATTAATGTATGAATGTATGCAAAATATCTTGGTGGTTGATGCCAAGCAGGACGGGAAGACCACAAAAGTCAAGCTAGCTAACGTGTACCTTTTTTTAAAGACAGGTGAAGCATCTTTGCAAAATGATGCCCGATACTTCTGCAGTAAAATAACTGGTTTGCAATATTAACATTTTTTATTTTTCACTACCTCTAAAAATCTGAAAGATGTAAACCAGAACATGTTGGGTTTTTTTTGTCTTATAGCTCAGCACTTGATTTGCCACCTGTTGACTTTATTTGGTTTGTACTTCCTACTACAGACATTTAAAAACTTTGCTTGGCAAAATTTTTATTGACATAATCTTTAATTAAATAGTTTCAAGGTTGGGTTAATTAGGTGTTTACAGAATAAAATAATGTGGCCAAAATGGACCATTCACTTAGTTTGCACTTGCTTATTTTGCAGACATATAGAGATGTGGAGCGCGTCATTTTTGTCAATTGTGGTTCCTGCTGCTCTCTTGATAATGGGAAGGCATTTCATAGAATGTGAGTGTCAGTAATGTGGAAAAAACCCTTAAAGAAAACACTTTGTGCTCACTATTGGAAAGACACGTTATTCAACTTTGATCCATCCCTTCATTTTCTACTGCTTATCCTGTTAGGGGTTGCGGGGGGGGGACACGCTGGATGAGTCGCCAGTTCATCGCAGGGCTGACATATAGAGACAAAGAACCATCCACACTCACATTCACACCTACGGGCAATTTAGAGTGACCAATAAACCCAACCCTCAGTTTGCATGTTTATGGACCGTGGGAGGAAGCCAGAGTACCCGGAGAGAACCCACGCAGACACAGGGAGAACATGCAAATAAACTTTTATCTGACGTTTAACTAATCAAACCTCTGGTTTCTTCAGGCTCTTCAAACTAGCAGCATCAGCAAAAAGTACATATCGTGATAAATATTGATATTGCCTGATTTGCCATATTGCCAAACCCTATATGTAACTGTTTTAAATGGTTGAGCAATTATAAACTGCCTACAGACTATTCAATGCATCTTTAAATACATTCCATTTTCTTTAACCCATTACTTCCTGCTTTGTGCAAGCTGTTGCAAAATACAGTTTAAAAACTATTCTAGCATATGTTTATGAGAAGCACAAGAGTAGAATAGTGTAATTGCTTGAGGCATAAGATCAGAGAGACTGTTTGACTTATCTGACATTATTAGAATGGGTAAATTGGCTCATATTCAGTATATTAGAGTTTTTTGTTCTTTGCTTTGCATGTTTGGGGACAATGTACAGGAGGAAAATGGCTGCATAATCGAATATAGGAGAGAAACCAAACAAAACAAGTCATTCACTGAACGATGGCTCTGATAAACAGCAAACATATAAGGTTACTTCGGCTAAGTGCTTCAGCCTCAGGAGGAACTGCTGAGGATTATTACAAGATAAACAAGTCATTGATTTGTCTGGTCAAATAGGAGGAGACGGATGCTGCCATTATGGCTCACAGGCCTTTAAGAAAGGCAAACATAATCTGTTCTCCGGTGGCTCCAGAGTCAAGACTCAAAATATCTCAAAAAGCTGCACATGTATGTGTAAACAGCAACGGGCCATTATAACTTGATGCTGAATTGGTCTATAAATGCATTACTATCAAAGAAGGTGACTTCATTTTGATCTAGGGCTGAACCTAACAGATTTCAATCAGTGGTTTCATCTAACAACCAATTGATTGATTGTGGATTCACATACATGCGCATCATTTTAAAATGTCTTTTTATGACCTCATTACGATATTTAAATTCTTGACGTAAAGTGGTTCTGATATGAGCTTCAGTCATCACTGGAGTAGTAGGCAGTACAGGTAAACGCTAGCAAATCTGTTTCTGCATCAGTATAATGACAACTGAAACGACAGACAGAATACAGCAACACCCTGCCAGGTTAGCTGAAGCCAGTATCTCAAACAATTGATGGCTGAATATCAATGTTTAATGAGCCGTAGCGTAATGTTGCTTGCCTTAATAACAGCAGTGGTGCAGAAATAGTAAAGTTAAAAGTTAAACTTTGTTAATCTTGTGTCACGTTTGGGTGGGGATCGAACAAGACCCCTACTTTAGATGTTCAACTGTGACTATCATGGTGCTGCAGATTTTACCTATCACTGACCATCCTTGTCTAAAAAGCCTCCACACAGGAAGGTCATCATCTGCAGCTTGCTCAGTGACCACACTGATGAATCCGCCCAGCCAAACTGTGTTAAAGACATACTTTATGTCTTAGTCTACCTGGTTGTTGGCAGGCCTGTATTTGAGGCCTGGCTTGTTGAGAATGGCTTCAATCTGATCCTTGTTGAAGTTGGAGACACCAATAGCTTTGACCAAACCAGCATCCATCAGCTCCTCCATCCCCTGAACAAATTAACCGCAAAATTTAGCTCATTGAGCTTCTTCCTGTGAATACAACCACACTGGTAGTGATGCAAAACTTTTTTATTTATTTTTTGGACTTGGACATATGAAATGTACACATAAAAGCCTAAAAGCCTAACGGCACTAATTTGAAATCATAACATAGCCACGCTGGATGCACTGTATTTAATGTGCTCTTGGTGATCAAGTTTTAGCTGCTTGACTCAACATCAGGTTGCTTTTTCTGTTTGACTCACCTCCCATGTGTCCAGGAAGTAAGTATCATCATTTATCGTCTTTCCTTCACTATCCAGTGGTATCAGCTCACCGCCGGGCTGCAACATGACGGAACAGTCTCACAATTCACGGCACATTGCTACCATACGCTACATTGCTCCGAGAAGAAACTTTAGGAAACTATTGAGAGGGCAGACCGCAACAATTTAAAACTATGTGCACATCAGATTCCACCTGAATCACAAGCAGAAAGATGCATTTTCACACAAGAATAGCAGGCCTACCTTCAAACCCATGGGCCAGTGTATTAGATAGAGGTCTAGGTAGTCCAGTTTAAGATCGCTGAGAGTCTTCTCACAGCACTCCCTCACTCGGGACTTCTTATGGTAAGTGGACCACAGCTACCAAATGAAACGAGAGGGTGGTCAAAAACCACTATTACAACACAGTTTGCAAACAAAACGAGACGCATACGCTTATTATACATCCACAATTCACCTTGCTGACGACGAAGAGGTCCTCCCTTTTGACCACGCCGTCCTTGATCATGGCGTTAATGCCCTCTCCCACCTCCACCTCGTTTTGGTAGACAAGCGCTCCATCGATGTGCCTGTAGCCGGCCGAGATGGCTGCTTTCACTGCCTCCGTCACTTTGCCGGGGGGAGACTGACAGGCAGGCATTGTGACTTATACATGGTGTCAGGATACAGGATATTAACCCCTTAATATTTGGCTTTATGCCGCTTTTCTTTTCATATGATTAAAAAAAAAAAAAAAATCCTTTATATAAATATAACGTTATCGTTTTATCTGTATTTAATTTTTTTTTTCCTACTTTAATTGCTGATTTGCAATACTTGTTTTCAATTTTATGTGAAGCGCTTTACTTGTGTACAAAGTGTACTAAAAACAAAGTTTGCTATTATTACTGTTGACTTTTTCTTCTTGGATGTGACCCACATAAATAAATATGCTTATAATTTGATTAAACATTTGTTCCTGTTTTAGTTCCTTGCAATATTTAGTTGGGAAACACTATTTCTGTCCTTGGAGGCCATGTGCACACTGCACTTACTATTTGGCTAAAAATACCTATTTCCTCTTTTCCATAGCGAAGACTAACTGCACATATCTTTTTATTTGGCATTTTCTGAAATATATTTGCAGTAAGCAGAAGCCTCGCCCCCATTAAAAACTACCATTGGAGAAACCGCCACGTACACCGCACACTTTTTTGACTTCTGTGTCTTTGAGATCTTGAACACAGATAAAGTAAGCTGCACTTTTAGTGTCTAAGGGCAGTCTGCTTGCTCTGATTAATTTATTTCTGGCTTCACGTCTACTTGAGACGTGGGAACCGACTGGATGCTGGATAAGTTGAGCCAGCGCTCAGGTCTGCTCACGTCTTCAGGAAAACAATGAGCAGAACGACCGCTTGCGTGCATTAGCCACGGTTAGTATCAATTAAGTGGTACCGACCGAAAAATGCCAACCTACACTTGTCTTAATAATAAAACGCTAAAATCATTCCGGTAATGTGCGCCAGTGCGGGCGACACAACCCTTTAAAGCAGTTGCGTATGAGTTAGTCTAAAGGGTTCTCCAGAGGCGAGCAGTTAACAAGCTAGCTGCTAGCCCACGTTGTCGTAACAGAACACGAACCTTCCACGTGCCCAGTCCCACCGTGGGCATTAGTGCACCGGTGTTCAGTTTCACGGTAGTTGCCATCTCTTCTGAGGACGAGCAGAGCCTGCGTGATATTCTGAGAGTCAAGTGTCACCAGGCAGAGCGAGCAGAATCGGTCTCCCTCCTTCACACACCCACCGAGCGCAGCGCTCTGGCATCGATGAAGATGCCTTTTATAGTTTGGCCGACTGAGATCCGCCATCTTTAGAGGAGCCACCTGCTGCTGTCAGTCTGTGCTTTGGCAATCCGTCATGTTCATGTTGTGTTTCTACATTTAGGTCCAGGTCTGTCCAGTTATTTGGACAGATTTTTTTTATCATTATTTTTGACGCGCTACACCACCACAATGTATTTTAAATTAAACAATCAAGATGTGATCGAAGTGCA
Organism: Mola mola; assembly: GCA_001698575.1. NCBI lineage: Eukaryota > Metazoa > Chordata > Actinopteri > Tetraodontiformes > Molidae > Mola > Mola mola. Next base: position 23,553,999 of record KV751334.1, read on the forward strand.
GACTTTCAGTTTTAATTTAAGAGGTTTCACAAAATATGGCGTTTACCATTTAGGAATTACAGCCATTTTATGCAGAGTACCTCCATTTCCAGGAACTCAAATATATTTGGACAATCTAGCATAATCTTAAATAATGCCAGTTTTTAATACTTGGATAAAAATCCTTTGCAGTCAATGACTGCCTGAAGTCTGGAGCCCGTGGACATCACCAAATCCTCCCTGGAGATGCTTTACTAGGCCTTCACTGCAGCCATCTTCAGTTGCTGCTTGTTTGTAGGTCTTTCTGCGTTAAGTGACTGAAAAGCTGCTCTACTCGGTCAAGATCGGGTGACTGATTTGGCCATTGAAGAATATTACATTTTTTTTTGTCTTCAGAAAGTCTCGTGTTGCTTTTCCAGCATGTTTGTATGCATTTGGCTGAATGTGAGCAGAGAGTACATCCCTATACACCTCAGAATTTACCCTGATGCTTCTCTCAGCAGTCACATCATCAATAAATAGCAGTGATCCAGTTCCATTGGCAGCCACACAAGCCCGTGTCATAACTCTGCCTCCACCATGTTTGAAACATGCTGTAGTTTGCTTTGGATCATGAGCTGTTCCTTTCCTTCCCCACACTTTTCTCTTCCCATCATTCTGAAACAAGTTTATCTTGGTTTTATCTGTCCAAATAATCTGATTTCAGAACTTGGTAAATTTTTAAGTGGTTTTCTGGCAAAGCCTAATCTGACATTCCTGTTCTTGAATGTTACCAGTGGTTTGCACTTTGTTGTAGACCCTCTGGTTTTACATTCATGAAGGCGTGCAGTCAGATTGTACAATCAGCACTGTTAACCAGGCTGGTTATTCACTCATTCAATCCACTCTGTCGATGCATGGTGTAAATAATTGACTTGACAGGAGATTTTATATTTATTGTTTATTTTAACGCCTTTATTTTTTTTAATTTTATTTATCGATTGCTGTGGCTGCACTTTTTTCTGCTCTATATTGTCCTGCTGTTGCAACAATGCAAATTTCCCCATTGTGGGACAATAAAGGCATTATCTTATTGTATCTTATCTTACTAAAATGCACCCTACAGTAGTCCTGCAATCAAAAATCATATTTTCAAATCAAATCAAATCAAATCAAATTTTATTTGTATAACCCAAAATCACAATTTACACATTATCTCACTGGGCTTTGAAAAACTGTACAGATGTGACACCCTCTGCCCTTAGACCCTCATACTGGGTGAGGAAAAACTTAAAAAAAACCCTAAACAGGGAAAATAAAAGAACCTCAGGAAGAACCACAGAGGAGGGATCCTTCTTCCTAGGATGGACAGACGTGCCATAGATGTCACTTGTACAGAACACAACAACATGACAATAACAGTTTACTTAGAATATATAAAACATCCATGACTCCCATGATTTTGACAAATGTAGGAATGAAATTCAATTGTGTTTGCCTTAGGCTAGAGGTGATTCAATTGGAAAACTTCACTTACAGCTAGTTTAGTCTATAATTAGAGTAAATGACAATACTTCAAATGTGAAACATAGAAACAAAATCAAGAACAGACTTTAGTTATTGGTGACGAGTATGTCAGTATAAATTAATCTACACCCCCCACTCATGTTAATTTTCACATTCCTCGTGCCGTAGGTCGAAGAGGAGGGTTGGCTGCGATATTTCAGTCCAGATTATTAATCAACCTTAGACCAAAATCTAGCTATAGGTCTTTTGAAAGCCTCACTCTCAGTCTTTCCCACTCAAACTGGAAAGTCAAAAAAACAGTTCTGCTAGTTGCAATATATCATCCACCTGGTCCGTACTCAGAGTTCCTATCAGAGTTTTCTGAGTTTCTATCAGAGTTAGTACTCAGTACAGATAAAATCATTATAATGGGTGATTTCAATATTCGTGTAGATGTAGAAAGCGACAGCCTTAGTTCTGCATTTCCTTCATTATTAGAATCAATTGGCTTTTCCCAGCATGTGAATGAATCCACTCACTGCTTCAATCATATCCTTGATCTTGTCTTAACATATGGCATTGAAATTGACAAGTTAACAATTTTTCCTCAAAACCCTCTTCTGTCTGACCATTACCTCATTACATTTGAGCTTACATTAATTGACTGCACAGCATCTAGGAATAAATTCGGCTATAGAATATGTTTATCTGAAAATGCTGTGGCAAAATTTAAAGATAATATTTTGTGATCATTTGCAACAATGCCATGGCTAAATTCAATTGAGGACTTCGCCCATACACAGGTTGATGACCTCGTGATTAGCACTATGGCCTCACTGTGTTCAAATCTTGATACTGTTGCCCCTCTGAAAAAGAAAGTAATAAAACAGAGGAGGCTGGCTCCGTGGTATAATTCTCAATTTTGTGCCTTAAAGCAGACATCACGGAAATTGGCAAGAAAGTGACGTTCCAGCAACTTAGATTTTCACCTTGCCTGGAAAGAAAGCTTAAAAACGTATATAAAAAAAAGCTCTCTGCAATGCTAGAAGCTCGTATTACTCAGCACTAATAGAAAAAAACAAGAACAACCCCAGGTTTCTCTTCAGCACTGTAGTCAGGCTGACTGAGAGTCATAGCTCAATTGAACCATTGATTCCCTTAGCTCTCAGCAGTAATGATTTTATGGGCTTTTTTACAATTAAAATTATAGCAATCAGAGAAAGAATTCATCAGCTCTGACTATCTTCTATTAAATACAGCAACTTTTGAATCGACTGCAACGCCTATTTTACATTTGGAGTCATTTTCATCTGTGAATCTCTCAGAGCTAGCTTCTATAGTTTCATCATCTAAACCATCAACTTGTCTTTTAGACCCAGTACCGACTAGGCTCTTTAAAGAGATTTTTTATTTAATTAACATGTTCATT
>KV751334.1:23559985-23574278 GCA_001698575.1 Mola mola
CTCTCTCTCTCTCTCTCTCTTTCTCTCTCTCTCTCTCTCTCTCCTTCCCTCCCTCCCTCCCCCATGCATGTATATCACACCCTGACTTGTTACTAACCATGTTCCCCTGTAGTCTTTGTTTCTCCTCTGTCCTCTCCTCTCTCTCCCTGTCCTCATCCCGCAGGTGGTTAATCATCGCTACTCCATGTTCCTGCAACACCTGCTGCTGCCATATTTGTATGTACTGCTAATATCATGTATTATCATATGTTGCTGCTTGCATTTGTGTTGAGTATCCTCTCCTCCTGCTCTCATTCTCTCCCTACTCAATTCCGTTTTCCTCTCTCTCTCCCCATTCTACGTCTCTCTCTCTCTCTCTCTCTACCCAACCGGTCGAGGCAGAAGGTCGCCCCCCCTGAGCATGGTTCTGCGCAAGGTTTCTGCCTCTTAAAGGAAGTTTTTCCTTGCCACTGTCGCCAAGTGCTTGCTCTCTTTAAATAATTCTATAAAGAGTTTGGTCGAGACCTGCTCTATATGTAAAGTGCCTTGATGTAACTATGTTATGATTTGGCGCTATATAAATACATTTGATTTGATTTGATTTGATATAGCAAACATATCCAAATCATATGTATATAAAACCCAATTAAAAAATATGTTTAATACTATTCATGTTGTATGCATGATTTAGCTAAATCTAGAAGCTGTTTTATATGTCTTCTAAGTGACATGTATATGACAGTACCAACACTACCACACATGGTTAAGGGACTCCTGTCTTTTGCCTTTATTCAATTTAATTTCATTTAATTTATTAATTTATTTATGAGGGTTGGGGATGGGGGTGTCGGTGTTGATTCTGGCCTTTCGCCACTAGAGGGCACCATTACTGCACTTACTATCAATCAAACAACTTAGGCACCACAGTAAAATAATCACATAATTGCATCCCTCACTCAACATGACCGGTAATTATTATAACTGAAATGATTAAGTGCTCTCAAAAAAGTGCAATCTTTGATATAATTTGACACATAAATGGTTTTGGAGCAAGCCTTGAGTGTGGTAGTTGTCCAGAATGTGGCATGTTTGACTTATTCTTTATTAAAGTGACTGCAACTTCCTTGTGATTTTTGGGCTTATTCTGTAAAACATATGTGTACCCTTTTGAATGTGAACACACACGCACACACACACACACACACACACACACACACACACTGACTAGCTTTAAATCCACAGAGACAGCTGAAAGAGGGAACAAACACAAGGTGTCTCTTTTTGTCAGAATCAGATAAAACCTCACAGACCTTTAACTGAGCCGTTCAACACTCTGAGCGGAAGATAAGAGCGGGAGGAGAGAGCAATCCAAAGAACATACAAAGGGAAAAGTTGTGGGAGCCAGCAGCCGTGGTGTGTCTCACAATGGCTCTCGCTGAAGTTTGTGTCTCTTCTGATCTTCTCCCAGCTGGACGCCTGCTTTTCAGGCCTTGTCTGCTCTGATCTAACTTCAGACATCGGAGGGTCTTTTGCCAGCCTGCAAACTGTCAAAGTACCCCAGGAATCAAACGCTGTCGCACGCTGTCATAATCAAAGGGCCACAGGTAAACCAGACAAAGACACAGACACACAATTGTCATGTAAAAGAAGGGGAAAGTTTTCATTTCAGAGGCCCCTATTTGGTGTCCGCAGGCAGATAATTTCTTTTACTGTACCGACTGCATCAATTAGATTTTGGCAAAAGAGAAATGATAAAGCATTTGAAGATACCACCGAGACCTGCGTTTCCTCTTAGGGAAAACTTTCGGACAAAGAGTCCCGAAGGGGGTAAGATTTCAGAGTGTCTTGCTCCAAGAATTTGAAGGTGGGATGGACAAAGAAAGGATGGTGGCGAGACAAATAAATATATAGCTCACAATAAGCCTCCATCTCCTATTGCATGATGTGTAGCCGTTAGAATGCTGTGGTGCTGGCAGTGTCTCTTCCCTCGCAGGCTCTACATAAGATCAGACTCTCCGGTGGAAAGACCTGACCTGTCCCGGGGAGATCAAAAAAACCTCATTTCATTTCACGGCCTTTGCTACATTCTGCCTCCTCTCTCTCTCTCTCCCACTGCTCTTTGCTTTGCTTGTCTTTTCGTCTGTTTCTGCCAGAGCGCCCTGGGTCATAATCCATAAATCCACCCATAAATATAATGTCGAGTGTCAGCTCCTGCTGGGTTCACTCATACGCTCACATTCTGCACATTCCCTCTGTCAAACAACAACGAGATCAGGGAGAGAAATCCCTACGTCATGAGTAAATCATGGTGCTCTGTCAAGTGCATTACATGCTCTTGGATACTTCGGCGATTGCTGCAGCTGATCTGAGTCACTCAGACCTTCGCGGAAAATTATCTACAATGTACAATATTCTCGTTAATATCCACATTTAGACTGTCTAAACTGAGTTAAAACTCTAACAGTGTGAGTTTTGTAACATTTTACAAACCATAAAACTGGCAAATCAAGAAGAGTTGCATCTCTTAAAGGGTCCCTAAGCAAATCTAAATCTGATTTCCGGGCCACCGTCCGCAAGTTTCACTCTTAGCTCGTTCAGTAAAAAACCATAACTTTAAAAAAAATGTTAGAAAGATGTTATCAAAAAGCAGTGAAAGGGATTCTTCATTATACACAAAGTCAAATTTGAAGTAACTAATCATGACAAAAAGACGTCACAGACTTGGCCCTTATTGTTAGCTTTTACATACCGCAGTTAAATTAAAACAGTCCGTGGGACTTTGCACGGTGTTTCAAACTGTGAACGCTCCATTCTGGCAGATTGGACACACTTATATGTCATCACTACTGACATGTACAGCACCAACATCCTCTGTTGGAAAGTGCGAGTGGTCGCTTAGCATTGAAATCACATTGAGACCATATGTAAACCAGAGAAGCTGCGGCCTCTACCACAATAGTCAAAGCTATTCAGTTAATGTTGGAATGTCCGTATGAAAGAACCTCTGTACTAACTGAGCCTGTTCATGTGTTTGGGGTTTTTGCTAATTTGCTGTATTGCTTCAATGTTTTTAGTACTTTAAAACAAATATCCTGCCTGATGGTGCAGTGCCTTCAGAACCCCTATTTACACGACACGACCAAAATATTTCAAGCTATCCCACGTAATGGCGAGGGCATTTGCATAAAATCAAGCTACATCCATTTTCTTGCAGCTGGTGAATGCATTTAGCTTTTTTGTTGAGCACATGTGACAGACAGAATGAGTTGTCCTCATATAACCACTGAGAAGTTGTGCTGATTAGAAAAGCAGAAACTACATTAGTTTAGGGCACTTTTCAATGCAAATGTTTATAACCAACAATAGCTGGCAATACATTTGAACTTTCTAACGTGGCCTCTGTTGCCATTACCCGGTTTTGAGAATGTCAGGAGAATGTTAAGAGGCAACTTCTGGCTGACGCCAAAAGTTTAGTTTTGTGCTAGTTTATTTGCCATGCTGGCGGCATAGGGAGGGCGATGTTGGCTGATCTGGTTCAGTCCAGACTGAGAGCCGGAGCAGCGGATGACCCCTTGATGACTATGGTACGATAACCTTAGTGAATGCTATGTGACTTTTCCTACACCAACCAAACTACTGGTTTAATGGCCTTACACTCTAGCGCACTCGTGGGGATGAACGCTGAACATTCTGTATAATGCCAATAATCCAACTTTAGCATGCTGTTGCGGTTCAATATAGCAGAAAATAAACTAAACGAAGAGGATCGATGTGTTAAACGGTAAACCTGCTGAGCATCAGCATGTCACTACTGTCAGTGTGAGTGTGTGTTAGAATGATAATGTTAGTGCTGAGCTTAAAAAACGGCTGTACCAAAGCACAGCCTCAGTGAGTTGTTAACATGGACTCTCACCTGAGCATCGATCCGGCCACAGACCAGATATTTCCTCTAACAACAAACAGTTAAAAAGAATGTGAAGGCTCACGTGGGAAAGGGAGATGACACTAATTCATTTAATTCACATGAGCCCAAAACACACCTATAAACACTTAAAGAGCAGAAATAGAGCTGCAACAATGAATTGATACAATAAAAAGTGTATAATAGTTGTCAAGAATTACATTATTGAGAATTGCGTCGTTAGCCAGCTACCATTAATGCTAGACAAATAACAATAGCCTACAAGCCTGTTAGCAAAGTCCTGTTTAGGCATCCCTGGTACCTGAACACCATCTGAGCAGCAGTTTTCTGCAGCAGGCAACATAACTTCTGCCAAGAGAGCCGATCTTAGCATGCAGACACACTAATGTTTTTACATGCAAAGGTTCCGAAGAGCGTGAGTGTGTGATTCTGTGTGTGTGATAGCGCCATACAGGGTCACTATTACAGTTACAGCATACATTAGTGTGTGCAGGTGTTTCTACTGAAAATAAAATCTTGTTTACAGTTTGTAATTTACATTTGTCTTTATTAGTTTTTACAGCTCAGGTTACTGCCTGCAACATAAAATAGCCCTTCTTTTTGTGCTATCAATTACAGAACAAACAAAGTCGATCCGTTCAAGCCAAATGTTTGAATGAAGTGATCATTTTTTTTCCCGATTAATCGATTAAGTGAAAAAATAATTGACAGGTGAATCGATCAATAAAATAATCATCAGTTGTCACCCTGAACTAAATACAGCCTCTTTGTTGCCATGCGTCCTCCACAGATTACACAGATTATAGGCCGTTTAATGGTAGGCTCCTCTGTCTCTCCAGAGAGTCAGTTCAGGTCTAAAATAGGGCTATTTGGGTTATTTGCTTTGCTGCCATTCACGAATAAAGCACATCATGCGTGCAAGCATGACAACTGTCGTTAGGTACTTTAACAAGTAGCGCTCCATCCCTTCTAACATACTACTGGCAAACACGTGGACACAGAGCGCCAGCCTTGTCGGTGAGTAGAGGTGTCTCCTCTCAGGCCCTTCAGACATGCTTTAGTTTTGGGCTTGATTAACCACTTAGTTCAGTCTCTCAGACGCAAGATTGCAGAGAAAAAGCAAGTAATGAAGTGCTTTTGAATTTACATTCCTGAGAGCTTTCACAGACGCCTTGATTTCGGTCTGCCCTCGCTGTTTGTTCTTTGTCGAGAGACGTCTGCTATTTTAAGGCTAAGGCATAACAAGTGTCCATCCAACCTCCTCCGTATTGCTTCCTCATCAAGCTAACTGCCATGAATAAACACAATCAGCATGCATCTGAAGGGGAATTTGAAGGCTTTTCTTCTCAAATCGTCGCTGATGGCTTGTTCATCGTTGTCATTATGCAGATTACAGTGTGACCGCGAATGCTATATGTCAGCCCCGGAGTGAAATGTCACAGTTTCGGGTAGCTGCCGAAAAACACTTGTGTGTTTTTGCTCTTGGACGTTGATCAGTTATGGACAAACCGTCTCAAGAATATGAAATTTAACAACATTCAGTCTGCACTTGAAAGTCAAGCCTTTATTTTCAGTGACAGCCAAGACAAAAACATCAAAAATGTGCGTGCTGCATTATCAGCTGAAGTGTCTGCTGTAATTTAACTGGTAAGTACCACGGTTTTGCTGAGAATTTCCATAAAAAAAAAAAAAAGAACTCATAACAAAATTTTTGTAAAAATAATCTTTTGGAGGTTTTCTTTTCTTCACTTTTTTTTTTTTTTTTTTTTTTTTTTTTTATATAAAATTTTTTTTTTCTTTACATAAACTCTGTTTGTTCCATTTATGGGCAACCACAATTATGAAACACAATGACTTGCCAGAATCTGTGAGTAATTCTGTCCCGGATTTTGGGCCAGCTTACATAAAAGCTTCCCTTTGCACCCCGTCCTATGTGTTAAAAAAGAGGAAACGGTTTGGTTTAAATCTGGAGGCGCTTTCACTGGCCCATACCTCCAGTGATGATTAAACATCTATAGGAAATAGCTCAATAGGCAAGATATGAAAAATGTGGAGGATGGGAACTTGGCGTTGGACAAGATAATACGCACACACGGACCTGACTGCCACAGCCTCCAAACTACAGGTATGTGCCAAAAACACTGAAGTGCAAATAAGAACGTTCTGCAGTTTGAGGTGTGCTGTGATGTGATTTAATAGTGGTTTACAAAGGGGTTTTATTGTTATTGTCGGGACACAGAAACTCTTCCCCTCTCTGCAAGCAACATCCTGTTTCACAGGAAGTTAGGGGCAGGTTGGAATTGTATTGGCTATAAAGAACTAATTGTTTGGCGATAAAATACGTTTATTTCTTATTGGCCGATGCCTTTTGTCATTAAGGTTTACTTTTGCTAAACTGTTGTGATACTATGAAAAATTGTGATACTACACAAATTCTGAATTGGTCATGTCATGCAACACACCTAAGAGTTCACATGTGACCGTATGGAGAGAACGTGAAGAAACGCCACGTGAAACCTATTATTCACTCATATTAAATCACAGTAAAGTCGGTGGTTTATGATTCTTTGTTTTAATTTAGTATTCGTAGACACATAGGTATAATACAAACTTGAAGAATAAATAAAATTAATGCAGTTAAATACTAAAAAAAACTGTTAACTACAGCCTTTTAATATTGATCCTTAGTCTCCCAGAGACTGGACTTCAGAAAGTCTTTTTTGTTATTGGTTATATTTGTATTTAACAAACAAAAGAAAGTTTGAATTACTCTAATTACAATATCATATGTTCCAACATGCATTATTTCGAACAGTTCGTACACCTGCATTTGTTTTTAAATACATGTAGATGTAAAAAAAAAAAAAAAAAAAAACATTTGCTCCACTCTGACACTAATATATTTACATAAAATATTACCAGATTGCGTCAAGTCTCATGGCATCCCCTTGTTTTGTGGTATCACTTTTCATATAGTGTGGGGGTTTTTGCAGTTGTTTTGTTTTTTGTTTTTTGTTTTGTTTTTTAAATGCAGCTTTGATAGATCAGAATGACACAGCAGGAAAATGTAAGGTTCCTCATGGGCTACTTCCCCATTTTTAGTCACCTGATATTATTTACAATATGCGAAGAATAAAAACCCCTGTGAACTTCTCCAATCTTGCATCATGGGAATGTTGTTGTCAGACATGTGCTTGTGCACGTTAGGAGCTGGGGAGGGAGGGGAGGGGAAAACCGTGCGGAGAGAATGCTAAAAAGGACAGAGAGGCCTCATGGGACGATGAGTCACAGCCACAGTGACTAAGTAGTATTCTTTCTTAAAGAATGCTGAATTTAAAAAAATCCTAGAGAGCAAATTATATAATAATATATGATTTCATTATGGGCTATGGGACTTGTTAAGGTTTTGAGGACAGACTATGTTTGTGTTTTTTGTCAGCATGAAAAATTAGTGTCTGCGTTGTGTTGCTGCGATGTGTGCAGAGGATGGGGTGCAAACCTGGAGTGGTGTGCAGAACTAGAAGCAAGAAGTGGGAATTTTGCACCAGGTACTCCAAGAGTTTCGCAATTGCAAAGGTCACTCTCGTCCGAGTCATGTCTCACCAGCGATAACACACACACACTGAAACACATTCCTTTTTAAATATTTTTGAGCGTTTTTTTTTTTTTTTTTTGGTCTGTGTATTTTTCAATCACAGATTAAAGGGAGAATGTCAAGAGGGGAATTACGAGTATGAAGAAGAAGCAGAGTGAGTGCATACGACACCATCTTGTGGTTAATCTGGAAATAACAACTTGGCTTTGATTTACATCATTGTTGCAGGTTTAACTTCCCACAAAAATGTTTATCCGAGGTTTTCATAACAGTAACGTTCATAATGATTATCGTAATTTCAATTAAGTGAAGTGTAAGAGGAGTGTGGCTTGGAGAGAGAGCGATGTGCTGGAAGGATGTAGAAATTGTCTGCTCCGAGTGGCCGACTTCAAAGCGAGGCCACGGTAACCTCCTCTCAGCGGCGGCTCGCACCCTTGACCGATGAAAAGTGACAGTGAATGTTCATCCACGGTCTGCAGCCTCTTCCTGAGAGCTGCCCTTTGAAGTCACAAAATGGATATGATTGACTTGTGAAGTGGACACATATACACACAGATACACACACGCAGAGAAGAGTATTTGACCACGCTGTCTGTTCCTTCCACAGTTTAAGCTTTACAACACTGCATATAAAGTGTGCTAAAGCTCCCCTGTGCTCAGCTTAACTATGTCTGGCTTCACTCAGTGCAGTCAGCCAGAAAAACTACAACACATCCCTTTAATTCAAACTTTTGAGTTCTTCTCATTGAGTTTTTACTAAAACTAAATGTCTTTGTTCTTAATACTAATAGTAACTATCTAAATGTTGTAAAGGCCATATACAAGTTGCCCTCAGCTCTTCACACAAACCAAGTACGCTCTGCGGTGCAGGGTTTGTGTTAAGATGCCGACGTGTGATCTGTTTGATAGTGGCTGGATCACCAGCATGTCTGAGCTCTTCATCATTATCTTGGCTCGCTGACTCATGTCTTGAGCACAAAAGGAACAAAACTCTTGCGGCGGCCTTGTCCCCGACACCACGGGACGCCGGGAGGGACAATAAGAGAGAGAATTAGTGGCCAAGAAAGCAAATAAATAGGTGGCTTCGGTACATGACAGCACAGCGACAAAGCCCGCTGTGGAAGGCAGGGAGAGCGGGAGAGATGGAGAGAAATGAAGGGAGAGAGATGCCTTGATGGAAATAAAAAGTGGCGCTCAAAGGAAAGTAAAGGTTGAGGGGATTGGAGGTGATGATGAGTGGAGAGTAGAACATCTATGGGAAAGGTTTTAATGAGGCAGACGGGTGTGTGTGTGTGTGTGTGGGAGTGTGTTTTCTCATCTGTGACACAGACACTCAGAAAACCCTCAGCAGTGATACTCCAAACTTCCTGTCTCCACATGAGAGGGTGAGGATTTGTGTCAGTGTGCAACACGGGCGGACGGACCGGCTTCATTAGAGGATGGACACTAGATTGGAACCAAATATTGCAGCAGGCACTTGTAGTGTAAAACACACTAGTCCGTTGTTCTTGCGTCAACAAAACAGGCTACAGCAGTACACTCAAAGTTGTTGTGTTGTGTTTAGATTCGAAGTACAGTATGTGGCTCAGAAAGTGAACTGTTTAGATGTTAGAAAGAAGAGCTAATCCCCGGTGTCAGCACACACGTTAAGAGGGCCTGCAGGGATGATCAGGCTGCCTCTGGTTCGTCCTTTTGAAGCTGGTTTAGTCCAGGCGTCAGCCCGAGCCCCTGGAGTTCGAGCTGAACTGGACTTCCGCTTGATTTTGGATCTGATTTTACTTTAAGTCGCTCGAGGCATCGGTGGAAAAGGGAAGAGAGGTGGTTCTCAGCACTGCCATGAGAACAGCAGCCGGTGAAATAAAGTCATTTCACATTTATTTAATGTGTGTGTGTGTGTGTGTGCACACCTCATCAAAGGGAGGGATAGAACACCATAGAACATCATTATTAAATATTTCATTACATATTACATACACAGTGTTGTTATTACATATAGTTTAACTGAGGAAATAAATAATTTACTAAATGATTAACCAAGTTATCACTGATATACAATGTTACTGCCAAAACCTCAGAAAACAATATTTATTACACTCAAACAAATAAATATTTTAAATACGTGCAAAATCTTCAACGCAAAGGCTCAAATTTAATGCAAATTTAGACAAACTTAAGTATATTTTGTGATAATATACAAATTGAAGGCGAACTTGTACATGAAGTTTTGCTTATTATCACACATTAAAGTAATACCTGTCAAATTAGCTAAGTAATTCAGTCGATTTAATTTTTATTGAATCAACATGGATGAAAAAAACTGCATCAAAAAAGACCCTTTTCACTGAAATTGGGTGAAAACTGGATACGTAACTAAACACGTCAGATCGCAGAGACTGCGAATGAGTTACCTGTCGTCTTCCCATCGGCTTTGTGTGTCTGCAGACCCTGTCATCAGCCGCAGGAGGTCTTCAGTTGTACTGTCAACTCCTATAAATAACAATAAAAACAACACTTGTTCAACAATCAGGCAGTCATAAGGTGGTATCATGAGTTCGGGGACATAAGAGTCACGCCCTTGATAGCATTATGTGGTCATTTTACACACAGCGAACGATGGAACACATTAGTCGCGATGAAGGTGGAGGAGAGGACGCCTCAGGGTCCGCTTACTGGTCAGGGTTTACGCTGCACAGGGTGCACCTTCATCTACAGTGGTGTAGGCCAAACACATCTTAGATTTCCATCTCTTGTTGATGTTCCGCAAATGAGCCCATCAGATCAGTGGTGGACCTAGTGACCTAGTGCTGACAGTAGACTATAACAGAGTACTACAGAGAATCCATTGACCCATATTGAATAATACAAACACCTACTTGAATAAGCATATGCTTTTATTTCAAAGTTTGCAGCTCAGAGGACAGGGCCGGAACGTGACCAGGAGACCTTTAATTAAAGAGATGAGGTAAGAATAAAGTAAGAGCATCACAAAGGAGATTGAAGAAATGATGGAAAAGAAAAAAAAAGGAAAAGAAGAATTAGAATAAAGATAAAAGTGGGGTAAGTTTATCCAAACTATCTAATTTGGTCTTGGGTAACTCATTAGACTGTAATAAAGTCAGACTCTACTATTCTAATTCAATATATTACAATTATACAAGATGATGAAGTAAGTAACTGGATAAATAAGTAACTGGATTATGAGCGAATAAGTAAATTGGGATTCTATGTGAGGCCTCAGTCAAAATAAACATATTAATTGAGAATTTTTGAGTCCTGTCATAACAGCCTTTAAGCAAGCAGGTGCTCCAAAAGTGGAATGACTGATGTGACTTTCATTCACGATAATGTCAACTTTTGCCAGTGAACCTGTTCATCTGAGAAAATATTCCAAACAGGTGTTCTGGGAGAATGCTATAAATATCCCCGTCTTTTGTTGACCCTGTCCCAACCTGTGTAAAAATGTATCGCTGGCATCACACTCAGAATGAGCAGAACAGACACGAGCTTGATGACGTCAAACATGAAATATACTGTCATTACTGTTTTCAAATGAGTATATGTCAAAAATGCTGAGCAAATGATCACATTCAATTTAGCATCCAATTATTTTATCCCGAAACGGTGTTGATTTAATGACTACATGAGTTTAAAAACTGAACTTGTAAGGCATAATTTCAAAGCTGACACATGAAAAAAGCCCATTCTGCCAAAAAGACAGAATGACAATGCTGCCACCAGTATTTAAACATTCTTAACTATCTTTTTCATGCTCAGCTTGTAGTCTTACCAATATTTCCATATAAATCTCTTCTCAGGAAAATCAGAAAATCTTATTTGGATTTGGGAAGCAAGCCTTATAATTAAAGCTTAAAAAAAGCTCATAGCCATTATGACAAGATTAAAAACACCTATTGCAATTGTTTGTGTGAGATATAACAGGATTGGGAGTTATGTGTGCATGTTAAAAACAACACACACTTGAACACGTTACTTACAATAGCTACATAAAGACCCTCAAATCAAGACCACAATAACTCCTGAATCGATGCTACTAAAAACAATAATCGTTTAAAATTCAGCTGTTACAGGCTTGAAAAATATCATTGCTGCAGGTGTGTATTTCATGTCTGACCCTGAGCCATGTGGACTAAAAAGCCACTTAACGTGCTGGCAATTGAGTAGGATTAACTGGGTGACATGCTGAGTGGATTTCCCATACCCATAAAATACCCGTCGTGTGTTACACCAGCTGATGGAGAAAGACGCCTTGCTCGTGGGTTAACAGAGACGCTCACACAACACGGACAAAGACCCAGGCTAAACCCACACAAACAAACCACTTGTTCCGAATGACCGTCCTCACAGGAATGCAACTAGGGGGACAAAACCCTTTCTCTACATCTACAAAAAAAAAAAAAAAAAAAACTGCTTTTTCATTTCCGCATCACGTCAATGACACATTTTTAAACCGTGCCTACAACCGCCTGGCAAATTCTGCAGCAAAGTCATTCTGCAATGTTGGCGATGGAATAAAGGCCATTAAATACTGTTAGCACCCTGCTTGGACAGGAAGGCAGCCATACTGTGTGCCCGTGCCAATTAACAGCCCTTCACAACGAGAGAGACACGACAGAAAGAGTGGACTGGGTTTGAATCGCTCATTTTCTAATTTACTGAATGTTCTCTTTCTGTTCAATCAGTCCTGTATTGTAGCAGATCTATAAAGCCCCCTATTTTGCATGTGTGCCCCATTAGCGCTCCAGCGGCAGTGACAGCTCATTTGCACTCAGATATAGCAATTTAAACATGAAGTAGTAACTCTTATACTTGTGAACTTGGCGCCCTGCTGGAACCTTCAACTACTAATGACTTCTCCCAGTTGAACCCACTTCTGGGTCAGTTTCTAAAGCTGTGACCCATCACTTTTATTTTTGCCTTCAAAAAAGGTACCTGATTTTAATTTGTATACTGGTGATGCTCGACAACACTTTTATGTATATTTCATAGAAGAGGACAACTGGTAAAGAGTCTGAATTTCAAGAAGCATTAAGCAAAGTATATGAGAATAGGAGGAACTAGAGCCTGAGGACCGGGAGGTGGGCTCTGTCATCTCTGGAGCCGAGGTCTCTGAAGCTGTTGAGCAACTCAGCAGCGGTACCCCAGGAGCGGATGAGATTCAGCCCGACTTCCTCAAGCTTCTGGATGTTATAGGGCTTTTCCTGGCTGACACGCCTCTGCAACATTGCCTTGACATCGGGGAGAGTGACTCTGGTCATCAGCTTTGTGTAGTGACCGAAAGAACGAGACTGCAAGTAAAAGTGGCCTGGCCCTGGGCTGACCCAGGACATGCTGGAGAGATGATATCTCCTGGCTGGATTGGAATTGCCTGGTTGTCCCACCTGCGGAGGAGTTAGTGGAAGCGGCCAGGGAGAGGAGTGTCTCGGTCTCCCTGCTCAGACGGCTGCACTTATGACCCGGACCCAGATAAACAGACGATATGTGAAGAATTCAATAAAAAATTAGTTCTCTGCACTATTTCTTACTTTTATTTCTCAGAATCTCAGACTTCATTCTCTTTGTCCATTCAGTGGAAAGTAAAAAGGACATCGAAATCACAGGAAAACTATTTTATTTCCTATATATAGACGGTTACTGAAAACATAGTAGTGTGGACAAGAGGTGACTAAAATTTGCCATTAAGGTTGAAATTCAGCAGATCCTTGATGTTTTGATAAGAAATTGTCCAGCTTTCAAGATAAGCACGTTGATAACCACTGCAATCAGCTCTTTTGTAAAGCTGTCTAAAGGCACCAAAGTTGTTTACACAAAGTTGTATACACATAAACAAATGCACACACCAGCCACATTCACCTGTACATCTCTACTGCCCTCTCGTTTCCCTTGCCTTGAGAAGAATCACAAATACAAGAATAAATCGTGATTTGATAAGCATAATAGGACAATTTCATTACATAAAGGGGTAATTGGCTGACTAATTGTTATTTCCTTTTTCTGCTACTCAGATCCACTTTGGTGCTGTCAGAAATGTTCCAGTCGTGCTCCGGCCCAGACAACCAGTGGGTGGTTAGACGGGGAGATGGTGAACAGGGTTTTTTTCATTCTGGACCACAGCCACAAAGCTGGCCTCAGCTCTGTCCCCCTCGACCCGGCGGCACTGTTCATCACTTCAGCTCCCACTATTCCTATGGCAGAGCCTTCAATAGGGCAAAATGTCCGGTGTGGTGTCAATCCCAAAATACGGGGAAGGTGGGTAACCGCAATGCAACATCAGCACACTGACATGCTAAGTTCTGAGCACCTAAAGTCAACGTAATCTAATTGCATGCAAACATTTGCTAAATACCTGAAATAGAGAATACTGCCAAGGCTAATAAGCCTGTCAGGTTTGCAGGTTTTGGCCATAAACCAACCAAATCAAAATTTCTTTCACCTAAATTAGAGTTTGACTGTGATGAGCCTGAGATGAAAAGAAACCACATTATTACAGATTATCTTGAGAGATATAATCGAAGTAATCCATTCAATAGTTGCCGAGATATTTCATTAAAAAAATTATCTTGTGCCTTGGCACTGTTACATTACTGTGATAGGAAACTGGAATACACTACTGGAATTTATATGAAAAGATATCCAAGATAAAAAAAAAAAGAGCTGTATAATGGTCTGGTTACACTGGAGCTAAATCAAGATGCGCCCCTGTCTTGCTGTTTCCCGTCTCTATGGAGCTAAATCAGAGCAAACAGTTTCATTAATTAAAAAAAAAAAAAAAAAAAAAT
>KV751334.1:23574322-23588568 GCA_001698575.1 Mola mola
TGTTAGCATTTTTGTTTTCCAATCACAGATTTCTTTTTTTTTAATGGATAAACCTTTTGGCCCCAGTTTAGCTCCATAGGTCTCACAATGCTGCTCTGTATCTTTTCTGGTCTTGCTTTTTAGTAAATCTCTCTGGCACATTACATTTACACTCTTATGGTGTCCTTTTGATAAAGATCTGTGGTCACAAGATAGACAATTACTCCACTTTAAAGGATCCACCATCAGTTACGTTCTTATGCACACACTTTCCCTAACAGCCTACAAATCACCACATAAATATATATTAATTACTGAGCTTTAAGAATTTTTCACATGTATAATTACAAAGCTACCGAAAATTCATCAGCTGTCATAAATATGAAACCCATCCAGGTCGTAAACACAGCAGACTTCCTTGAGTTATCCTCCTCCTGCCTGCTGCATGTAAACAAAATCAGTGACTTGTTGTAGAGGCCTTTTAAATAAAAGGTTTGCGAAAAAAGGCTGTTACAGTTGAGAAGACTGAGTATATGAGTTTGCAGTATGTGTCGAACCAGCTGCTACTGATGGTGTCCCAGTGTATGCTAGTCTGAGACCATAACGCTGCCGTTCACACACATCGGGAACCATTTGAATGGACCCAGCGATCATTTCTTTGGAATTCTGTGTCCGGGGATTGTAGCACCATTATCCAGGCAGCTAAGAACCCCACACGATGTGCTGACAGATCACTGAGCCATAACTGGCTGTTGCGATTACTTTCCAAGTATGCACACTGTGTGTATTCATGTGCTGTTGCATACATTTGCATGTTTTTTTAGATTGCACAAAGATTGCACACTTCATTTTGGGTAAAAAAAAAAAAAAAAAATCTGACTTACTTTCCTGCTTTGCTTTGATGCAAACGTGTGACTGAATTTTGGATGCTTAGGATATGTTGGGTCTATGCTGAACGAAGCCAAATGACTCCCAGATGTATGACTATAGTTGTATTTCAGGCTTTGGAGAGTGGGATTTCTGGATGGCAGATATGAATCAGACTATTAAAAGAGGAGGAAAAAGAGACATCTTTACATTAGATGGATGGATGATTTCAAAGCATTGTTGCAGTATGTTTCACACTTGTGCAGGAGACCTTTTATGTACTAAAGTTGCTTTGGTTTGTGTGCATGTGCAAATGCATGTGGGTGTTTGTGAGTCGACTACTGGCACAAAGTACGAGCTGCCCCCTTTAATACATAATGAGGAGAGGTTAGGCAAATACAGGTACATGTTTTGAGAAAAAGAAAAAGAATATTTGTTGCTGTAACAACCTGTGGCCCTCTCCTGCCATGTTACATCAGAGCATGAGCGAGCACTCTGGAAAAAGTAGTTTCCTTAGATAGAGCAGGGGTTCCCCACCTTGTGTAACTCAAGGCCCGTTTCTGATGACATCCTGCCCTAATTAAAGATATAAAAATCATAACGTAATAAATGTAACTCCTACCATTATCTAGCACTGCTTATCCTATACGGAGTCACGAGGGACCGCAGCCTATCCCATTGCCATTTGGGCAAAGGCAAGGTACACCCCGGTCTGATCGGCTGTTCATTACAGAGCTGATATATAGAGACAAACAATCATACTAGCTAGCCTAACTTGTCTTTGGACTGTGCTGAAGGGGCCACCTAGAGGGTAACCACGCAGCTACAGGTTGAGCGTGCAAACGCCACGCAGAAAGGCCCTGACCCGACCAGGAAATGAACCCAGGACTTTCGTGCTTTGACGTGACAGTGCTGCATCTTAGTATGACATTTTTTATTTATGTGAATTCTTGAGACATAAAATTGAAACAGTTATCTCAAAGATTTAGTTATAGGCTTAACGCTGCCTCCAAGGCCCACTAGATCATCCCCTGAGGCCCATAAGTTGGCCCAAACTCACTAGTTGAGCTGAGATGATACATACATCAATAATTACAGATATTTAAGCATGAACTTATTGGAAATCATGCAAAATACTGTTTAAAGGTTACATTTGTGCCTGTGCATGTGTTACCATATGCATATCTTCAAGCCACACAGCCCAACAGTTTGATGCAAAAAAATCTGCATGCGATTTATGAATGCACGCTGGATCTGGTGCAAATTTTCTGCAGTGCAGTGTTCCATTTACGTCCTGCCAAAAACAGAAAGAAGAAAGAAGAAAAGAGGAAATATAGTCAAGCACTTATATCGTAGCGATGTCCTCTTTCTTTTCCAGAAAAAAAAGAAAATAAGATTCTGGGTTCTTCATTCGATATCATCTGGTGACCATGGAAATGTTTTCTCTCATAACTGCAGATGAGACCTCATTTATATTTTGTGTAGGATGCACAATAATTTCCCTCTGAGCCCAAAATTTGTTGTTATTGCTAGCTGTTGTAGCCAACCTCTTTCTACACCAACATAACATGTGCAACATCAGCTACACCCCCATCTTCATCGTAGCCCACCTCTTGGTGATCTGAAGCATTTCATGTCTCTGACTTGATTGTTCGGGTGCTCGCTCTTGTGTTTAGACGGATGTTGTGGCACCTAATTGCTGACATTTTCCCCCATTTTCAGCTGGGAGTGGAAATAGCTGGAACAAAGGATTTCATCAGTCCAATGTACATTGCAGATGTTGGCTAAGGAACTTATACCTGAACCCTGAGGTCAGGTGCTGCATTATGCCACCCTGTTTTACCAATGACGGGGAGAACCATGAGAAGTGGAGAAAAATGGTGGAAAAGCATTGAGAAAGGTGTGTTAAGGCTGTTGCTGGCACAAAGATGGAAAAGGAAAGATAGAAAATTTCATGCCAAGGTCAAACAATAAGGAGAATAACAAACATTTTAGTACTGAAAGGTAGAGAAGACAACCCCCCCCAAAAAAGAGAAAGAGAGTACAGGAAAGGAGGAAGGTGGAACAGTAAAAATTGAAAAGCATGGGAGAGCAGTGGTGATTGGTTTGGACCACCCATCTGGACTGGCTGAGCGCCTGGTCGGGCTGGACGCATGGATGGATAAATGGAGGGATAGAGGCAGACAGAAGTCCTGTGCAATGATTCACATAGATGGAACAATGTGCTGGAAACATTAAACACGTCAATGGAAAACACACACGCTATCATCGGCAGCAGCACATAATTAAGGTCTGTTCCACATGTGGCGGACCAGTTCAACAAGGTTCAGCTGAATCTTAATGTGTTCACATTCTCTGAAAATCTGCATGTCAACAATATTTCAATTCAGTGACCCCAAAATACAAGGTGGGTCATAGCAGAGAGCATCATAGCTTTTAAATTACCAGCAGCTAATCGTTTTGGGACATAGACTGACTGCACTAAAGTTCACTTTTCACCCTTTCTGCATGCTGAATTGCTTGCAAACTCAATAACATAGCAAGCTGTAAATAAAACAAGCTAATCAGATGAACCCATAGATGTAGGCTAAATTGCATTTTCTGAATCAATTATCCCGGAAGGGACAACAGTCTCACTGTTTTATTTCAGTTTTATAGTTTGTCACTATAAAAGAAGGATTATATAATGTATGGTCGTTACAAGGCTTTTGTGGTCGTCGGTACGCATCATTAAACCTATAAAGGAAAAACCACGATACTACTTCTAACATCCACGTGTCTGTGTGCATGAAATAGCTAACTATAAACCAGCATGGATAATCCACATGTCAGAAGCAAAATCAGCAATTTGAAGCCTCTCTAAGTATTCTGGGGCCTTATAAAACATTTTTTACTGCCTCCACCGATAAAGCCACCGGAATAAATATATATGTATATATACATACAGTATATACGTATATGCATGTCTGTTACCTACATATCTTGTAAAGTTGTAAATAGATTTGGATGAAATTTGGTGTGTACCTTCAGTGTGACATAAGAACTTATAATCAACTTTTGTGATGATCTGGATCATGAATCAATTTTCATTTCAATCAAATTATTAGTGTATATTGCTCTTACATGAGAGAGCAAAGACTTGAAGTGCTATTTGAGTTATTTGTCACTAACAAAATACCATTTAAAACACCATTAGAACCACGTTTGGCTGACATTTCTGTCATTAGTTTTATACAATTGGATGATGAAATTGCTCTCGTTTGGAGATATTTTCCACAGAGTCTTTCCTTTGACCCTCTCTGATATGGGGTTATCTGACACTAATAGGATTAGACAGAATGGGCCCCAAAAATATTTCATGTTCAATTCTTCGGCTCTCACACTAGACATAACTCCAATCCTAATAAGGCAGACATACACACACATCGCCACTCCCTCTAGATCACCCTTGAGCTCCTCCCACACCAATTGTTCTTACAATGGGAGAGATCAGGCAATTGGACTGTCTGGATAATCGACATGAAGAACAAAAACACAGGCCACTTCTGGATAGACGTATCATAATCCCTCAAGGTGGGGCGGTGGGGGGTTTCAAGGCCACCAAGATAGCTATTCACAGCATCCAGAGACATGGAGAGACCTCCGGGAAAGACATTGTGAGGTGTTGGTATGAAGCCTGGTATGACACCCTGGGAAGAATGGTGTTTGGTAAAGAGGAGGATTGACTACATTCTAGGGTTGAGATTGCTAATTAGAGGATTGCAGTCTGGTCCTATCTGATCTGGACCTATTCCTGATCAAATATTGCAAACAAAACTTTGGAAAGATGAGAAAAGATGAGATAGTTGGAGCGATAAGTCAAAGAAAAGGTTCTCATTGAATTTGGTTGGTTAACCTAAACCACAATGACCATGTACTTCTTTGGCTAAACGACACGCAGGGCTGTGGAAGCGAGCTGCCAACTTCAGAGACAAAGCGGCGTGCTTATTATTTCCCTCGTTGTGGCTTGGATATGTTACATAAGAGTGCAGAAAATGAGCCGTCTGTGCCGGATACAGTTTAAATGGAAACATTATAAATATGGCGTGAACGTTATACCCAAAAATCCATGTTATGTTAAATTTAGGAATTTTTACCAAACAGTAGATTATTTGTGTCCGTCTTCGGCAACTCTGCTCATAATTCATATATAAATGTTCATCTACGTTATGCACTGTTTGCAAAGCCATATGTACATTATTGAATCACAGAAACTCAAATAATGTTCCTTCATCTCTCATTAGAAGGGTAAAAAAGGTGTTCTAGTGATTAGGTTCTGTGTGGCTAACATGAAACAGTAAAGCGGTCAGTGACATTGAAAAGGGCCATTGTTCTCAGTGTAATAAGGGACAATGACTGCTCGTAAATTATCTTAACAGCAGGCTCTCATCAATGCCTCTAGTGCCACTCTTATCTTTCCCCATCTCTTTCACATTAACATCTTCCTACGCCTTTTCTACAATCCCACACTTCACCAGAGTGGGTTTTTGTCCTGTGGCTGTTGTCGCGTTCCTTCAGGCATTTCTCACAGTAGTTTTTGTCGAGATTTCGAATGTGACAGTGTTGTCAAAATGTGTTACAAATCAGGAATCAGGAAAGCCTTACTTTAAAGCATTCACACATCATGTCAAGATGACTTAATACAAATACTTAAGTCTTGGCTAACGTTAAGTGTGAAATGTGGGTGATGTGCATTGATCAGATGGAAGAGAAACAATGGAGCAACCGGTCCACTTCCTGTCCTGTGATGTCTATTTACCCAAAAACAATCTTAGCCTGAATGTACATTTCTCCTCCCCTATCGTGTCTTTTCACTATCAGACATCTGATAAAAGCAAAAAAAACGAATAAAAAAAAAAAGGAAGAAGCCTCTCCACTGACTTGCTTGAAATTGATCTTTCTCCAGATTCGGATAGTTAATTCATCCTTGGGTCATACCAAAGCCACACCCCAAATTTTATCCAAATCTGTTTGAGAAAAAAAAAAACCGAGATATGCTGCTAACACATACATATACAGGTATATTCACAAAGGCAAAAACATAACCTCCTCCATCTCTGTTAGTGGAGGTAAAAACCATTTTGATATTCACTGCAGTAAACTTTGTTTATCACCGTCATGTATCAGTTATGAAATCTGAAAACCAATATTATCCTGTCAAATGTCCCCAAATCTATATATCTTTTACAGAACATCACTGCCATGAGTACTAATTTTAAGTTGTTGCAGCTATACCATACATTCAACTTTTTCGATGCCCTCTTTCACCACTGGGCCACACTTTGCCTGGTACTGATACCATCAGGGCCAAAACTCATGCACCTAATACAGTCGTTCAACCATTCAGCCCCGATCGTCACCGGGGCCCCCGCATACTCCATAGCCTTTATAAGATTAATGCAATGGATGAAGCAGGTGTCTGCCAAAATTCCATTCCTATTTAAACCTCCAAGACCATACCGGCAACTTAATCCTATTAGGCCTAATTGAGTGAAGTCGACAGTCTTTTTCAGTTAAACTAAGTTCACGCACTAATAGGATTCAAAAGGGGAGGGGGGAGAAAGAAAAAAAAAAGGGTACAATGTGTAGAGAGTGCTAGTGTTTAGTGTGTGGTTATAGAAGTGGGCAGTGTCCGTCAGGGAGTCTATAAGCAGGGACTGTGTATTTGAACCAGTAGAGGCTTCCTACTGAGATTGGGATCTGTGTTTAAAGAAGAGGGAGAGAGTGGGCTAGAGGTCTCCCTGGAGGCTGGATAAACAGAGGGGTGGAGAAAAACATGAGTAGAATTCAAGAACCCCCTGGTGTGTTTGTTTTTTTACGTGTGACCGTATGTTTGTGTTTATGAGTGACGTTTACAATTCTGGGCTGTAAAGCATTAACATCTGAGGGAGATGGAGTGCATGCATGAATGCAGTCATGTAACTCAGCTCGCAGTGAGCAGTAGCAGAACAAAACAAAAAAAAAAAAGTGGCAGGGGAGATGAAAAGAGTGATTCGGTTTAACAGCTTAAGTGGAATTTATCTTTCTCTTTCAAATTTTTTTCTGAATGTCAGCACATGCAATCGATTTTGTAAGTCAAATTAGAGGGACAATTTCTTTTATATCCCATTAAGTGAATCACAAGGGTAATGCGATTTTTGTGCCTCTAGATTGGCGACAGCGGTGGCCAGAAATTCTTAAAATTTGGCACAAATGTCTACCAAGGTAAAATGGTGCTGAAATTTTACATTTAAAAGGTCAAAGCTCAACCAGACTGCGATATCTCAATATTCCCCCAAAACGCTTTTATTCAACGCCGTAACTCAGAAACAGAAGGCTAGGTGGATTTGGTGACGCTAATATTGGGTGCCCACCTTGAAACTGGGCTGATTGTCAGGTTGTTTAATCAGAAATCCATCTGGGACAGACATAATGTGAATCAAACCAACCAGAGTGTCACCTCCTTTCAAAGTCAGGTATACCTGCAGAGGGTGCAATGCTATTCGAACAGTGGCACTCGTCCCGCTAACAGACAGATGGCTGATGGTAACTGTGCTTCTGCTCTCTCCAAATTCTCTGTCCCATCAGCAAATCCTTTTGACCAAGGAGGTTGCTGCCTGCTCTGGAGATATGACAGACGTAAGAGAGATACGTGCAGATGGCAGTCGGTAGATCAGGTCATAAATGTATGTGACACCCGATAGGACCACTTGGCTGGTATTAAGGTATTTGCCATTGCATGACGAGACAATCTGTGTCGAATCACACTGAATTGTGCTTAAAATGGACTATTTTACTATTTTACTACTTTAAAGTGGATCCACAGCGAAAAAATCCACAGTACTGGAAAAAAAAAAGAAAAAGACCTGTCAATATAATGATATGTTCCATTTTATAAAAAGAAGAAAAATTACACTTAAAACCTTTTGCTAAATTCCGTCCTTGACATTGTAGTCTAGTCTAACAACAATCAAATAGCTAGTCTGGACCGATATAAACATATTCTGACTGCCGTATACACCCGAAAGGCTGTAATTCAAGCTTTATAACACCTTTATATAAAACTATAAAGTATGTAAACAAGTATTTTGTTTGTTTACATACTTTTACAGTACCATTTTATTTCTATACTGCAATTGTGATTATTTAAATTTGTTGACAATGTCATTCAAAAGCACGGAGATGTCTTCATTCGCATTGTCAGGACCTTGGGACAGTGAGCTCGAAGGAGCGTCAGAAGGGGTGTATCTCATAATGAGGTTTCACAGTTAGAAGGGGGTCAGTCCAGGCTCACTCATCAGAGAAACGTTTGTGTGTGCCTGTTTATTTGCAAGTGTTTCAGAGGATGAAGAAGATAATAGGGCACATTCTCATTTGTCCCTTTGAGGGTGAAATGGGGTAAAATATCTTTTCCTCACAGAAAAAAAATGAACGCCATAGACTGATAATTGCAGCTGTACTACAAGGATACAAGCTTCTATTAAAAACTTCCTGCTAAGAAAGCCACAAGATAGGATCTGCAGTGATACCTAATTGAATCCCTCATGTTTTTAGCTTGTGGCTACTACACCATCTTATTAGGGCCCTTTCTCAACCACCCCACCGCCCCTTGTTTCCTGCTAAAAGACAAGATGAGCGGTCCTGATAGGCAAAACGTCATACATTCACGCACAAAATTAAGGAGGTCCGAGTAGGACACAATGTTAAGCCAATGGCGTCAGTGACACAGACGTGGCCCAAGGACCTAACCTTTCAAGGCCGCTCATGGCCAGAGGTGCAACATGGAAGCCCCTTTGAAGTGAACCATCCAAAAGGACTTGAGAGACAAAAGGTTAGCGTGGGCTTTCAGTGATCTTGCATGGCCTTCAGGGACAAATAAGCAACAAAGGGACTGAAGAGGCAGTTGACATCTAACTGGAAGTGATAAAGCAGATGTCATTTAGATTTTTTAAGTAACAGCGCAATGTTAAAAGATGAATATTTGACATATTATTACACAATGCTGATTTATCGCTGCAGTGGTAAGTTTGGCACGTGGTTTTCAGTCTTAGGCTGTCAAAAAAATTGTGAACGAGACACATTTGATAGTTGCTCACTTTAGTCAAAATGTGTAGTTTTTATGTTTGTGTTGATTTTTTTTAAAATGTAATTTTGTTCACCAATGTGCGTTTTTCATCCTAATTTAAGATGACAAAAATCAATGGCAAGCCAATTATTAAAATTAATAAATCCTATGCTATCATTATCTAAACACTTCCAGTCTTCACTGACAGCATCTCTATCATGAAAATTGCAGGAATAATTCTGAAAACAAACGAAAATGGGAGATATATAACTGACAAGACTGATAATCAATTTCAATCAAGAAAATTTCCCCGGAATCAAATCATGATGATGCAAGTCACGAACCAGTGGAAGTTTTTGTTCTTATCAAAAAGAAAAAAAAGAACGAAACGTAGTATTTACAGTGTAGAATGCTGTAGTGTCTGCCTTAAGAGACCTTTGAATAACATCACGATCCTAGTCTCCATATTAATGGATCGAATTACAAAATGCCTGATAGATAGTTAACCATTACATGCTGTCTGTTCCGTAATCACATTAAAGACGAGTTGGCTTCATAGACGTTTCCTAAATCTGATTACACGTTCCTCCTGCCACGACCAGCAGAATGGCATTGCCTTCATTTTCTGTATTTCTATGGGGTTCAAAGTAACTGTTCAGAGGTCTTCACTTTGAAGTTCATCAACCAAATTAGTGTGTATACAATTGGATATAAACTCTAACAACATCTTATATTATATGCAGCAAATGATTTGACAGCAATTTATCTTCATCCTCAACGAAAAGTAAAGCATTTCAAGGCTAACTAGCTTCTGATTATAGCTTCATGTTTACCATGCAGTCATTAATCTTCCTATCGCTGGTAAATCATGTTCACTGACACATTTTACTACTTCTTGGGAAAACTGTCCTTTAATGGCACACAATGAGTCAATATACTGCGCATTCAAACTTTTTAATGTATTAAGTAGCTTGAAACAAATCATGAGTGTGTGACACACAGCATGTCAAAGTACAGAACTGCTGTGTGGAGTCGCAGTTCATTCTGAAATACAGTTGAATGAGGTTTATCAAAAATCTAGGCTTGAACTTAGCCTGAGAGGACCTCAGTGGTGTTTCCCTAACGCACGTTGGCCTGACTTGTCTTTGACTCGGCGCTGCAGCCCAACGCAGCAGGGATTTGTATTTCTGGGCTGCCCGTTTGAAGGTGTCTCTTTAACCGGCGATGTGCTCGTCCTTAAATGTACAGCCTTTAAAAGTTTGACACAGACTACAACATGAAAGAGCATCTATAAAATGCTGGAGAAATGCTACATTGGGCAGGTAAAATAGGCTAATCACCTGTTGAAGAAGGGTTAAAGAGGTGCGGTAACTGAGTCTCTGAGCTCATCTAATATTTCGCTGAGCTGTTTGTACTCCTCCTCCCCACGGTATTTAACTACAAAAACGGTGCTAATTTGCTTTAATTAAGCTTTAATTATGAAGCAACAGATGTTGGGTTCTCACCAGCAGTGGCTTCAGCTAGAAGCTAAAGAAACGTCCTTCACAGACACAACACATGCCTTTTTCTGCCCTGTCCACTCTATTTTTCAAAATAACTCTGAGCATTGGTTACTAACAGTTGATAACACATGTTTATATATTTAAATACCTGAGCTGGGCTGTCAAAAACACTAACATTTCTCCTTCTGCATGCAAAGTACTTTCGCTAGATAAGGCAAAACACTTGTTGCACTTGAGGCAACAAACACTGTCCGCATTAATTCTTGTAAAGTGTAACCAGACTTTTGAACATTTTTTTTGAATGTCAAATTGGTTAGCAGAACTGGTACCTTTGGAGTTAATCGATACTACGCTCTTTCTGATTTTAGCCACTTCTATACTGTGTTTCGGTACTCATTCCACTGCAGACAGGTGGGTGTGTGACAGAGGAGGAGGGATCCCAGTGATGAAGCCTGAACGACGTAAAGTCAGAAGGCAAGAAGAAAAAAAGACACGGCTTAGTTAAGAAAAAAAAATCAAAGAATTGGAATAATTGGCATAATTCAAGGTGGCTGGGCACAGTCAGGGGGAGTGTCAGTGTTGGGCGAATCTCTTGCCATCCTCAAAGAGAGACGGTCTGCACAATTAGCCACACAAACTCTGACCCCGCTCAGAATAATTAATGAATAACAGAGGGGATAAAGACAAAAGGCGCAGAGCGGTCTGGTTGAGTGGCGAGCAAGGGTAATACATCAAAGAATGCTGTTAATTGGCCCTGTGGCTTTCATTCTTTGCCCTATTTCTTTCAATTCATTGACTCAAAATAATGGGTTCAGGTTCATTATCAACAGGTCGTAAGCCCTGGGAGTGCCAAAATTCGAGTCGGGTGTGTGTGGTTGAGTGTCTGTAGGCTTACAAGTGCATGTGTACAAAAATGTCTGTGTGTGTGCAGTGGCTTAGCTTTTGCCAGGCCCCCCAAAGCCCTGACGACATCAATTCCTCGCAGGGAAGCTTAGGGTTGTGTAGTTGGATTGTGAAGAGAGCAACAGGCCGCAACTGTCAAGGCATTTTTTTTGTTTTGTTTTGTTTTGTTTTGTGCCGTTGTGCAATAGCATTTTTATCACGAATGCTACAAGCGTCTTCACAATGCTGGAATATAACTGGTACGGACAGGTAAGTGAAACTGCCACACCTACTTCTGTAATCCCGCTTTCTCAGAGTAAACCCGAGCGTAGACCACCACAAGAAGGATATGCGATGACCAGTATAGAATAATCAAATCATTTTCCAGAAGTTTTTTTTTCCATGAGTTCAAATCAAATTTCCAAACAACATTTTTGTGTCATGCGTTTGAATGCACTTTAGAAGGTCTCCCTGTTTCAGTTGCGAGATGACGCTGTTAGAATGACGACACCGAATTGAAAATACAGAGCAGTACCACATATCCGACAGGAATACAACTTTATAAAGATGTTTGAGAGGCTTTGGGAGTGAAGATATAAAGAGTGGAAAACCGGTTAGGAAAGGAAATATTGTGATACAGTTAAAAAAAAAAGGAAATTTTTTTTTTTTTTTTTTGCAGCTTTGTAATTTCATTATGTGTAGATAACATTTAATTGTTTTCTATTAAAATGGAATTCTTATAAAGCCCCAGTCCTCACAGAAACCCAGGTCATGTGAATTACTCCCATTCTCATATGGAACCAGACACACCATGAAGAAAGGGTAGGAGGGGTTGCTTACTCAATCATCGTAACGCTTTCTGTCCCCAACACTTGATTTTGTGAGAAATAACCCCACAGCTTGTTACAAATTGTGAAAAATTCAAAATTCAATGTTTTTTGGCTGACCGCAGCACAGTTCTGTCTCAGTGCTGGTCCTTTAATTGCCATGTGAAAAGGTTTCCCATACTTGAGTGAGACATGTCCAGCAATTAAAACACTGAAATATGCCTTTTAAGTGAGTCTTTTGGTCTCTGGGGCTCCCCCATTGTGATGAAACGATTGGTGTCATCTCCCGTTAGCCTTGTGCAGGTGCTCCTCTTTGCCTGCACATCAGATCATTAACGCAGCCAGACGCAGAGTCTGATAAAAGAAGTAGACAGTGAAGGAGTGAGATAAGTTCTAGATAGAGGGAGAAAGCACATGAAAGAAAGGGAAAAATGTGGAAGGATATGTGTAAAAACTGTATAGAATGTATATTGCTTTGATAGGTCTTGTTTTAAATATTGCCACAGACACAGACACAGAAAAGATGAACCTCACAAACAACTGCTGAAAGCAGATCAAGCTCAAGGTATAGCCATCAAATAACTCCACTACATTTTCATTTACTGACAAGCATTTCCCCAATTTGGTATCCATAAGTTGAAAAGAGAAATAAAGTTCATTCATACCTAAAAGCTACACTCTGCCATGCGAAAATCAAACCCAGCCGACATAATCAATACATAAATAAAACAAGATAATGTTCTTTGTTGCAGCAAGAAACGTTATCATGCCATTTTCAAAATGGTTTTCTGCTCATGTTCACGCATGAAAAGATGCAAGCAGACGATACAGATGACATTCCGTGTGACGTGTTATTTACGTTAGCTCATGTATGATCAAGCTGATTTCCGTAACATGAGGTAATGAAATGAACCGACACCAAAAGCGTCTAGAAGGGCAGAAATCCATCAAGAAACTCATGCTATGCTATAATGTAAAACACATTCAGTTTCCATGTTACTCCGAGAACATGCACAACCATCAGCGTGGTCCTTTTAATCCCTAATAGATTAAAGCATACTGCTCTCGCGTTGCTCAAAATAAATACTGATAGGAAACTGATCTGACACGATGATTGATTACAGAATGACAACAAAGTTTCACGGCAATTTGGGGTTCACTGATGAGATCTTGCCTTTTGACAATTTCACAGACAGCTGGGAGAGAAAAACAGTAAAGCAACATTGGTTTCAGTTCATGCATGAATTATGAATGCATACACAAACTAAATGCAACATTCCAGGGCTTGAACGTTGATGCTGTTAGGAGCAGATCAGAGTGAGGAGTCTTCAGCTAGGTTTATTCCAAGACATTTCCAGTTGATATTTTTAACACATTTTTTGAGGTAGTAATCCAATTACCAGAAATGAGCACATTAACTGCCCTTAAATATCCGAACGTTTGAATTTGACTTGTATTTGTAACCTCTACACAGAATGACATTGGCAGTGTATGTAGGTGACTGCTGTCACTAAAGGGGGTAACGATTCTCACTGCTTACTTTAACGAACTTCGACATGTGTACTTACAAAATGGTTTGCTACTTTAGAATACCATTTAAAACCAATTAAGCTCCCAGTATGCAACAAGTGTGAGACATTGTTGTCAAAAAACCAAACCTAGAAGGCACTCAGAGAGTGCAAACCTCTGCCAGCACAGCTAAATAACATTTGCTCCCCAGCATAAAATGCTTACCTGTCAGCTCATATTTCAGTCTTAGTGTTTGTTTTCGACATTCCTCAGATTTCATAACTATTCCTAAGATTGTGAAAAAGAGTACATGTTGGCGCCACCTGATGGGTGACACATGAATTGCAGAGCCTGCTGGTTCAGAAAATTTCATGGACCTGTGCTAAACCTCTCTGTAGGCCCATTTAAACTGCCTTGCTTTCATGTGCCTTTTCTCTTTTTTTTTTTTTTTTTTGCAAAGACTCTGATACTGCCTGTATTCCTACTCTCTCAGAGGGAATATTGGCTATTTTCTTCATCGTCTTATTAATATTATGTATTTGAAAGTAACAGGGGTGGGGTGGGGGGGATCAGCTTCGATGTGCCTCTTATCGGCTT
>KV751334.1:23592414-23629507 GCA_001698575.1 Mola mola
CCAACTCAGCATTTTAGTTACAAATGCTTTAGCAATAGCTTTCTCGTCAATGAACTTGTGACTTTTAATGGACAATATATTTTGACGGCATAGTTTAACAATTTCAAAAATAGAAAAAAATACAGTGAAAGATTGAAAAGAATCATAATACTGTTAGTTAATTCTAAATATTTGGAAGAGCTAATGGCAAAAGTGATTGGATGTGTCACTCACAAACTGCTTACAAATGTTGGCTGCTTACAACGGTCAGGTATTTCATTAAAAGTACATGCTTTCTGGTTGCTGCTTGGATAACTTTTGTAACAATAGCGTTTGAAAGGAACATTTTGTAAGGTACTGAATTATCAAGTACTATGTGTATTATGTGTTTGTAGGTTTGGCCGTTACCAACCAAAAGCATCAATATGTGACAAACTGGGAAAGAGAATCGAAAATCAACTATATTACGCTACACCTTTACCATAGTTCCAAACAACCCTGAATTCCCCAACATATGGCAGGCACTGAAGTCTGAAGAGCTAGCTAGCTACATGCTAGAAATGGATAGCTAAAATTAATCGATATTAAAGCTCGTAGTAATAAGGTTATTTCCCACAATTACATAACGATTTAAGGGCTAATTTCCATCTGTACGAAACATCATCATGGGTTTAGGTAGTCCAGCCTCAATAGTCTACTGGCTGTTACAGCATATACTAAAGCTGCCGAATCTCAACAAAATGTTGTCAGATTTATTTAGGGAAGCCTTGGGTACAGAGGACAGCCTGTATTGAACAATTTTAGAGTAGTTAAACAAATGCTAGGCATATTCTGATGAATTTTAAAGTTATAGAATGCACTGATTACAATTATCTTCCAGCAGAACATTCCACGATACCAGAGGTTATTAACTTTATAGCCCTGAGTACAAATACATTAGTTACATGGCTCTTGCTACATGCATTTGCGGTTCAACATAGGCAAACCATTCGCAAGATCTATTAGCTGATCTCGACAGATTAACAGATAACCCAATGCTATATTGCCACACAACTGGAGATCTCCTGAGGACTTATCCATGCATTTATTCAAAGCTTGTAAAGATCAACTTTACATAACAGGATATCTTCTATTGGGTCCTAAATCTCTTTGGGTCTGATGAGAAGCAGTTTCACTGCCTGTTAAGTGACGTTACTTTAAGAGATTTCTTCAGCAGTTCGTTGCATTGAGACCGGGGTCTTTCATTTCCAACCAGGGATGAAAGACCAATCAAAACACAGGTAACTCACTCCCGTCGTAGCTAAAGGGAGTACTGGTAGTAGATTAGTGGGGAAAAGGGTCACAAGATTACAGCAAGCAATACTCCAGTCCAAAAGTCTATGGGAGCACTGGCTGCTATTAAAAATGATCTTTCGCAACACAAGTCCTATTCTCAGATTTTGCGCCATAAGACTGTTGCTTCTTTTCCAAGATAAAAGAGCTCAGTGGTCATTATTTTGGCAGTAGTGATGATCCCTTTATTAAGGTCTAAGCTATCCTCTAAAAAGGACTATATGTGATTAACAAGTTGGCTATGTTAAAAAATGAAAGCGTCTCTATACAATATTCTAAACATCAAAGAACTCAGTCTGTTCTATTGAATTGTTTTTGTTTGTTTGTTTAGCCAAGGCATTTAATGTGGGGTTTTCCCCTGCCTGTTTTCATCTGATAACGATCACACTGTTTGGTAATATGAAAAAAAAAATTCCGTACATGTAGTCTAGAGGCCAGTAAATTTAGATGCACTTTTCGTAAAAGTCAATGACATATATTGATTAAATGAGTTCCCTCTCTTTTACTTTATATATATTCATTATTTATTTATTTATGACATTTTCTGGTTTTATTTGAGAATACTAGATATTCTTGGCCACCCATTCTGTTAAGAGCGTTGATGATTGTGAACGTACCTCAAGGAGGAAAGTTGTTCTGCGATCACCTGAAATCTCCGTCTGTGACATCAGAACTAGCTTGAAAGACGGACATGGTCCAGTATGCAACTAAACTCAAGTGTGACATGGAAAACTCCAGTCTCCGAGCAAACAAACACCTCTTTGTCCATTGCACAAACCTTACACGCCTGGTTTCAATAAGGTCAGAGTTGATTTAATTCTCTGCTAAGTTCTCATTAAACAGCTCTTGCCTTATTTAATTCTAGACAATCAGGTAAAGAAAGGGCAGAATAATCAATGTATCTGCAAATCATTTCTGCACTTGAGTCTTGGTGATTCTTGCCATGTTCTTCAGTCAAGGGTTTCTTTCTCCAGAAATTACTTTTACAATTGTAATCAATTTTACAGTACAAAAAGTACTACGTGTCTGAGTTATGATGATTCTTAACGACACTGTACACCTATTGGTACTTTCAGTAAATAAATAGTGTTACAATGGTCTTGTGCACAGGAATGAGACAGTAATATTGCAATATTTTAAGGAAGGACCAATATTTTCTGTTATTGTCAAAGCCCAGATGTTAAATTCAGCCACATAGTGTCCAGTTCATAGAATCCTCTCTGTTATTATGGTACGAAAGAATCTGTAATTATCAAACGTGTCACACGCAACTTTTTTGACTGCAAAGGCCATCTGCTCTGACTGTTGAATACTTCACTAGAGACAGCCCATACAATCAAGTCGCGCCGGAAATGAGTAACTTGCACTTGCTAAACGAGTAACAACAGTGACTAACCACATTCATTTTCCACATATTTCTTACTTTGTCTTCTATATAGAAGATCATATCAGCCAAAGCTTTTGTGTGAATAAATTATTTTGATGTAATTTTTTTTATAATAACTAGATCAAAGTTTGAGTAAACCTCAAAGCGTTTTAACACAATGGCATTATGAGAGCATGACATTGGTAAAGGGAGTCTTTAGAGAGTATAAAATGCATTTCTTTCTTTGTGTAGTGAGCATTTCGCCTTAAGCCTTCTTCCCGGGTTTGAAAAGGCCTGAGCTCGGACTGTCTCACAATCAATCATGTGCATAATTTTAATAAGACTTCATCTTCATCGTTATAGTTGGAGCCCACCGGGGCTTCTTTTCACTGTCTGCCAAAGTGAAAGATTAAAGCTGTCCACAGCGCAGCTTTCTAACATCATCCACAGAGGCGACGCCAACAAATGATGTATCCTGTTCTAGCTCACTGGACAGTGAGGGCCAAGGATGAGGTGCCCCTTTCAGGACCGCAACCATGAAAAGCAGTTTTAGCCATAGTCCTGCACTCTGTATCGCTTAGCAGCTTTATCGTTGCGGCTTCCAACTGCCTTTTAACAGTGAGGATTAGATCTCATGATCATTTGTTAACTGATTGTATATGTGTTCTTCTCTCACTGTGAATCCAAATTTTGATGTTCAATATAAATTTGAATTAAAATCATAGCACTAAAGAAACGCGTAACAAGTTGTAGGTGATATATTATGATAAGAAAGGAGACTGAAGTCCTAACTGAGGAGTGCTGAACAGACCACAAAGGGAATGTTTGCATTACTGTAAATTTGACACCTGTATTATTTCTGCACCCCAAATAGCCAATGACTTTAAAGGTTGTAGCTGTACCTAGCTAGAATGCTCGGGCTCTGACTGATCTGAGGACTCACCAAGCAGTTTCTCACCTCTTTCTACCTGTCTTTGTGCATTTGTAAAGTAGACTCAGCTAAGCCTTATAAAACATCTTTGCTAGTTGGCTCTCTCTCATCTATGTGCTTCCTCTTAGATGTTGACTTGCTTAAAAGATAAACTTGTTAGTGTCTCCCATAGCAAATGTTCATATGTGCAAAACAACACTATGAGCAACATATTACATTACACTAAAGGCCTATATACACTGTGGCGTGATGTCATGCAACATGTTCTACCATCTGATGTTAATTTTATTAGCTTGGTAGCTCCGGGTTAGCGAAGGAGTACTTAGTTTTGCATGCCATTGCATTAACATGTTTGAAAGCTTAATTGGCCACAGAAAGGCAGAAAGAGCAATTTTCATTGGTAATCAAGTCAATTATAGGAATGAAATGAATGGAAGACACACTATTTGTTAAAATTCTGCACATTTTTTTCCTTTTCTGACGTGCTTCTTTGGCTGTGGTAGTTTCCACCAGTGTTTTAGAGTAGGAACACATGAGTGACAATCCTGAATACACATAAGCATACCATACATTTCCATATACTAATCTAAGAACAGGACATACATGCATGAGTAGCTAACCCTAATTAGTGTTTATGTAATGTGTGTTTGCAGGACTGTACTGCTTATTTCATGTATGTATATTTATATATGAAAGTACTGTAAGCCCAACAAAAGTGAAACCCAAAACCAAAGATGAGTTCTGAAATTTCAGTTCATATTTCTGATGAGTTTGGTTATGTTTTCCTCTGCGTCAGTTTGTTGGTTAATTGTTTTGTTTGTTTGTTAGAAAAATTACACAAAAAGAACTTGACCGATTTGATTTAAACTTTCATTACAGGTGTACGTTGGCGCATCCTACAGTTGACCAGAGTTTGGTTGCCAAAGGTCACTCATTTTATAATTTCTTTTGGACATATCCCCAGGAGGAAATAACATAGAGAGATCAAAGTGTTGTCAGGTGGCACCAACATGTGCTGTTTCTCTGGTAGAAACCTGGAATATGAAGTCAGAGAAAAATAAAGAATGACTCTGAATGGTAAGCATTTTTTGCTGGTGAGCATGTGTTGTAGGGGTTTTATTTGCATTTGCAAATGGTTTGCACTTTCTGAGTTGTAGTTCAATTTTTGATTGCTACCAAAAGGTGAAACGGTTTTGTCTCTATTTTCAGTCTGTAGCTCAAATGGCAAAATGAGGAAAGGACACATAATCAAGCTTTATTTATGTCATTGGTACATAGAGTACATAAATGTGTGTGGAGGGTCTAGAATCTTTTCCAGGTGTTCTTCTGAACAAGCTCCTTTTTACAGCTAAGAGAAAAAAATGCGTTCTAACTGCTTTAGCAGCAAAAATCATATTATTCCATTTCGACAAATTACATGAGGACAGACTGCACTGTATCCTCTACTACATCTTTCTACTCCCTCCTTTGCTCAGCTTTATGAAGTCTTTCAGTCTTCTGAAACAGTTGCAATGTGGTCTTTGATATATGGTACTGAGGCGTTAACAAGTCGAATACTTTAGGTGCAATTTACTGTTAACGTGTACTACGGTTTTAAAATAAGACCCAGAGCTTTTCTAATTACCAAGATGCTATTCTTGCAGTTTGTGTAGCTCTGAAATGAAATAAAACAGCAAAGAAAGAGTAGTTTGCATGAGAGGTACCAAACTGTTGAAGAAATGTATATCTTTTTTTTAATATATAAAAAAAATTACAGTTTAAATATATTTTAATATTTGCATTTTGTGCTCCACCACCACAAACATGCTTGCCCGCTATCACAACGTTGAGACTTTAAAAAAACAGTGCTGCGTATCAAAATTGCAAGCTGATAAATACTTAAAAAATAATGCATTGCAAATATTCATTAAGATGTACATGTAAATCTGTGTTGTGATGAGAAATATTAAATTTGAATAAGGAAAATCATATTTGTTTACATCTAAAGGTACCATGGGTGTTTTCAGTTTTTTTTTTTTTTTTTCGTGTGTAGTTTTAGTCAATGTCAAGGCAGACCATTTTCATTAATTCAATATTTCATCGAGGTAACAAGCACGCACACATAGTTTCATGTGTAATCCAGTTAAAACAGCAGTAATATTTAATTCATATGAGCATCATTAAAAGTGCACCGGTGCTGTGTCCATTATGCATTCCTTTTCTAGCAGGATAAAACAGTCTTCAGATGTGGGTGCTGCACTTTGATGTGTTGTCTCAGAAGCAGGCCAACTCTTACAGGAAGTCCCTGATGTTTAAAACATGCCAGGCAGGGGGACTAACAAAGGTGAGGACTTGTGGCTTGGCCCAAGATAAGCTAAAAAAAAATGGCCAGCCAGGAATTTGGCTTGATAGAATGGCCTGTGCACACACGGCAAGCGTCAAATAAATAAAATATACTCATGGGTAATGGTAAAGGTGTAGGATAACAAAAAACGGTGATGTACAAGGACATACATGGACACAGCCAACATGAGGAGAATGTGACTTCAACTATCAGCGAATAGCCACAGCATGAAAAAAAAGCTCACTCATTTCACTGACAGGAACTGTAAATACCAATAATCAGTTTGGATATAATGAGAAGTTCTTGTGTAGAGATAGTATCACTATTGGAATTTATCATTGGAAATCATCCAATACAGACATGTGTGGGACAAATTGCATTATAACAGTCAAGATGAAAAATCTGTTTAAAGAGTTACAATTTTTAAAAACATAATGGGAACAGGCTTGATTTAAGAATTAATATGATTCAATTTGTTTCGTACGAGAAATATGCTAAGTTTATGTTGTGATGTTTATATGTGACATCAATAATCATTGAATGGGCGGTGAGCATTAAAGGGTAATTCTCAGTTTTCCAGCAGTGTTTTGAAAATTACCCAAAACGTACTTGATTGAAAGTCTTAAAATCTAATAATATGTGAAAAAAAGTGACTTTTTTAGCAATGTATGTACTTAAGTATCAAAAGTCCAATATTTACATGTAGGCAATATATTATAAAATATAGGTTGGATGCATATTACGCTGGCCAATTATCCCGTATCCAGATCCAGTAATTTACCACAATTTTCTGATTATCAGAATCAGTGTTTTATTAATGCGAATAAAAATAAATACAGTAAAAAATATATTACTTTAGATCTGATGCAGCATGCAATGTACAAAGTAAGTACATTTAGTAAAAAGAAAAAAATGCAGTCAAACAGAAGCACAATATTTGCCCCCAAAATGTAAACGATTGCAACCTTAAAGTAGCAGCAAATGGACATACTCAAGTACAACTAACTCAAAAATCTACTGCTGCTAAATCTAGCAGTAATGCATCATTAGCTGTAATAAACATAAAAAACAGGTGAAACAAAATAAGTTTTACAAACAAAAGCCTTGATTTGATTTGCCTTCCTTTATGTCTTGAAGTTCGGATTGTTCATGTTATCTAGCGACTGGGACCACAGAGAAGATGTGACCTCGTTCAGTTTTGCTGTGTCTGGGAATTCGCCTGTTGTGGCCCGACAGAGTGACTTTGTCATGTCATGATTTGTGAGTGTCCTTTTGTGTGTTTTAGTCCGTCTGTGTGGATTCACAGATTACATTTTTATATGTTTCCTCAGTTGAATCTAAGACTGTAGTCTGATGGTTAAACAAGGAAGTGGGTGTCACCAAGATAACCTTTCAGAATGTGCTGAGCTGGACTGGATGTTCCGTACAGGAAGGAAAGTGGTGATCCACAAGCAGGAACCCACATTCTGTCAACTTATTAGCCCCCTACACGCTCACACTCAGTCTCCTCCAACTGCCATCTGTATTTCTGCCAGTGTCAGGCCTTTCCCTGACTAAACATGTACAAAGAGTCAGGAAATGGTCTGTGCGGCTCCCAAATAAGCTGATGTGTCATGCCTTCTGAAATTTCTGCAAAAACTCAGGAAGGAGGCCGCAGCAGTCTTCTTCCTCTTCTTCTCCCCCTGACTCAGTGATACATCGTACT
The DNA here is from genome assembly GCA_001698575.1 of Mola mola. Taxonomy (NCBI): domain Eukaryota; kingdom Metazoa; phylum Chordata; class Actinopteri; order Tetraodontiformes; family Molidae; genus Mola; species Mola mola. The sequence goes on from KV751334.1 coordinate 23,600,051, forward strand.
CTTGCTCTTCTGTAAGAGTGCTGCAGCTCCAGTGTCTGGAGATGCTGCTGCTCTGGGAGCCATGAGTCGCTGTTGCCTGGTCAAAGTAATGACCTTGACTGAGATCCAGCTTCTGCAGGTAGGGGGAGCAACTCAAACACAGGGCAGATAAATCAGGACAGATTCAGATACAGAAAAGCTCATGTGTGTGACTGTGCGTGCAAGAGACATTGTCTGTGATTTATAAAAATGCATGCTCCTACAACCGGAACAATTGAATAGCCACTGTGGAATGCAAACTTTGCGATCAGTTTGCTATCCCTCTCTTATCTTCCCTTACATTTCACAATCTCGAGTGTGTGGTTAAAGCTATTTACTGGTTAGCAGGCTCAGCAAAAATATAGCAAGCTTGTCTGAGAAGACTTTTTGTTCCACTTTCAAATCATCTCTGTAAAATCAGGATGAGAAAAAGATTGTAAATTGCAACTTTACATTCCCTGACTGTGTCCGTATTGCAGAAATGAATCCTTACCTCTGAATAGGTTTTTCCCGTGATTTGTACAGCTAGTTAAAGTCAAAGTGTTTCATAAGTTGTTAGATTTTTCTGAAGTGAAAGGAGAACTTGGGCAAGACTGAAACTGTGTTGGGCAAGTGCTGTTCATGAAGAAGAAACACCTGTGAGTTTGTCTGTTACTATGGCTTTGAGAGTGCAACATTTCAGTGGGACTAAAGAATTGCAACTTCTAACTCAGAGGTAAAACACACAATTGATATTATATTTGTGTCTTTAAAGTTGTGTCTCAATGTGCACTTTTAATCATGAACATGTTGGGAATTAATGTACTAACATGCAGGACATTAACAGAATGTTTTTATGAGGACATTGCCTGAGAGTTGCAATTCTGGTGCACTTGCTTGTATGAAACAGATACATATTCTGCATAACGGCTGGAAAAAAAACAAAACGTGTGTGGTGACTTCACAGAGAGCATAGTAGAGCATTTGTTGGATTTTATTAACCTGCTGCATTCATACCTGTTTAAGGTCGCTGTACATTATTAAATTATGTTTCTGAAAGAGCAAAATGATGTTAGATTGAGAGAGAATGTGTGAATGTGGAATGTGAGCTGGTTCTGACGCCTTCTGTAGTTCATGTATCTCTAAACAGGATAATGTATTTAGGGGGTGCAGCCGACATGTTAGTGTACTGAGCACAGTATGCACAAATGCAACATGAACAGATACTTCAGAGATATTATTCTTTATGAAACAGAAGAAACTGTGCAGAAATGAATTGGCAGTCTATTAAATTGTCACATCAAACAGCACCGACAAGGACATTTTTTTGATCAGTGGTAACTGTGTATAAATGTAAAATGAACCTGTGACCTCTTGTCATGCCAGCGGCTGCAAACTCTGCCCTAACTGTTGTAGCAGGTAGCCATCAGCCATATTGAAAAAGAGAAAAACTCGAGCATCACAAACGTAAGAATAGTCACTACAACCCCAAACATGAGCCTTGATTGATTCGATACTTATCTGATTCTTGTCCTATGTGTACGGCGGGCATTGATAATTTGCAGCATGTCCTTTTCACACATGTACAGACCTGCCATTGTCAAAGTTGGCCTTGGTGACTGAAGCGCCATTACCTCTCAAATCTAATCAGATCCCCTTAAGTGGATAACAAGCATGTCTCCGGCATTTACAGTAGTGAGAAAGCTGAAGTGAAACCAGGACAAAACTGTTGTCACACAAAACAGATGTGGTGTGAAGCAGTCCTGCCATCCCTTCTGCCAGCTGGAGTGGAGAAAAAAAAAATGTTGATTGGCTAACAAATGGTATCTTGTTTGGCCAGGAGAAGTCAGATAAGAGCTCTCAGTTACTACTGACAAGGTGAGTACTGTCACGATCCTCGTCCCAGACTTGAATAATGGTAGTTAGTCTCGCTGACTGGGGGAATTTAATGCTGAGTTTTAGTTGTATTCCAACGCTGCAGTAGTTAGAAGTCATTATGGTTAAATGCTAGTCTGCTGGTTGACACTTAACCCAGATTAATTTTATGTGAGACTTTTCAACCAGCCAGAAAAAAAATATATCATTCTTTTTCATGTAACCTGGACCAAGGTTAAACTCACAAGCAATAAAACCACATTTTGGCTGATAGTTATGTAATATGTACTTGACAGAACTGATTGTGCTGGCTTGTTGTCTACTTGTGCTAATGTGTTGGTAGAATAGCCTTTTCGCAAAATATTGGCATTCAGCTCACTTTCCTTGCTTTCATCAGCTGCGATTTCACTTGATAAATAAGACTTTTGTATCGGGGGTATGGTAAAGGACGCTCTAAATGTGAAATTGTAAAAATGAGGGTAGAGGCAGTTAAAAGAAAAATGTAACTCGTCAATATAACATTGCCCTTTACAGATCAGTTCTGCCTATTAAGTTTGGTCACATTGCACAGTTTACTGAATCTGTTCTGACTACTGCACTACCATAATACTTTTTTCTACATCCAATTGATTTTCCAGGCTCATAGAAAAAGTATTCGTGTGGTCAAAAAAAAGGCCGGCAAGTCCACAGGCTACAATATTTTACCAGTGAATAGAACATATTGGAGGGAAAGCTACAAAAATGAACATTTGGATTAAAAAAAAGCCTTATATTGTAATACAGCTACTAACAATACAAGTTATTATTAAGTACTGTGACAAATTCTCTACAGGCCATGGAAAAAAGCAAGTGAACTTCTTTACAATGAGTCTTTCCCTCTAAAAATAGCCCTCAGCCTCAAAATAGCTTTATTATGGCTTCTTTTGGGGAAACTGATAATACTAAATTGTTTACCCTTATACCAGTGAATCAATGAAAAGGCTTGGTTAAAAATGGCATTAAAGGAGTTATTTAACCCCTCCCCCCCCACTGGGGAACAAGGGTCAATTGTACGGCCACAACCCCTGAAGCAAGCAGCAGAGGACTTTGGGTGCTGGCCACTGATTGGTCAGAGAGAGAGAAAAGGGCGGTCTGGATGAATTAGTGATAGACGCTAAAGGCAGACATCCTGCAGTGATCAAACCCTGGGTGATCTGACAGTCCAGTGTTTGAAGTGATTATCATGCTAGGCAACATAAAGGCTTACCCCCAGCTTTGGGCCTAATTAGCTCACTTAGGGCCCTTTATAAGGAATTGGTAGGGGACTGGAAAGTACAGACACTCACTGAGAAGTCAGCAGATAGACAAGATAGAAGCAGACCTGGATTCCTAAAGTTGACCTGCTGCGCCACCAAGTCAAACCAAGCTGAAGATATCTGCTTTTCTGAGAATGCCACACATAACTGACTGCAGTTTCTACACGATGCGGGACGCAACCAGAGCTTCAAACGTAAGGGCATCAACATTTGGAAATGACTTGCTGTAATATTTTGTTGAACAGCATTATGTTTTTAAAGTTGCACATTTGTAAGGATTTTATGACTGATTTGGTCATCTTGATGGCTGCTCTCATATGTATGTAGTATTGTAGATTAATATACTGGGAGAATAGATAAATATGAATGGTTTGTCAACCTAAATTCAGTTCTGGGAAAAAGCCTCTTGTTTTCATGGAGATCATACTAAATTACAGAATACAGAATATGGCATTACTTTATCTGCAAAATGGCCTGAAGAATGAGTCCTAATTCTCATAAAGACACCTGCTTCAACTGTCAAACATGAGTCATTTGAATGTGAGTGTCGGTTTAAGTTCTACAGAACGCAGTGAGGATCTACGTTTGCTGTGACTAATGACGGGGCAGTTCTGACTAGTATTTCCATGTACTGAATCAGATTGTCTTTCTGTGAAGGGGACAGCTGCTGCGGACACCTCTTGCACAGCACTGCTTGGATATTGCACACCCTCCACCGCCACAAAGCATTTTTCTCCTCAGCGAACTGAGTTTGTGTATGATTTGTTGTTGCTGCAGGTACATAACCACCTGGAAAACTCCAAGTTCCACCTCCACCAGAGCCAGAACCAGCAGGTAAAGCAGTACCTGACGCTGGGCTCCAAGCTGGCCTCTTCGACCGGGCAGGGCCACACCATTGTGCATCCTCACACCCCCTGCCAGCCGCTGGCCACCGTGCCGATCATGAGGAATGGACACATGGCGCCCGTCAGCGACAGCAGCAACCCCAGCAGCCCTGTCACCCTCCTCTCTATGACCAACCACGACAGCGAGGTGTGTAGAAATGAAAAAGAAAGTGAATGTGAATGACGATGTGGGCAAATATGTGGAACTGAAAATAAGATAACTCAATATGTGCCTAGTGGTGGCTGGAAAAGAAAGAAACTTCCAAGAATTTGACCGGGTCTGATAAGGTCATATAGAATCGAAATGAAGACCATAATTTTTCTAGATTTCACAATTTTGTACCCTTCTAACTTCTGTTAGTAGGAGAGACAAATCATGGCCGTCCATTTGGATAGACAGTCAGCATAATTCTCAAGTGATGTACAACATTTCTATCGGCATTGGGTTTGAATCTCAGAGAGCAGCTCCAACAAATCACCATAGCAAAGCGACGCTATTATCGATTTCCCCTTCTCTATGATGTGCTCGTCAATATCCTCAGACATGCAGTCTCTGATGAGAGAACCCTTTCATAAGGAGGAAACTCGTTTCATAACAGATGTGTTCCTTTAATGCCAACACTGCTAACTAACTTATGAATGACTCGGCAGTGGAGAGCTCACCTGTTATTGGATTAGACTCTGAACCGTCCGTCCCCTTTCTCTTGTCTATTCTGGTTTGAATGTTGAGACTTCAAAAGATCAGACTCGAACAGTATTGAAATTCTGGTACAGACATCGTAAGTCTGTCCATGAGTTATACTGAAATTACTGTTTTCTTTTAGTTTCCCATGGATGAAGTTATTGATGACCTAATTAGTCTTGAATCCGGCTTCAATGATGGCGGCTTGGATTGCATGGAGTCTAACCTCATAATGCAAAACAATGTAAGTATGAATCACGTCACCTACAGCTGCATACTAACACTGTTCAAAATGTGACAGACTGACAAGTTTAAAGCTCTTTCGCATTGATTTTTGAAAAATATCTTGTGTCAACCTGTTTACATCATTGTGGTAAAGGTTCAAGTTAAGTTTGTCAACTAATGGCTTCTTTTAAAGTTTAATGGGGACTTGAAAAAGGGGTTTCGCAACCCCAAAAATCAAGGCACTGGCTTGAATAGCTTGGGGAAGAAAGGGATCTGGTTTGAGGTCAGCTTAAGTCCAGAGATGAGTCAAAGTTCATTGTGGCTTAGCAACATTTCCCACATTACTTAAGAGGGTCAACAATGAAGATGAAGTAAAACAAGAACATCTTTGGACAGAGATATGCATTTACTGGCACTTGGAGAAGCTAAATTTATAGAAAAGGTCCATTCTTGGGTGGACAACCAACTAGAAATGACACCAGAGATAAGCACTATTAGTAGGATTCATAGCCAAGAAGGAATTCAAAAACTCTGGGCAAAAATTTGGGACAAGGGGTCTGTTTGGCTGCAGAACACAGCAACACCTGAACCAAATACAGAGACGTTTTGTAGAATGGGAACACTGGGACTCTGGCCTATCTCCTTAAATACAGATGGGACCCAGACTGGAAGACAAAGAATTATACACAGATAATGGAGCGAAACACTACACATACTATGGCAGAGAGAGATGGCGGGGGGGGGCAGGAGCATGACAGAGGAGTGAAGAGTTAGGGATTTTTGTTGGAGTTACTGAGCCATCAGATTGAGCTTAATGTGCACACTCCCCATGGGCTTGTTCAGAAATGATACCATGCTTACATGGATCAATTTTTCCTAATTAGTCATACAGTCTGATGCATCACGGTGTTTCACCCGTGTCAACACATCCAGGAACACAGTCGGGAGAGGGATTGATGTGATTACAAAAGAATTAGTAGGAAATTGTTGCAAGCTTTCATTTTGATAAGCCCCTCCTCATCCTCCTCTTCTCCCATCTTGTGGAGATAATGAGAAAAAAATGCACATGCAAACCAAACCCACTGCAGATATCTGAAATGTCTGCAGTTTCTTCTGTTTTGTTTCTTTTTTCTTGCCCTCCATTTCATTCCTCTTCTCATCTCTTGACTTGACATGCTGCCTTATCACACTCGCCGTCCTCGTACTCTGGATTTGACACACATGTCTTCTGCAAAATTGGCTGCACGCATCTTGGAATGCATGGGGACTTCTCCCGCAAATGCATAAATGTGAATTAGTTACACATGTGTGTCAGCGTGCTACATCTTGATTTCTCCAGAGTGTATGAAAAGACGTCTTATCATGGATCTCATGCATGCTTCTCCCAGACAAGAGGAGATCCGTAGGAAAACAGTTTTGCGTCTGTTCCCCAGTTGACCCAGCTAGCCTTTTCATCTAATGGGATGCTATTTTCAACACAGAGCACATCTCTGTGTTGGAGGCACTTTCAAGTGGACGTGTTTAAAAACGGTGGCACTAGTCAGATCAAGTTGGGGGTCAGGGTTAGATGTAGTAAGGGTGAGTTCAGGAAGGTTAAGTTCTTGTTAGGTTGTTTTCTCTTTTTTTGTGTGGTGAAATATGTGACAGCATGTGTAACATGGCAATAATTTGTGTCCCCAGCAATGGGTCTTTCCTCCTCGGGGAGACATGTGGACACTATAAATCCCTGCTAGAAAGTCCGAAACCAGAAGCCTGGGGGCTGATAACTTTCTTTCTTCATTCCTCTTTTTTTTTTTGTTTGCGAGTCTCTGACCACTCACTGGGCTCTTCTCATTTTTATCAGTGCAAAGCAAAGCCATACAACTTCTAAAAACAACTATTTGTGTTCCAGCTTTTGTTAAAGCGGGAAGGCATTTGGGTTGTGTGTGAAATGTAAATGCATTTGCATGAGATTCACCCTTTCTCTTTCTTTCTCTGCCTCCCCTTCCTAGGCGTCCCTCAGTGGCAGTATGCTGGATGTCTATGGGGGTGAACAAGGTATGAACGCCCCTAATGGTGGAATGAGTCCCACATCTAACCCCACAAAGCTCACTGTAAAAAGGGAATACACAGGTATGCACTCATACCATAGCACTGATCAAACAACTAACCAATTAACAAACTCTCATAACAGAAAAAGATCAAATCACATAGTTTAAAAAACATCGGACATATTTATTTGAGAGTATTTTTTTGTTCATATGGGTTCTAAGGAGAACAACATGTACCTGCTTTGGATAAAAATAGGCAACATGTTGGATATATCCATGCGTCCTGCTAAAATCAAACCCAATTACGCCTGTCAGGCAAATAACGGACAACTGTGTAAGCTGTTTTGTGTGTGCAGTGTTTTACAAACAGTGCCCTGCTTGTCATCGACCGTTATTAAGTGTCAGAAACGTGTAGACTTTTTGTAACTGAACTTGAAAAAAAAAAAACCCCAAAACAAAGTGCCCTTTAAAACATTTCTTTATTTCTTATTAATGTCATGCATCAAGCAAAAGAAGCCTAATTGATTTAGGAAATAGAAAGTATGCCCGAAGAACCCTCCAAGCTCAATGGGCAAATAAGTAAATCGCCATCTGTTTCACTCGAGTGAGGGCGGAAAGGACAATGGCCTGTTACACTGAGTTTAAATTGTCTTGATTGAATCAACAGAGACAAATTGGGAAATCCAATCTCAGTTCTCCAATTATGTAATTTGTAAGAATGCGAACACAAATATGGATGCCATGGCATTTTTGTCCCTCTCTCTCCGACAGATTTGAATTGCCTAACTGTCTTGATTATGGAGTAAGTGGTTTAAAAGTGATCACCATTTTTTTTCCTCCACAATGAGCTTCAGACTCGCTATAGAGGAGGATAAAGTAAGCTCTTTCAGTGTGTGTGCGTAAGGAGGTCAAACTTGTGTCTGTGGTGGTGCTGGGCCACATTCTGGCTGACCCCAGCACTAAACTCCCCCAAAACAACTGAGCGTCTCCACATCCACACTGGACCTTTTGTGGCACCATATCGTCGTTGTCTTTTGGCTCCCAAATTAGTGTGCGTTGCTAATCAATCCGTTCCCCTCTTTTTTTTTTTTTTTTAACAGAACACGACACAAGAGTGATCGCCAAAGAGAGGCAGAAAAAGGACAACCATAACCTGAGTAAGTGTCTCCTGCCGCTTCCTCAGCTACCGAACAGTTTATCATTTGAAAGGGGGTTATGGCTGGCGGCTCACAATGCGCCTAAACATCTGTTTTTTGTTCTTAGTTGAAAGAAGAAGAAGATACAACATCAACTACAGGATTAAAGAGCTGGGGACACTCATACCAAAGTCAAATGACCCGTAAGTTGCAAAAATCTAAACGTATTTCTTGAAACAATGCTCTGTCTTCACTCCACGTTTTATCACTGAAACTACTCTAACACCTTGTCTGGCTGGGAAGAACATTAAATTCATAGCACAAACACCCTCCGTACATTATTGGTTTTATTAAAAAAAAGAACTCCGATTTCAGTCATATTTCAAGGGTGCACTTGAGCTGCCATTGTAGTCAATCCTTCAAGAGCTGTAAGTCCTCTTGTCTGGGCCCGGCAGTTCGGCTCAAAGCATGACTGATGAGGAAAGGGGTCAAAAGCAGAGGGAGTGGGCCACACCATTTGAATCAAAGTTTGAAGCACAATTGGAGCACCTGAGATGGAGCAGGGAGCTGAATTGAAAAATCCACCGGCCATCTTTCACAATTGACCTTTGCTTCAAATTTAAATGCGGGGGGTTAGCGTTGTCGCCTTGCCATTAACACAGCATAAAAGAGATTATTAGTGGTGATCAGAACTGCGTCTCACTCATGTGGAAAAGGACGATTTTACTGCAGTCCCCACCCTAAAAAAAAAGCAATAATACCTGCAAAAGAATGACTTGTACTCTTGCACCTCGAGTCAAATGTTCCCCTTTCCCCCTCCGTCTTACTACTTAGCTCATTTTCCCTCACCTATTTTTACACGGGGATTAATTTTACCAGACAAGGAGTACAAGAATGGACTTTCCACATAGCTACTTAACTATTCTATTAAAATTTCCATTTAGAGTCCTCATGTAATGTCAAAGGATGAATAATACCTCAGTGTAAATCGGCATTTCTTATTCATATCACAAAAGGGGGAAAAGCCTTAAAACTTCCACCCATTTTTTTTTTTATTGGCGAGGATATTCTGCGCACATCAGGAGGTTCTCTGAAATAGGTTATCGTTACCATTCGTTCTTTCTGCAGCGACATGCGCTGGAACAAAGGCACTATCCTGAAGGCCTCGGTGGAGTACATCAGGTGGCTGCAGAAGGAGCAACAGCACGCTCGGGAGCTGGAGAGCCGTCAGAAGAAGCTGGAGCAAGCAAACAGGAGACTGGTTCTGAGGATCCAGGTAACCACATGTGTCCAACGTGAGATTAAATAGCACCAGAAGAGTTCTTAAACTACTGAATGGGGCATTAATCCAAATAACAAATATTGTTCATGTGTGATGTTTATTCCTAAAAATGAAAAGTAATATGAGTTGTGAGTGAGCTTAAAGTAAAAACGTGACAACAAGGGAGATAAAGGCCTACAAATAAAGATCCAATTCTAAGACTCAGTATTAGACGAAATGACTTAAATTGGATTTAATTCACAAGTTCTACAAGTTTGGTCTCATCTAAGAGATGTTTCAGAAAGTATGAAAAGCAAAAAAGCCAAACTCTAAACCATTGTTCCTCCCATTTACTTTTTAGTTTACTCCCTAAAAAAGGGGGTGGGCCCTCGCTAGTGTCCCACTAATGTCTTTGCACTTAAGGTCCATTTTCACATCATTGATTTGTTGAAAAACAGTCTCCCCCAGGCATCTATCAGGCCTTCTACATCATGCCAAAGATCAACATGGCAAAGACAGAGGGTTCACTTGGTCAACCTCACCTGACTCAATCATCCTGCGGTGCTTCACACCTCTGCTAATTTCCACCTCGAAAGCTTTACGACCCTGCAACGTAAACTAATTACCACCTCTAAAGCTTTACAAGCCCAAAACCTAAAGTAGACCAACCCCCCACAACACACACACACACACACACACACACACACACACACACACCCTCTGGCTACTTTAATCTCAACTCTGCAGTGTTGACTTCTTGATGAATGACATGAAGCTCAAAATAGATGATGAGCACCACTTAAAGGTGACACGTGAGAGATTAATGTATATCTGCGCCTTTTTATGCACACACATATGTTGTTGGTATCTTAAATTTCCTCCAGTGATGGGAAGAGCAAAAAAAAAAAAAAATATGTAATCACCTTCAAACAACCATCCAGGAAACGCTGACACCTATTGACGATAAAGGTTGACAATAGAGGTCAAACATAGCTTGTGATGACGCTCGTCATACTCTGTGGGAGGCTGGGAGAAGATTTTGAGTCAACATCCAAATTCCCCAAGTGCGGTTTACTCCTGGTTGACCTCAGCATGTGGAGGAGATAGGAAGGTGTGGTGAGGATTGCCGCATTTGACATTTTTAGGGTTTTATTCAATTCTTATCTAGACTAAGATGCAATGGGTGTGGGAGATTGTTTATTTCAACCCTAATTCTGCAGCACTCATCCTCTGTCTTCCAGGAACTTGAGATCCAGGCACGAGCACATGGCCTCCCGAACATGGCTACAGCTCTGGGTACAGTTGAACTCTCCTCCCATCTCCTTAAACAGCAGCAGCAGCAGCAGCAGCAGCAGCAGCAGCAGCAGCAGCCGCTGACCAGGCCCAGCAACCCCAGCAGCCGCCCCTCTACCAGGAGGATCCCAACAGCGACTACCTCCAGAGGATAGTAGTGGCCGGAGTGTCGTCCATCCCCGCTGCCAGCGGGCCGCAGGATCACGTCCCCGGCGCCGACGGCTGCACTACATTCTCCGACCCGCTGTCCCACTTCACAGACTTCTTCAGCACTACACTCAAGGAGGAGCATCGGCTGGACGAGATCCTGATGGAGGACCCGCTCTCGCCCTTCGGCACCGACCCGCTCCTCTCCGCGGGCTCACCTGGAGCCGCGTCCAAGGACAGCAGCCGCAGGAGCAGCTTCAGCTCGGGCGAGGGCGACGACCTATAATGGCGTCCTCCTCAGACACGCGCTGTCACCTCCTTGTGACAACTCGGCTGTAATCCCCAGTGGTAAAGGGCATACACAGAGCCTTTAAAATGCTGACTGATGGCTCTGGCATATAATAATGACTACTCACAGGCTTGCGGGTAATTTAAATGACAGCTAACATACCTGACAGTGCCCCTCAAAGTGCCACCTGAATATAAAGTATGCAGGTCCTTGGGCCTTCGCTTCTGCAGAGCTCAGAGGGACCAGGAACAGCTTGTGGGCCTCCTGCTCGTCCACGGGCTCCATTAATCGTCACAATGAAAATGCTTCTCTGCCTCCCACACAGAGCAGAAACAGACTCATAAGAAAAAGGGAGCGATTCAGCAGCCTTAAAGTACTATGTCAAATACTACTGTCTACTGTTTCTTTTTGTTAATTTGTTTTATTTGTTTAAACACTGTGGTAGATACACTGTAACACGTGCAAGATAATCACTGAAAACCTGCCAAAACGGTCCTTTTTTTTTAAAAAACAAAATGAAAATACTATTACTTCACAGCAGGATTTGTAATCGTTGCAGTCAGTATTGTGATTGTATGATGTGCCTTATCATATGTTGTACTCACCGCAATGCCTAACATGTCTTTGGTCGTGTCTTTTTCAATTGTTTGTGTATTTATATATGTTTTAATCCACATATTCATAAAAAAGATATATATTATTATCTAACATGTTAACTTTTTTATTTTTAGCAGAGGTGGGAAAAAACATAATAAATCCCCTTTTTTGATATAGCTTCATTTGACTTCTTGCCGTCTGCAACAAAATACAAACAACTACAGTTACCGATAGATAATGCATAAATAAATGATAATAATACAGTAGAATCCTGAATATTGAAGCCTTTTAAGACTTCCTGCCACACTCATAGCTCTGCAGTGTTGACAGGCTCAACACATCAGGGCCATGAACATTTATTTCAGACGTGTAGATACAAGGTGAGAGGTGGTGGACTGAGTGCAAGATGGTCTCTCTTAATGGACATTAACCAAACCCAAAAAGTTTCATAGCCGGAGATGAAGTGTCTGCTTACAAGGTGGCGGAAGCCAGCAGAGAGAAGGGGAAATTGGATAATAAAGAGGGAGAGTAGGAGAGTAGGAAAGGAGTTATAATTCTGATGAGCCTGTGCTTTGAGCTGATGATGCATCCAGGATGAATTGGGACAAGGGGATAAAAAGTTGCAATGAGAGCTGTTAGTTGAGATCCAAGAAAGTTTGCTTTGAGGTGAGCACATTGAAGAGAAAAAAAAAAGTTTGCTGAGGAAACTTTGGGACGCACCCTTAAAAAACTTTGACCTCATTCCGAGCAAGTAAAAAATGTACTGTGTTGTGTTGTTGTATCATTCAAAAATCATTGCATCAAGTCATTCATTAATAATAGAACGGATCCGTCAAGAAAAAAAAGACATGCCAATACTTCCTGAACCATCAAAGCCTCTGTGAATGAATGTTTTATAGTTATTAACGCATGTTTCTCTGCATAATGAAATCGAAACATCTTCAGCCGCAAACAAGACTGAGCCGATCAATCCTTTTGGAGTACAGTCAACCCAGCTACAAAGTGGCGAGTGATGTTTGTGGATAATTGGCCAAAACATTATGAAAAGTAAATACAGATTTTCATCACACAAGAGAGAGTATCTCAGAATTATTTAGTATTTTAGTTCACCTTTCCCGTCTTACAAAAATGCAATTAGAGCGCAGGAATTGATCAAAGTCAAAGCCAAGGCTACAATAACACAAATCAATGAATGAATTAAGAAAGTGTACTGACAGTATATAAAAAAAGAACAAAATAGTCCACATACACGCGCTCTTTTTAAGAGACGAAGCACTTTACCCTGCAAAGAAATATAAAACTTCCCAATTAATTCATTTCTCTCCATATCAAAGGCTACCGTGGACAAAGTTCAAGGCCAGCTGTGCACAGGCTTCAAAAAGGAAATGTGGTCGGATGAGGCAACGGTGACATCAGAACAGGGCGACTTTTTATTTGGAATATCACAGTTCATCAGCCCACGGTTTGGAAAGGCGCAGGAAATAAGAGTGGGCCGAGAGAACGCCGTGGGCTTCCGATTGTGCCATCATGTCATGACATTAGCTGCATATGTAAAGAGAGGAACGCAACTCCGCACAGGCAAAACTAATTTGAGAGTTTGTCAGCCCACACATCTCCCCACCTCTCTGTCTCTCCCTCTTCCTCTTCAAAAGAAATTGGTGTTGCAAGAGCTGCTAAAAACTGTACATGTAGTTAAATAATCTTTCCACATCTTTTATTGTGTCACTACTGCACACACAGCAAAATGGTCTCCCACAGTGGATTACCTCACTCCCAGACTGACGGTGCTGTGGCATATTTACAACAGCAGGTGGCAGCATTGGGCTTTGTTTGGTCATCAGCTTTTGCAGTATTTAAACAAAAAGAGATTCAAGGCATTAAAGTGTTAGAAAGAGCGTGTGTGTGGTGGATTATATTTAAACAGAACATTACAGTAAATTAACCTTTAGCTCATAACTGACCAACAGTACTTTCACCTATTTAATACTATGGAATAGTGTCTTGGCTATATATGGTTAACTCCATAGTACTATATATACTCCCAAGTAGAAACTGACAAATCTAAAGAAAGGCAAGCGATGTCGTGAACCTCACAGCAGAGTGGTTGTCAGACCTTCCGCCACCCACCAGTACAGAGCAGTAGAAGCTGTCACCTGTGCAGATGCCACGGCTGCCAGCACGCTACAGTGCTCGCACCTGTCGAGCCTGCCATTGGCAGCTCTTAATCATCTGCAACTGAGGTGACTCAGGCTAGAGCGCTGCAAACGCACACACAAGCACAGGACCGTACACACAAACAAGACCAAACAAATGTGCATGTGTGCACAAACACAAACAAGCAGACGAGAATACGACTGCAGGGGTGTGTATGTTGCAGCACCTTGTTGCCACGCTTCTGGAAAAAAAAGAAAACAAACAAAAAAAACAACACCCAAAAGCCCTCATCAGGCTCTGGACTATGACAAGAGTTGTGTGCAAATTAGGTGAAATTTGAGTGGGAACAAAAATATGACAGCTGGCAGGGAAGCACCAAAAATCAGGTGTCACATCTATTCTCAGGAGCTGCGTGACAAACAATAGCGAGCTGCCTCTAATTCGGTCGGATCCATCTCCTGAAAATGTAGCAAACTAGATCCTGGATGAGATTTTACCTGCAGGAATAACAAGACGTGATCTCAGCTTGAGGTCAAACTTAAAGTAGAAATTGTAGAACAAAGCAAATAAATTTTAAAGAAAATGAGCACTGTGTTTAAGTCAAGAAATCAATACTGCCTGCACTCATGAGTCTTTAGGGCATTAGCCTCCATGCTGCTTCTATTAAGGACCACACCCTGACCGGTGCTCGACAAACTCCCATGTCACTAGACCAGCAAGTACCCACGTGCATTAACGATAGAGCACAAGAGAGATGAAAAAAAAAAATTGGCCAGGCTTTCTTGAGATGCTATAAAATTAATGCGATTTCCAGGGTTTTTATGAATCGAGCCAGATGCCAAATACATAACTTCAAACAAATTGACTTCCAATTACTGGTGCGGCGCACATACTTCCAGATGTGCAACAGATGGGGCCGGGGCGACCAAAGGTGTCTCAACCCACGCTCTGTTATTCCGCAGTAAAATGGCAGTACAGTGGTGTGTGTTTTAAATCACCGCCGGCTTTGGGCTGGAGGTGAAGGGAAGGACAGAGGGATAGAGGAGGAGAAATGAAAGCACATCATTAGGAAAATGTAAATCTACACAGCGCCAGACAGTGGAGCTCCATATGTAGCATTAACGCAGCCTGGTATTATGTAAAGGCAGATGAGATGCTGGGGCTGAAAGCTGGAGCTGTATCAAGGAGGTGGGGGATTCAGAAATGTAAATGTTAATGTGATCTCTGCTGTATCTTCCAGTGCTGGGATTAAATGGTAAAAAGGAACAATTATGGGGCGCGCTTTTTTTGTGCGTATCCTAATAGCTTACAATATCTTTGCATGCATAAAGTATATTAGATATGATTAGAAGATATCCACAATACGTAGCTTTATACACTAGAAGGTTTTACAGTAGTCAGACACAGAACTGCACCCTTCAATAGTTAATGAAGTCCCTCTCTGGAAACTTTAAATAATTTGATTAGTCGCTGTTAAAGCTACATAAAATAAAACAAGCGCGCTTTGGAGAGAGAGAAGTGGCTGGGCACGAACGGCACTTTTTTTCGCTGCAGACTAGCCAACAGTGGTACAGCGTCCTGGAAGGGTCATGGCTCTGGTCACATTATTACCCAGGCCTTGAGGGCCCGAGGGAGCCAAAATGGCTGCATGTCTTTCACTGAGCCCATACTGAAGCAGTCTTCCGAGGGGCCTATCTACCACTGGGCCCCCTCCCCTCCGATCCTGTGGGGGTCTGCCTATTCAAATACAGAGACCGAGCGGGGGGACCATTTTGTCTGGCCATCACACCTCTGTGCCACCTTTAACTGCCTCGCTCTGTCCGAGTTGTATGCTAATCCAACTAGCACCCCTCCCTCACTCTAAGCTGTTTCTGACACACACGCTCACACCTTAACCTTGTGCAATCTGGTTGACCTTCATTTGTAATTAATAAAAAGACCCCCCATACAAAAAACAAACAGTTCATCTGTGTTTTGGTAAGTTTAGAAACATGTTTGTGAGGTGCAGGGGCAGCTGGGTAAATGTCAGATTTAAGGCATGGGGGTTGCAGGGTGTCGAGCCTGAAGACGATCATCATTAGCAGGGGAAGATAATTGGCGCTGCATGCGCCCCTGCGTTTGAGCGCTCTGATGGGCATCTTGTCTGCATTATTCATTCATCCTCTGTCTCTCTCTCTCTCTCTCTCTCTCTCCCCTTTTCCTCTCCCTCCTGTTCGTTCCCTCGACCTAAGCCAAGCGCTGGGCCTTAGGATCCAGACTCATCTATTATAGATGGGTAATTGTTTATTAAATGCAGGCCTGACCCTATTATGCCTATTACCCGTGTGCTGCACACCAGTGCGCCTGTTTTTTTCCCCCTCCATATTCTAAAAGATCTGACAATTCCCTGTCGAGGAGGTGAGACGCCCTGGCATAAGCAAGTTTCAGCGTCCCCAGCTGAGGAGGCAGAGGAGGAAGCCAGCAGGGAGGCAGAGGATGATGAAAAATAAAGCCAACGCCGATGTGGCTGCCACTGGCCGGAGAGGTATCTCTCTCCTTCCCCTACAAGGCTCGGTGGGTGGAGGCAAAGACAAAGGGCGAGCTAAAGCGACGCTTTCCCTTCTCATTACACCGACTCCTTATCTACCTCTGCCCTATCCTGGGCAATCCCTGCTCCGGGCATTTGGAGGCTAAAGCTCCAAATCAGGCAGTTTGTCCAAAGCGGATTCATTACCTCAGATAGGACGTGCCAACGAGGCTGCTAAAATGTCACATTTAAAAGTGACATTGGCAGCACAGAGGCTGGCCAAACTGACACTAGAGGTCAGTATTGCCACAGAGTTCCCACGCTTCCTCTCTCCTCGTGTCCAAACAGGAGTGAGCTCCGAGCAGACTCAGGCATTACCGAGAGATAGGAGAGACTGGCAAAATAATTCAGGTAATGGAAATGAATTGAAATGAAATGATTAAGTTCAGTTAATTACTCTGTAGCTTAGGTAAATCAGCTTAACTTATATCAAAATCATTATTTCAGCCAGAATGGCAGATTCAGTCGGAAGATATTTCCCCAACATGTACTTAAACCAGTGTGTGTAAAGTAGGATGAGGCTAATGGATTCGATCTAATACATGCGGCACACATGCGGTGTTCTGACAAAAATAAATGTGCCGTTAGAAATTATAGTGCTGTGGAAACAAGCGGGGCCCGATTGGAGCCACAGATGGTCCGGAGGGAGCAGAGGGGAGGTGGGGACGGACAAAGTATCAGTATCACCTTGATATTACTTTGTGAGTGGCAGTTGTGCTAAACACCAACATTCTGTAGGGGAAAACAATTTTAACTCTTCTCTCTCACACACACACACTGTGAAAAAGGTCTGAATGTCACGCAGAGATTCGTCTGAAACACAACACCGAGGAGAGAGGGAGCATACTGCTCAGCCTGGGCGCGCCGCTGTGCCGTGGTATGATGTAGTGATCTGCTTGATGGCATGTCACTAGTTATTGGCCGGGTTGTGGGTGATTAACATGGGGTGTTAATTAGAGGGTCGTCAGGAGGAGTGGGCGTGTGGCTCCCAACTGCTGGGTCGCACGTAAACACAGCGCGGCTTGGGCCTCCTTTTTGCAATTAGCATGAATTTTACAATTAGTGCACAGGAAAATCACTCAAATGACTTCTCTTAATGTGTCCGTTTTGATCAAAGGCAAGAAAAGACACGATACCGGAGAATTAAATAATTCCTACAGAAACGCCCAATCAGGGGACGTGCTCGAGAGAACTCAAAGAAACATCACAGGAGTAAAATCTATGCTAACACTTTATTAGTGTGTAAGGAACTTAATATTCGACAGCAATTTTATTTCAGACTCTTTTTGAAATGACATCTAATTACGCGTGTCGAGCGACTGATACAGCAACTAATAGAATCGGATGTGAATGCGGATGGGTTTATTGTGTAGCCTCTGTTAAGTATTATGAACTGGTGACAATAAAAGTATGTGAGTGGCTCACAAACTGAAAAAGAAAAAGAAAATCAATTTTAATAAATTAAAAAGACAATAATATAATAATAATAGCAATAATAATAAAAATAATAATAACATTTTAATAAGAGCAAATGAATAATGGATTGTTTAAAACCTTTTCTGAATCTAATTTGCACTCATTCAGAATCAGAGGCAGCGAGAAGGAATTCCAGTGGCAGATTTGCAGTAATGCTGTTGAGTTGATGAGAAGAGTGAGTGAGTGAATGACTGAGTGAGTGAGAGGAGGGAGGGAGTGAACGAGTCAAGCCGCCCCTCTTCCCAAAGCTTATTTATTCCTGCAGCATCCAGCCCACTGATTAGGCAGCTACAGACGCTCTCACTGCCTCCCCACAATGAGCGAGTTGCCGCGGTTTCAATGGCCTTATCTGTTGTTGGCGCGCTCAGTAAATAATGCCTCAGATGTCGGTGGCCTTCCGGTGCATCATCCGTGCAGCTAACGCCATGTTAGGATTATCCGGCGTGAATGAAGACTTGTCACAGAACACGGGAAGCTGCGCAAAGCCCCAAACAGTTTACAGGACCCTCCGCCCCAAGTGGAACAAATAGAATGTAATTAAGGGGAGATGAGAGCATGGAGGAGGTGTAGTTCGCCGGGGATGCACACACACACACACACACACACACACATTACAACATGTGCACACATAAATACAGACTCTCACGTTTACTCCTGCAAATGCAAATGCCTCTTTGTTAGTTGTCGTGCCTTTTAATACCCGGAGAGAGCAAAATACCTTTTTTTTCTTCCCCACATTATGGAATTTGTCATGTTCAGTTGCAGCTGTCATAGCTAGAACAGTGTGCGCTAATGTGTGTAATCTGCTTTGCAACACATCAATTATGATGGATATTGCTCCGCCGCCATGCTTCCAGGGTTTTTATACAAGCCTGCAGGGGAATCAGTCTTTTCTTGTTAGGCAACCTGTTTAGTAAATAATGATCCACTTTGAGCTTGTGCTGACGCTTTATAATGTGATGCGTGCGCTTGTGTGCGCGTATACAGCGTGTCGGTGTGTGTGGCAGGGGTTTTTGGGTGTGCAAGGATCAAGCCTAGTAGATCAAAAAACACTTACGTGCAAGGCTGGAATTCAATCATGCCTGTGCTGTGTGAAAACCCACGTCAAGCAGAAAACTGCCTCTGAACGTGCTGCAGGACCAAATGTAAAAACTATAAATATTATCAGTCACTTGTAAAATTATTTCCAGGGCCGGCTGCGCTAACAAAGAGACAGGAAGCTAAATATTTAGATTTTCCACTTTGTCAAACAAAATTGATTTTTGTTTTTTTCCAAACCAGCTTCTCGAAGTCTCTCTCTGTCTTTCTTTTTTCTTGCGGGGATGCTCCGGGGTGCACGTACACCACCTCTCCTCCTCCTGTCAGTCCTTCTCTCCCCTCAGTAACACTGCCACTATTTGCCTGTTTTACTCCCTTCTGTCCCGAACTTCCTGCTCCTTTATGAACTCCTTCCTCACGGCCCGTGGGTGAGTCTCTGGCTCTTTCCTTCTCAAGCAAGATTGGTTCATGAAATCCCTTGGCTTGCGTTATGAATTATGTCTTTCCACTTCGCTACTTCGCTTTGCTGTCCCCGAGACACCGTGCTGGAAAACATGGCACAGATTTAATATTGTTCTCCGTTTCGCTCATTTTTTAATCTCTGGTCTCAGAAAAGTCCAGTTCTTCAGTCAATCGGTCCCTAACTTTCGCTTCGAATCGTTCACGTCCTGGTTTGCTCTCCAGCGCTGAAGCGAAAGGAAAGGCGGCAACCACGGGGAGAGAGTGTTGTTGAGCACGTCTGACAGGACGCACACATTCTTTGGACTATTCAGTCAGAGGACAAAACTTTCTCAGCCCGAGGCCCCACCTAGCAAGCGGGGCTTTAGCTTTGGGCCCTTTGGGAGCTGCAGCAGATCACTTGGAGATCCCTGTCGTATCTCCACTACACTACACTTCAGTCAGTCCGTCTGCAAGGCGAGAGGCAGGTAACAAAAAGAGAGAGAGAGAGAGAGAGAGAGAGAGAGAGAGGGAGGCCCATCGCTCCTCGATGAACACATTCTTTCGTGTCAGCATAAAACCCGCAGCTGCACTGGGACCAGCTCACAGACACGGCTCTGTGTGTGAGTGCGCCGTATGTACGCGACTTCACACGCCTGTGTCAGTGTGAAAAACCACTGAGATTTTGGCAGCTTAATCTGAGATTGGGACAGACACCACTGGATATTCTATTTACTCCATGCAAGCTGCTCCCCAATGTCCCATAAAGCCCTTCTCCTCTGAACTAAGCTGGTCAGGGTTAAAGCTCCCCAGTGACGGGAGAATGAGTAGCTGCCCACAGTGTGTGTGTGTGTGTGTGTGTGTGTGTGTATGTGTGTGTGAACACGCAGTCCTGTCCTCTCTCCAGTGTAATGACTTTATTTATGAAGTGGCACAGGCAGTAACAGGCAGGCGATAAAGGAGCCGATAGTGCAACAAAGCCAGCGTGCCACGCCGTGGCCTGCAGCCATGCAGTTCTTATGGCTTTTAAAAGATTGATACTATTTGACGTCTGTGCGCTTGCCATGTGAGTGAGGAGCGGGAAGTCTGAGGTAAACACTGCTGCACAAGCCGAGAGGAGGTGATAATTCACTCACTACTGGAATTTGTTTTCGACTCTCGATTGTCAAGGCCATATGAAATAATAAAGGCAGGTAATTGTAGCCTGAAATAAGAGCTAAAAAAAACTTTTACTAATTATATGGTTCAAATAATGATAATAAAACCATGACATCCCTTATTTTTCACGAGAATGTTGATCTAACTGCTGTAACATGCAGTCAATGTGGTTGTTTCATTAGATTTTTTTCCCCCCAACTAATGTGAGAAGACAGGGTGCCAAACAGCAACAGAGGCATGACTACATGTCGCAGGAGAAATCAATCCACGCTCGCTTCATGAAGGCATCATCTCAAATGTATATTGTGTTTTAACATTTCTGTAGAATCACTGTATCTCTGTTTAAGAAACACAGTGATAAATGTCTGATATTAAAAAAAAAAAAAAAAATCATTAATGTTGTTGCTTAATCGCTTGAAAAAATGGTTGTTTTTTTAAGACAATCGAGTTTGGGTGAGAAAAAGAGTTGCACATGTGGACAGAGGTGTGCCTCCAGAGAGAGAAAACGACAAGGACATTTCCTCATTATTCCCGGAGGCTGCGACCTGCCGGCCAGTGAATCAGCAGGATTTTTCTCAATGTGCCGAAACCTGTTGGAGCACAGACAACTTGTTCACACTCTCCCGTCCGTCCTGGGCCTCCCTTTACAAACTCTCTGGCCCTATTCGCCTTTTGTGGGAGCGACAGAGCGCTGACCTCTGCCTCGGCGCACCTGTGCTCTGGCTAAACCCGCCATTAAAATCAGCATACGACTTGCCATTAAACGAGTACATTTGCAGTGTTTTCCCTTCTCCTCGTGCCATTGCAAGCAAACTGCTGAGTGATTTCAACAGTTCTCCCGGGTGCCATTTCTGAGATTGTTTACCCGAATAACTAATGTGATTTACTCTTTCTTTCGGAGACTGCGACCGGCGGTGCGTGACAGCCTACACAGCCAAGCCTTCGTGTGCACGGTGAGGGCACGGTTTAATGTAAACGAAAGTGCTCTCGTTGAACTAAACATTTCCCTGCGAAGTAGATTTGTGAGGCTCGGCTGCTGTCATTACAACCACCCATTGTGTGTATCAGTAAAGACAGACAGAGACAAAATAATGAGGAGAAGAGGTGAAAACTGTCTCCCCACAACTAAATATAACGTCTGGCTTTTGTATCCTCCGTTAGATCCCATATTTTAGTCTGACCCTGGTCTGTTCCTCCTCTTGTCTCTCTCTCTCTTTCTCCCTCTTTATTCAACTCTCCGACTTGTGCCTAAATTTACAGCTAAGACAACAGAGGCCTTTCAGATGTGTCATCTCAGTAAACTGCTCGTTTGTCAGCAGACATGTTAGACTGGCCGTCACGCCGAGGTCCCATCTTGTTTTGCCAGGTGGACGGGGGCCCTTCCCGCCCCTCCCCTGTCTGTTTTGATCCAAAGCAGCTGGTAGGACGCGATACCCGTTTAGTCTGAGAAATCAGCTTGTACAAACAAACACCTCGCTCTTCCCTGCAGCCCCAGTGCAGGTCAGCGCATCTGCCAACCATTAGAAGCCAAATATCTGCCTTGCATCAGTCGCCTTTCCAAATAAACCAGATCCTGTTTCCAGGCCAGCAAATAAACAAGACAGAGCTCAGGCATCATTATTCATTATTAAAGATGATAAGGCTGAGGCGGGGGCCGTTGCAAAGTACATCCCCCACCCAATACAGATAGTGACCCCGGTCTGCATACCTCATTTCTCAGGGGAGATGCCAAGCGCTGCTCACAGGTGTGCTGGGTTATGCATGCTGCAGCTGACAAGGAGGTTAGGTGATATTTAATGCGCTCATATGGAAGTCGTTCATTTTAATTCATCAAACATAAAATCCAAAGCACAACCTGTGAAATCTTATGGAGAACTCCTGTAGCCTCCCTGACAAGTACAACGAACAAACATGCAGCTAACGGGTGCATGTTGTCATTTCAGCGCAAAAACCGCCAGACTGATGAAAAAAAAAAAGAAAGAAAAAGTGCTGCGTTAAGCAAGTCAGGAGTGTCACAGTGGTTGAAGTCAAGTTGTAGGTCTACTGAGCAAATTTCCCCTGAGAACCAAGTTGTGACAAAGCATGGAAGCACTTTTGTGTTGATGGAGGGAAAACTGAAAACCACTATCGTTGGTGGCTGGGACTCGCAGCTCGATGCTGCACTGCGAGGGAGACGGGAAGAAAGAGAGAACAAAGAGGGAGAGAATAGGGCCAGATTAGAAGGTAAAGAAGAGGGAGAACATGAGGGAGGCGAGAGAGGCGGAGATGGAAGGAAAGAAGAGCGTGTACAAATTAATGGTGATGTGTTTGAAAGGGTGAACTGTGTTGGATGGTTTTCTCTCGATATACCTGCCTAGAGAAGCAGCCGTGAACATGGAGGTCTTAAAAGTTAATTACATCAGCTGTCCCAGCCAAAATAAACATCGGCCGCTGCAACACCTCCTTGCCTTTTGCTTACTCCTCGGCAACCATGTCACCTGCTTTGACTTAAAGATCTATTTAAAATGTACAATATTAACTGTGCTTCTGGCTTGTTTATGTTCTACACGTTAACCATACATACCTTTTGAATTAGAACTTTTTTGGAGGTCTGAACCCAATTTTGACTTTGCAAATGTCTACAACTGTGTGTTTTTTGTCCACCTCTGCTCTCCCCTTGCTCTGTTCATGCTCCAGGTCTGTTTTTTTTTAGTCATTCTTAATTTCACAAAACACCTAAGGCTGCCCAATCTTTGCCCGGCGCGTCTGCCAATCCGGACCCTGTGGTCTTCCCTCCAACATCATCAAGCCTCGGATACTCGTACACCCCCCGAAAGAGTGCCGGCACCAAACCAAGCCAGAGCCACCATGCCAATTCGACCCCGAAGCCATGTGGTCTGTTTAAAACCTGTTATCTGCCAGTACGCGCTCATGATCCCTGCAATATTAGCATAACCTAAGCCAGCACCTCTGGTCAGCTTCAGTAAGTCCCTACAGAGAGAGAATGCCCTAAATCTATGACTATGGGGTCATAAGTTAGATAAATAGTTTTTCAAAAGTTAGAAAAAACTTTAAATGAATTTGATGTGGGTCATACTAAATAGTACCGGTAAAAGACCAGTCTTCCTCTTCCCATGCATACGAATCTCAACGGCTGACAGATGACAGATGGGATGATTAAATAGGCTGACAAAACAGTTTAGAATACAATCAGAAAGGATTTTACAATGCCAGTCTTCGAGTAAACAAGATGGCGGATTACTTCCCATACTGTGTGTTACACAGAGTTTTGTCAACTGTTCATGGCTTGACGTCATCACGCAACATGTGGCCTTGGTGGATACGTGCGTGGACACTTTGTAAAAACAGTGTGGTTCTACACTTTCAGCTCAGGGGAAAATCCAAATGTCTCACAACCTGCTTTGCATTGTTTGCATCTGAAAAAACCTTCAAATGCATAAATCTTTTACACCATATGTGCCTGTAGCAACAAGGACATGTCAGCGCTGCCCTTGATTAGCAAAACACCATCACTGACCATCAAGATCAACAATGAGAAAAGAAAAAAAAATCCTCCTTTTCTCTTTAATGTAGCTAAAACTGCAATTAAGTTAAAAAAAAAAACATGCTAGTTCATTACCAAACAGGAGAACTGCTAGCTACAATTAGTATTGCTGTAGCTTCTATGTGATACATCAGCTGGTGTGCTAATCAGAGACACAATGAGACAGTTAACGAATTATTTTATTGTTTCAAAGCCTGTTGAAAGCTTAGGAGTATAGATTTTTCTCTATGATGAAAAAGGATGTTGTCTGTGCGTCGTTGGTGAAGGAAGAGTGGGTGGGCAGATGGAGGAAGGCAACACATCTCGCCTCTTCCTCGCTCTGTCACTTCCAGCATCCTCTCCTCTCCTCTCCACTCATGGCGGGAGCGGTGCGTGGGAGTCGCTCGGGAGACATCATCATGAGCCACTTCACTTGAGTGCTGCCTTCAATCAGTCCTCGAATTAATATTAATCATCCCTCACTCACCCCCAGCCCCCCACACACAACAACTCTTTCGTCTCCACGCTGCTGCTGATGATGGGAAAAGAAGACATTTACAGATGCAGATGGACATACTTCAAGACCACACCTTGCACACCTAACAAATGGCCACATTTCTTTCCCTCCAAAGTGTTTCGGTCTCAGTGGCTTCTCAGTTCAATCAAGACTTAAATGTCCCTAATCACTGTTGAAGGTCAAGGCCACTCAGCAATACGTCTCCCCTCCCCTGTCCTTTCCTACCCCTATCGTCTCCCTTCCAGCCCCTTCCTGTACCCAGCAGCTACTCCGGAACCAACTGTCCCTGAGAGGCGTTTACCAGAGAGTGTGATAGAAAGCACATTTGAACCACAAGAACATACAAAAGAAAAAGACATATACGCTGGGAAACATCTACCGCCTTGCTAGCATGCAGCAAGCTGCATGCTGATTCTCTGAGAAAACACAGAATGGAAGACAAGAAGAAAACATGAGCCCTTAGATCAGAAGTGATCAACCACAGGAATGTTTAGTGTGTGTGTGTGTGTGTGTGTCTGTGTGTGAGTGAGAGAGAGAGAGAGAGAGAGAGAGAGCGAGAGCGCTGAAGATGGCTGAAGATCAGGGAGACGTTGGGGCAATCACACTAATGAAAACAAACGAGGGATACAGCTGGATGGAGACCGAAACAGAGGAAGGGACACAAAACAGAATGGTAGCATGTGTGTGTGTGGAGATAGCCTGCCTCGGCTCACGCTAATCAAACGCAACACAGCGCTATAAAAGTCTGGTGAGAATGAACAGAGATGTAGGCAAAGTCTTACAGCCATGTAATACTCTTTTCTTTACTCGGCCTCCTGAACTTTGGTGAGACCCAAGGACATCGCGCTCATACACACACCCTACTGTACACACATGAGCAAACACACACAGGTGGCATTGCAAAGATGTGAAGGTTATCCCTGCAGACGGTGTTTACTAACGGCACGCAGGCAGCTCGGAGAAAATGATTAATGCTACAATATACGTAGGCATGAGGAAACAGAAGAAGAAGAAGAAAAAGTGTGGAACAGTTACCCAGAGAGCAGCGACCTCTGAAGCCACACATGCAACCAGTTGTCTTTTGTTTGCTCACTGTGCTACATTTGTGTGTCTGCAAGAAGGAGCTGAAATTACAGTGATTATAAATCTGATATTTGATGCTCTGTCACATCTCTGTTTTGATATAAAGAGAGGACAGAGAAAATACGGACGGGGGGAAAAAAGTTTTATTCTAAAGAAAAGAGGCGGGTAGGCAGGAGGGGGGAGATACACATGAGCGGTAAGTGAATGAAACCTCCACTGGAGTGAATGTAAAGGAAGTGGGTTTTTAATTAACGTCGCTGCTAATTAACGAATGGTTATAAAGAGAGAGAGACAGAGAGAGAGAGATACAGAAGCACATGGAGTATGACAGTCCGCACGCACACACGCACGCACACACACACAAAATATCACTCTGTAATCAAGTGTGGTTCTTACCTAAACACATGCTGTCCGACCAATCGGTGAGCACGCGGACCCCAAGGATTCCCACCAATACCATGAGGCAGAGGACACAGACATTAGGGCTGATCAATAAAATGATGGCCAACCACTGCGTATAAACCATCCCAGAGGAGAGGCGCTAATCCGGGCACAGCAAAATCTAACAATGCATAAAATCAGGATTTTCCTTGTCGGAAAAAATATGTATGAAGGAGACGGAACACCGGAGCAACATCTCTCATGTAATTACGACAGCAGGCATCATTTCCAGAGCGAACAAGTGATTAACAATTTGAATAACCTGTGATTAACCACCTACCATTCTGCCTGCAGCTCGCTAACATTATGTACAATTTTCACAGTGCGATTTTATTCTGAAAAAGTTACACCGTTATGAACATGGAATATGTATCAACAGGTACGACTCTTTATGGGGTCACTGTGGTCACTTGCAGAAACAATATTCCAGGTGCAGGGCACAGGACAGTCTGCAACAGTGAACTGGAAAAATCGGGAGGTGATCAACAGATTGAGATATGAGTTTAGGGGGTGAATTTTGTAGCAAAAATCAGGGCTGGTTGAGAGTAAATGACTTTGAGAGGGGAAGATAAACTGAGGACAGAGCAGTTTCATATCTCACTACATGTCAGTGCCAGTTTCCCGGTGGAGCTTTAGAGCTCTGGTAGTGCTGCAGAGCAGTTTCTCTATGCAGTCTCATGTGCACGGACATGAGTGATACATGGTCTAATCAAAGGTGTCACTGTTCCATCCAGCTCATGGTATGTAAGTAATAAGGTGACCTGTATTCTCCTCACAGAATATGCACAGCAGTTTCATTAGATTCTAGAAATTTCTACTGAAAAAAAGTTATTTAAAATACCGAAAAACTGTGATTTTACTCAAACAATAAGGGGGAAGAAAGGTTGCAATTTTAATTGGAAACGTGAATTTAGTTTACGGCAGCCAGTCTTTGCTCGTTCTTAAAAAAACAAACGAGAAGAAAGCAAAGGCTGAAGGCTCTGAATCACCGCAGTCAATCCGACAGTCAGCAAGCCGTTAAATCATCCAATGAGCCAGTCACCTGGGGCGGCCAAACAAACTGACTCGGCAGCTCTCAGACAGCATCCTGGCTGGGCCGGCCTATTCCACATCAGAGGAAGCCCTGTAGTGTATTTTTCATTGGAAGGGGGATTTGGCTGCTATCAAGTGGTAGCAGACCGGTATCAGACGCGTGTCTGGCTTGTAAACAGGCAGCTGGCAGCTCTCCAAGCTGCTCGCAGTGTGTGGCGCGGCCGAGCCGAGCGCCGTGGAGCTGTGACACTGATCCCACCCCTATCACTCCCCGACAGCCGGCGCTAATAGACCCTTCAAACACTCTCACCTCTATCTATATTTTATTTGTGACATGCCAAGTCTGTTGTGTGTGTGTGTGTGTGTGTGTGTGTGTTTGCGTGCATCGTGCGTGTGCCTCTCTGGTTTGAGGCATCTTCTTTATTGCTTGTTGTTGACATGGATCCCTTTAGCCCTTAACAGGAGTCAGCAGGAGGACTAAGCTGCAAACCAGCTACACACACGCACACAAACACATACACACACTGCACTGCCTCAACAGTGGAAAAGCATTATTCAGCAGGTCAACAACCACTCTGACTGCCTGGGAGTGTGTATGTTTGTGTTTGTGTGTTTGTGTATGTGGATGCCGGCGCTCAGCGCTTCAGGCTAAGGCACTCAGAGTGAAATTATGTTCTCAGAATGGCTCTGTGTTGCCCTCTTTATCCTGACAGGCGAGGAAACAGCCACAAATAAATAGGCAGAGAGCTCTCTCCCCAGACGTGACCGCCATGGCATACAAGCATTCCAGAAGGCGGCGCAAAGAAAAACAGAATTGTATTTTGTTGTCGGGGTGGCAGGGGGCTGTGACTCGATAAGCACGGTGCATTTGTTGCATTTGTCCCACTTAAAGTGAAGCTGCTTCTGTGGGAATAGATGTTAAAGGGGCGTGTGAGGACACAAGAAGCATGGAGGAATTTGTTTCTGAGTCATGGGCCATTTACAGTTCCAGGCTGTTTTTTTTTTTAAATGCAATAAAAGAGCAAATATGACTGCACCGTATATATATATATAAAAATCCACATTTTAAAAATTGCACTTTATTGCAAAAACATTTTCACAAAAGAATAAAACCTTTTCATTTAAAATGTTTTAAGCATCATTGTGATGTATTGTAAGGTATTATACAACACCTGGCACATGGCTCGAGGTTATCTCCACAATTTAATAAATATTACAGGACATTAAAAGAATTATGCAACAAACTTCATGACCCAGTATAAACAATATAAAATATCTTTCAAAAGGTATTTCAAAATGGGTTAAAATCCTAAAACCTTCTCTGGTTTAAGAGCTGTTATGTACAATATAAAAGATTGAGAGTGGAAACATTGTGAAATAAAATTGTGAATTAACTTGCAAGCTAGCAGCTAAGTCCTAATTGGAATACATTATATTTTGGGCTGATAATAAACTATTACAAAATAAACTTCTAGATGATATAAAAAAAATTGTAAGAAAAAGCTTAAACCAATTATGAAATTCAATTTCTTCCCATTCATCAGGATGCGTTATAATGTGCCTGTGATAAGATAATAAGGTAATATCAGGCGGGCTGGTACATATTTCTTATTACAATCTCTGGTCATGTCCAAATATCTTCAGGAGTTCATTAAGATGTGTAGATTGAGTGTATCTAATCAAATCAGCTGTTCAAAGTAAAAGTCTGTTATGCAATTTCCTCCCACCATGAACCTCCAGAAAACAGAGTAAATTCTGTTCCTAAATACGATACTAAAGTCAAACCTTCATCTTTACTCGAAGGTCTTCTAAGTCATCGTCACTCTAAACAGCATTAAGCTAATGGGATTTCTGACCTTTGTGGTTCTGCACACAAAGTCGGTGGACTGACTTGTGCAGTTTCAGAATGAACAGCCATTTTGTTTGGGCTTTTCCAGCCAGAGGGTATCAAATCGATATATTGTGTTGACAGCAGTTTTATTTGGCATCCACTGCCACAGATGAAACAAACAACAAAAAAAAAAATGTAGGCGTTCAAATGGTGGCTGATGATAGTGAAAAGAAAAACCCCTCCCCGGTTGGCCTATAAAAGACTTGCAGAGAGACATCTCTGAAGGTTCTCCTTCAAAGCCCCAGCTTGCATCCGCGGCTGCATCGGGGGATTTCAGTTATTAATTGAAGTTAATTTTCTGGGATATCAGTTTGCAGGGCACGTGGGAAAGATTGATAGCCCTCGCGCGTCTCCCGAGTGCTGGGACGTGTAGGGGGACGGGCGAGAGGACAGAGAAATGACACTGTTCTCTCACCGTCCCACGAGCCG
>KV751334.1:23637524-23651425 GCA_001698575.1 Mola mola
ATCGTATTCCCTCCCATTTCCAGTACGGCTAGTAAGCTCCTTATTGATAGACGAGAGATGAGACCACCCATACCTGGGGCTCATCCTGCTGTCACCATGCAGGATGGGCACCGGGAGGAGGGAGAAATCACACCTCGCACGCGGGGCCCTTTTCTGTTTTGCAGCCAAAGCCAAAGCCAAATCCCCGGGGTGGGATCCCAGCTCGTCCTAAACTCAATAAAATAATTAGCTTTTGGATGGCCTTGCCGTTAATCAAGCCGCTCTAACATATGCAAAGGCAAAAAAGAGGACGAGCGAAAAGAAGATATATTCATTTTTTTTTTTTTATCCGCCTTTTCACTTTGGCGAGCCACGGTACTTTTATCTGTAAAATACGCTGATGTGAGTTCTTTTTTCCTCAGATTTCTATAAAACATACAGCACAGCCAGATTGCTTTTTTTTAATTTTATGTTTAGTCTACAGGAAGCCAGATTATTGCTCCCCAGACTGAGGGGAGGGCGGTCCGAGAAGTAATTGAGAGAATCAGCACAAACTGTTTCGTTTCAAATAAATCTGCTAGGCAGAGAGAGGGCATGTCATGTGAAGATTTTGCTTAAATAAACTCTGTTTTTTTTCCCCCTCTCTCCAAAAATCCTCTGTGTGTAAATGTTAGTTGTACAAGAAACATCTGTTTGGCATTGCGGTCAAAAAACAATTACGGCAGCTGTCAGATAAATAAGCATGGTGAACTTTAAAAGCCAAAAACTGATCTTCTGGTAGCATATACACAAAGGCTCGATAAGAAACCAATAGCTACAAGAGCCCTAGTATTCACCCGCTACATTTAGACACCGCTTTTAGTTATAAATCTCTTTAAAAATGATGTGAAACAAAGGAAAATTCATGAAAAGTGACACAGAGGTGACGGGAGGCTGTCTGACAACAAGTGCCACTGTTGGAAATGGCATTAAATTATGGGGTGATAATTTAAGGATTGACACATTTTGATGTCTAATTTTGCTATTGCCACACATTACAATCAGGACGTTACATTTTACTCGCACCCCCTTCAGGGGGATTAATCAGTATTTTCACACTTCCTGTATATGAAGGGTAATTGGGGCTTAACCTTCGATATGCAAATAGACCCCTGTCTACACATGCTGTACTGAAGAATGCACTGCAGATTGAAGCAAACGGTCACAAAGAAGACTCACAATGTCAGCGGCAACTGTCCAGGTGAGGTCTTCTTACACTGGACTAAAAAGACTGGACTAAAAGATGATAAAGGGAGGCAGGTATTCCTGGCGTTCAAACACTTCACAGTGATTTCAGATACAGATGGTGATAGAGGGAAACTTGTGAATGTGCAACAGTCTGATATGCGGAGAAGAAGAGCCGTCATAGAGCTCTTATCTTTGAGACGTCATCTCTGAGAGCAGTAATAGATATGTTTATTTATTTTTTTTGCAACTCATAGTGAAATGCAAAATAACAACAAACTCCTCTACAGCCCACCAAAACCGAGAGGAACATCTGCCAGCCTCCTCTCATCTTTCATGTTTTCTTTCCATCCTCCTCGGCCCCGTACCGCAGCTCGCATCTCTAATGCATGATCCCATCGCATCCCATCAGGCATTGTGGAGGAATCCAGCATCAACCAACAACGCGTTCAATAAAATATGGAGGCATGGCGTTCAAAGTCATGCTAAACGCACCTGACACGGGGGGGAGGGCGAGCGAGCCAGGGAGAGAAGGAGCAGGGCATGCGGCTTTCGTCCGAAAATGGAGGAGGCGAGTGAGGAGCACACGAGAGGGGAGAAGCTGAGAGGAACTGTTGGGCGGAATATTGCAACCTTCAGCTCACAACACGACCACCGTGGCTCAGGAGCGGTAACGGTGGATTGCTGACGTCCACAGATGTGTGTTTTGAGTGTTTGCACGCGTGTGTGCGTGTGTTCAGGTTGTTGATTTTTGGATGGCATGTGACGTGACTTGAAGTTACATTCCATCCTGATTAGTTTCACCGTCAATAAACTGTAACTATCGCTTCATTTAAACGAGGTTTGATAGTTTGGAACGAAGAAGTAACTTCACAAGTTCAGTGTAAACTTTGTGTTACCATTAAGGGAACAGTATTAATACATCTAATATAATTAGACCTCAGAGCGATTTAGATGAGACGATTGAGACAAGTATATAAAATTCTAGAACAAGCAGCAGATGGTTAGTTTAGTTAGGAATAAATACTGGAATCAGGGGAAACTGGTAATAAAATCACTCAGGACTTGTTAACATGTCTTTTTTTGATTTATTTAACTTGTACAAAAACATAATAAGTTAAAAAAGAAAAAAAAAACAATTCACCATTTTACATTCTCAATCACAATCTCTCCACACACCAAAAAATGCCAGTAGTTCATTTAATGTGACCACATTGTTGTTTTCTGTTATTTTTTATGGGCTTTATTGCAAAACACATAATATGAATGCATAATCAGCTTGGATTTGAGGCTGCTCTGGGTTAATGTCCAATCGCAGGAAATGCATGAAATGGGGAAAAAAACCCTGCCAAACACAAAACGAATGACCGCCTTGTCCGCGTCTTTACAAAGATCTGTCTCCACCACAACATCACAGATCAAACTGGTGCACTGGACACGTGGCGCCACGCTCTCAGTTGACAGAGCACAGTGTTCCAGCCTGTCAGGGGAAGGCAGACTCAGCTCACATCACTGATGCTTGGTGCTCAAACACGGTCAAAGCTGATGCTTAAATGGCTCATGCTTAAACGGCTCATTAAAGGTGGATACTTTTCCCTCTTAATGTAAAGATGGTAGTCTTCCTCTCTTTAAATTCAGCCATACTCAAATGTTATGGAAAAATGCATCATAATATTTCCTGGCAGTAATGTATACATGTATTTTTGAATATATCTACATCTATATCTTTATATATATCGATTTTACTGCTTTCATTTTCATCCTTAGTATCTTTAATATAATATACATTTATTCATTCATTCATTCATTTTCTACCGCTTATCCCGTTAGGGGTCGCGGGGGGGGCTGGAGTCTATCTCAGCATCTTGGGGCGAAGGCGGGGTACACGCTGGATGAGTCGCCAGTTCATCGCAGGGCTGACATATAGAGACAAACAACCATCCACACTCACATTCATACCTACGGGCAATTTAGAGTGACCAGTTAACCTACCCCCAGATTTGCATGTTTTTGGAATGTGGGAGGAAGCCGGAGTACCCGGAGAAAACCCAGGGAGACACAGGGAGAACATACAATATACTATATATTTTCTGTGTGCCCAGAGTAAGAGGTCTAGTAAGAAAAATGTTTTTTGTGCAATCCAGTGTTGCACAAGGTCAAACAAATGGAGTTTTATATATATACTGCACATATAATTATTTCAGTTGGTTGGAAGTGGATTTTGTGGCCTTTGGTCAGAACCAGGCAAGCTCGGTCATTGTTATGCTTAGCTACGCTAACCAGTTTTTGGCTCCAGCTACATATTTACAGTGCAACTCTGAGAGCACTATCGATCTTCTCATCTAAATCTCTATGAAATGAGCAAATATGTGATATATTATCCCCCCATAAAAACTGATTAAAAATGAAATTACTGTAGTTCACAAAGAACCACTTGCAATAAAATAGAAACTAAAACTGTTTCCCCCTGTTTGCTGAACTGTGACACCACTAGTTGTTATGAAAGAGAGTGACTGTTGGTGTGTGTTTGTGTGTGTCTGTGCGAAGGATAAAGAAAAGGAGGCAGAAAGAGATGGCTACAGCAAGATAGATTGAGTACAGCGGACTGTGTGGCCAATGATGTCTGCAGATCATCATGTATCATAATTACCCGCAGCAGAAATTAGAGCGGGGATGTCGAAATTTCCATCATGTCTGTTTTCTTTGGGCCTCGCACACCTAATCACCTCCGACAGAACGTGGCTGTCAATCATCTCAAGACTCCTGTCCTCGATCCATAATTCCAGTGTCCCCCGAGTGACGCTGACTGCCGGACCGAGCCGTCTCGCGCCTATAGAGACGCATATGCGTACACAACTGTGTGCGCACAAAAGTGTGTGTAGAAATGACACACACACTCGGTAAGATTAGCAGAGAACAAGGGCCAGACCTCAACCCGCCAAATAAAATGAAAATAAATAAATAAATAAAATGATAAATAAAATACAACCTGGTGTTCTCATAAATTTTAGATGACAGGCTAATATTGATTAGGGTGTGTTTGAAACCAAACAAGTAATATCCATGGCCTAGAGCACTGAACATGCGCTCTGTGATAATTATTTATGATATATTTGGAGACGGGCCCAGTGATGTTTTGGCATAATGAGCCAGTGCAGACTACGAGCTGTATTCAGTCAGGCTAGCTTTCAGTGCTGAACACCAAGGCTGGCTGGATGTGAGAAACTCTTTTTTTCCCCTCTTTGGAGCTGAATGAAATAATCTAAATAATCTTCCCTTACAAGTGTTTGCAGGACTAGAATAAAAATGTTCTCACTGGTGAGTTTAATCACCGAAATGACTTTACAATGACGTGAGTTTTAATTTACAGGAGGAAGAAGATTGTTTGAACCAGTTTGATTTAGAATGTAATAGCCAGACGTCATCGGAGCTTAGTCAGTCTGTTTGAGGGCCAGAGGAAGAATGGCAGGTGCATCATCACCCTATTTAGTCTTTCCTGTGTCATCCATTTGTGCTGAAACCTTAACAGTGTCGTGTCATAGATGGGCTCCTGATGGACGATGCAGCCCGTGCATGATCGGATTGACTAAATGGGCAGATTCCCCTCCCTCTGTTTGTGTTTATGTGCCGATGAGTCCGTGGAAGATCAGACCAGTGACAGGCGATGCGCTTCACATTTAACAAGCTTACACTCCCGTGTGTCCGTACATACAAACAAGGTGTAAGTAGCTGGGAAATCAATGGCCTCTAAGCAGGAGAGCGACGCCCCCCTCCATACTCTTTCCTGCACTCCTTCGTGTCCCACTAACGAGAGCTCGGACGTTACGAATCCATGTTTGATATCCGCGGAGGTGGAGGTGGGCACACAAACACGTCACCCTCAGGTTTCCATTTTGGATCAAATAAAAAATTGAACAGTAATGGAAGACTAATCAGGTGCAGTTGTTTACACGGCTGTGACCTCTGACTCTGAGTGTGTGCGTGTGTGTGTGTGTGTGTAGATTACACTGGGCTGCCCTGTTTGTTGACCTGTTTCCTCCATCTAAAGACAGTCACCACTGATCGCACTCACATGCTGAGATAACCCATTTTTTTGTCTGCAGTAAAGTAATTTTCTGGGTTGTCGCCATTATTCAGGATAACTCAGACAATCAGAAACACACAAACACACATAACACTCACACGTTTCTACATATTGACAGACTTATTAGCCTCTAACGTGAAAATATGATCGGTCATTATTACTTAAACACTAGTTTTTAAGCACGTTACAAAACAAGAGTAAGCAGCGTACTGCTTAGGAACTACTGTCTGCTGCAGAGTTGTAACACTGTGGCTTATGAACACCTTTATAAGCAGACAGAATCTCTTTTTGAAACCTGTTAACTCTGACACAGCTGTACCAACACAAACAAATCGCACACCAGTCAGGCCAGGCCACACACACACGCACACACACACACACATTAACACACACCACATCCCCCTCCATCTGCTATGATAGAAGCAGGAACTAAAAAGCTGAAATGATCTAGCTCGACTGAAAGCTGTGGTGAGATTTTCTTTGTTAATTAATTCTATGCATGCCATTCTCGTAAACTCTGGATTTCCAACACGTGGCGCGTGTACGTGTGTATCGCACATATGAGAGGGGAAAAAGGAAAAAAAAAAAATCCTGAAAGGTTATGTTAGACGCAGGAAGGGGAGGAGTTGAGAGTATAAGAGTGTTCTTCTCCTCCGCCTCTGCTCTGGTTTTAATTGCAAGGTGCAAAAGTGAAATGGCTGTGTGACATGATAGCGTTAGAGGAAACGGGGGTGTCAGTGGGTGAGGGAGGCATGATGGGCAGGCAGCAGAGAGGTAAAGAGGTGGCGAGGCAGTGGTGGTTGTGGGGGGGGGTAGGACCTGGCTTGTGTGTGTGTGCCGGTGACAGGCAGGAGAGAAAGTCCCCAAGGTGCTTTCCGAGGAGCGATAGATAAAGATTCTCTGGGGAAATTTCTCTCATTAGTCCTCAGACACAGTCCAGTAAATCAGCCATGTCAGGTTTGTCATGAGACAAAAAA
This sequence comes from Mola mola, assembly GCA_001698575.1. Lineage (NCBI taxonomy): Eukaryota > Metazoa > Chordata > Actinopteri > Tetraodontiformes > Molidae > Mola > Mola mola. The sequence continues at coordinate 23,643,789 of KV751334.1, forward strand.
AAGAAGAAAAAAAAGAGGACGTAAATAAATAAATAAATCAAACAATATGAAAAGCAACCCTCTGCTTCCCTTCCTTTACCTTTGCATTTTAAGCATCAGCTGTATTCAGCACTTTTACTGAAGGCCGTTTTGTGCAGTGGCAAACTATGTGTGCGATGCTCATCACCCAACTCCCCTGATAAGTCAGTCTTTAACGATAAAATGGGGTTACCCTGTAACATTGGAGTGTTTTAAGCCTGATGGCAGCACTATCATTTGGCACCAAAGCAGACTTAAGCAAGATAAATTCGCTATCTGCCGACACACTGTAATGTTTACCGGCGCGGCAGAACGAGCGCAATCGAGGGCGGGATTCAAAGTGTGGGGAATACAAAGGGAGAGCTATGATGTTGACACCAGGGATAGAGCCGGAGTAAGGAAACACACTGGCCTAGCCGGGTAACGTATTAATCTTGCCACCGACGCAGCCTGGAGTTATCTGCTTGGTACGAGAGCTTCTCCAGGAACAAAAGGGAGCTCTTCCTCAAACAGCGTTGCAAGTTTTGCATGTTTTTATTACACAGTTAGCGGCATCACTGTAGAGCAACAAAAGGAGCTGCGCCCCCGCTGCCGCCTCCACCACCAGTTGTTGTCACATCTTGAGACAAAGCCAAGCCAAGACAAATGATTTCTTCGGCATGTGATTGTTTAAAATGTGTTAAGGGGCGGCATCTACTCTTTTCACTTCTTGACACAGCAGCAGGGATACAACGAATGTGCCCTTTTGGAAGACAGGGACATCGGGTGGGACTGACACACAGCGGTGACATTCGGGTTTGCCTCGTCCATGCCAGATGTGTGAGGCAAACTCAATCCTCATTATATCAATCAAAAGCCTGAATAGAAACATCATGAAATTCATTTTCGGGATGATATGTTTAAACCTGTGCGGACCATTAGGCTCAGAATAGACGCTGGTTGCTGTTGGCCTTTGTCACCTCGCCAGCTTCTGCCGCTCTCTGGCTATCTGCATGCCTGAGCAGGGAGCAAGCCAGCGCCTTTCGCTCTGTTGTTGGATGGAAATGTAAGTCGGTTTCTGTCCGTAATTGCTCCTCTGTGTCTGCATCATCTTTACCAAATGAGAGAATGACACGAAGCAGAGACGGGAGGAGAGGGAGAGCGCGTTTTGGCCCGCCTGCCCTCTACCACACTATCAACCTCGGCAGTCTATTATACCTGACGCTCCTCGGCTCGGTCATTATCCTCGTGGGTTAAAGGTCGCACCGCAGCCATCCCAAGTGGTCATTTAACTCTTCCTAACACAACAAAGAATGCAGATGACCCCGCTGTTGCATAAAGAGGATTGATGTGCGCCCAAAAGCCGGCAAAGTCTCTGACGACACGCTCATTGCATATTAAAACAAAAAAAAGGGCTTCGGCTATAGAATGACCGCGTGCAGGGGGAGAATAACAGTTCAGCCTCTTGGCGACCTTGGATATATCTGGGGCCGGAGCTGTTTTAATACAAGCAGTTTCCCACTTTATGGATGCCCCTGTATTATTAATACTATGTGAAATGGGAGGCGAGAGGTGAGTGACTGTGGGCTGGGTTTATGGATACTGTAGCGTGGTCCAGCCATGGGAGCAGAAGAAGGCTGAGCAATGTAACAACTCCCAAAAAAAACCCACATACTTTTTGTGAAAACTGAATAACAGAGGGCTTGTTCTTCGCTCAGGGCCACACACCAGCAACATTAGAATTAACTAGGGTTCATTTTTTATACATTTTATCGCTCTATTGGGAATAACACGCTGCTAATATATTACATCCTTCCTTTCCAGATTCCTGTGCCAACATTAATGCAATGAAATCAGAATTGCCTGTAAATGTAATTCCGCAAGCAGGCTAAAACACTGATCTTCCTCAAGCATTGCGCCTAACCTCTGGACTCCCACAAAAACCCACAAAATAGAATTATTACACGCCAAGCAGTCAGCTTGGATGGAGTCAGTCATGCGCTGCCTTGGATTCTGCCCGAGTCTGCGATGGCACAATGATCAACTGTACGTCCTCGGGCGCCGCCGTGCTAGCCAAGCAGAAGCAGCAAGAGCTTACAAAACACTTTTAACCAAACTTCAGGGCAAATCGGGTTGAGAATAAGCGCATAGAGGAGGGGAGGGGGCGCGTGTGTGATTTTGTCCGTGTTTGCTCGACAGTGTGTGGATGTGTGACTATGTGTGTTTGAGCTGGAGGGGAAACTGTGCCGCAGCACCTCGAGGCCAATCTCAGAAACAAGTGAAAGTGCTTGAAAGTGGGACAACTACCACCCCGCCAAACTCGCTACACAACAACTTCATTAAGAGCACCACAAAGTCGGCAGAAAGTCGTCAGACAGGCCCGGCAAGCGAACAACAAATTAATCATGCCATTGGCACGCACGTATTCATCAAGAAATGGGTGATTTTGGCCTGCGTAACACACCCAGCACAAAACACACAAAGCGTGTCAGTGTGTGCAAAGACACACACGAGAGAAGTACAAGGCGGAGACAAAGATACAACATTGTAAGAGATTATGACTTCGCTCTTCATTTGAATCTGTGCTCAAGTTGAATAAAGCTATTTATAGAAGTGGCTTTGGCGCTGCTCTGAGAATTATGTAAATTCCAATAACATATTCTTTATATCAGAGCGAAAATAATGAAGGCCCTATAATGTGTTCCTCGTAACAATGACCGAGTTTGAGGAAATTTTCTCCACACCCTGATCTTGCAGAACAATGCCTTGTTCATGGGCAATTAAAACAAAGAGCAATGGGGTTCTGCTGAGATGCAGCAATGAGCATAAATGTCCTTTATGGTGCGTGCAAATTGTCCCTTTTTTACGACCGTTGAGCAGGCTCGACCTTAAGGAAGAAAAATCATACAAACGGCCCTCTTCTTATGTACTCTCTCTTAGGGTCGTCTCCCACTCATGTTCCTCTTTGTGTCCCTCCGGTGGTGTAGTTAAAATTTTTCGACTGTACAAGATGACAGGATGATCCAAAAGACCTTTTGGGTCTTTTATGTCCTGTCTTCCTCCTGATCTCACTTGGCTGCTGTCACTCAGTCGCTAATGATTGAGTATATTGTACCTCAGATGCTATTAAATAAACAGAAAAATCTAGAGGGTTTGTAAGGTTCCAGTTGTTTTTCAGAATTGGGAACAGTAATGTAACTGACTGTATGTCTAGCCACGTACATATTATTACAGTAAACTGCACCATAAATTGATGAATATTTGCGGTCGCAGTGAATAACATGATGCTTTATGAATCTTGAAGAACGCAACATCGCAGCAGGAAATGAAAGCTGCAGGCTTTCAAAGAGTGCACCATCTGGTTATAATATCAAGTTCTGGAGAGAGTACTTTATGCCCAACTTTGGTTGCGTGGAAATTAGAAAGATGAGGGTCCACCATGAGGCGTCAAAGAGATTAAAAAGCTCCTTTAACACTGCCGGTTGAAGGTAGGACTGCTGTGCCTTATCTTTGAGCCAGCAATGTGGAAGGACGCCGTAGAGATGCTACACCTGGGATATTCATAAGCAGCTAACACAAACCAGAAGAAAAGCAACCAGAAACATCTGATTACAGGAAGAGAATGTGGGCATGGTCGTTGCATTTGTAATACTAGATGACAAAAGTGCTATGCTACATGTCACACCTCCTCTGGTTCTTTGTCTCGACCTGGTTTTGTTCTGTGAAAAGAAAGAGAAAGAAAGAGAGAGAAAATATGTCCGACACCTACTGATCAAAGCCAACTGTCAGTTGATCTGATCTTAGTTTCTTTTGAATAAATTCATCCATGCCTCCGACACATGCGGAGGCATGAAAAAAAAAAAAAAAATTCTAAACAAAACCTGGGAACATCAGTTCTGTCACACTTATGATCTATACAGACTCAAGGAATTTCTAAACAAAATGTCAAAAATTGCAGTTGCAGCAGGTGTAGAAATCTGAATCAGAAATTGGTCCAAGAGGGTTTTACAGCGTGTACAACACGCTACGCTCACCCTCTTCCACCTTTGATTTGGATGAGGAAGGAGCTCAGGAGGAGGATCATATCAGACATACAGCAGGTGTCCTACAGAGCAAATAGACGTAGAAGGTCTAAAATTGCACAGGGGTGAAACAGAATAGCAATTTATATAGTGCATAAAATAAGTAAATATTAAGTTTAATATGTCTGATTCAGTTTCAGGTCAGGTCAAATGTTATGTCTGACCGTGGGACATCTGAGACATCTGCCCTGCCTGCCTCTGTAACCTGCTGACACTGCCTGAGTGGCTCTCTCCCTGTGTGTGTGTGTGTGTGTGTGTGTGCCTGTGAGAGATTGCCTGCAGGTGTGTTGGAGTCAGAGAACAGCCACACCAGCTGCATCTCATCACTGTAACCAAGCCTCTACAAACACTCAGCCCTGCCACTTCTAATCTGACAGATCAGGTCGTTGGCTTTTTTCTAGTTGTAGTTTTCACTGAGATGGGTATTTTCCCTAATTTCAATGTTAGAGTACTTGTATACTTTGTGAATGAGTACTCAAGCACTCGTACAATATATATATAGATATATATACGTATACTGTATATACAAACTTCATGTACATCACTTACCCTCCCTCTGATCCTAAACCCTGCTGGCCCCCTTTGAGGGCTGGATTACAGCAGCACAACAAGGATTTGAAGGTTCCTTCGGATGCAGCCAAGCAACATGGCTCTCTTGTCCAGGACCATGAAAACCCAAAATTCGAATCCTTTGCAGCACAAATGAGATTCGTTGTGCACTGGTAAGTGGATTTTTATTTTCCTAATAGAGTATATCTCTTCCATTCTGCAAAAAATTGTACTCAACGACGTAAATGTATGGGGAGATGTGATGAGGGTGATTGCTGATCCCCGATCAGTCAAAAAATGCCCATGTCGGGGCCCTTACTTCATTCCTACATCCCTACCTCAAACAACCATTTCCAAAATCCATTGTTGTTCTTGAAGTTAGCTAAAACTACATTCTCAGAGTTCCTGGATCTCAGTTGCTAATATCTTTTACTTGCAGCATTCTAAATAAGACCTTTAAATCTCAGTTCAGATGTGCAAATGTTGGCCTATATCCCTTGTTTTATTGACTAAGGTGTATACATTTGAACAGCCTGTGTGGTTTCAGACAGCTGAATGCATCTTTATGGATTCATAGTTTGACTTCATTTACAGTAAGTAACCAGCATTTGTATTCATTACATTGTACCAAAACACATTCATTATACACATACAATGGACGCTAATTACAAATGGTCTCCTGAGAACACGTTTTGACATTTGAGATTAAGGCAAATAGTGTGAAGGCAGAATGTATGCCTCATTTTTTTTTCTTTAAAGAGTGTTTACTCTGTGCATGTATGCATGCATCTGTGTATTTAGAGAAGAGATGAAAAGGTTAACACAGATGCGCAAGCAGGGATGACAATGCCAGGGGCTCGGTGGACTGCTTTCTCCCCTCCTGTCGTATATATTTTGCTTTTTTTTTTTAATCAGCGTGTACAACCTCAGCCTCTTCTGGCTCTGTGAGGAACACATGTGACCTTTTAAAGGCCTTTGCAATCATCCATCCCCATCGAATGCTGGCTAATTAACGACAGCGCAGTTTAGGCGTTTGCTAAATAGCAAGATACTGTAATCAAACTGCAGCATTTGACAGGCACGCGATACAAGCTGCTATGCAAAGAAAAGCGCTTGCTTGTGCCGATCTGGAGCAGAGGATGTATAACAATTCCGTTCAGCCTGGCTTTTCTACTGCGTATGTGCCAGTTCTGTGTGTGATATAAGGAGGAGGGCCATGCCAGAGCAATACGATTCCACACAGTTTGGGACACTTAAAGAGAAAAACGGAAAAATAAAACCAGACTGACCATCGGCTAAAGTGGCAAAAAGCAAGAACATGTGTGACCTTTCCCCCTGAAACCTTGCTAAAGATCTGTAAATTGTCCCTATTGATAATCAAAAACTTGAAAACGTTTAAGGAGGCCTTCAAAAATCATTCTTTCGCTTCACAGCTCAACACCTTTTCTTTTTTACCCTGCTTTTATCGCTCACCAGGAAGAATGAAAAAAGGAAAGGAAGTGGCGAAAAATATAATATGGCAATTTAGCTAAGTAATTACAGCATTTTACTCTCAACTACCAACCACCTACCTGCGGCTCTGTTGGCAGAGAAAGCTAATAATTCAATTTCTTGGTGACAGTAATTGTAAGCCGGTGTACCTAAAGGTCATATCAATCACCCAAGAGAAAGGGAAGGAAGAGCCCGATGACACAATCACACAAGAGCAATTTAACATCAGAGCTAATGGGAGGAGTGCAGCTGTGATAGACAGAAGGAACCGTAGAGAGCTGGAGAGCAGACGGCTCACGTAATGGTAGAGGACAAAAAGTCTGAAAAACTTAAAGCCTTTTTTTCCTGCTTATTTATTTACGGGTTAGCATTTTAATTAAATCCCATGTTTTCATCTGAAAATTTGATTCCTCGATGATTAGACTCCTTTGCTTGGTTCACAGCAGTGGATTTTTTTTCTTGGAGCCAATACTGAACCAGTACTGCAATACATACAATATATAATACAATATAGAACAAAGGATCAATTGATTGTGAAATTAGTAACTAACACATCTATATACAGTATATAAAGGCTGGAATAAAGGAGTGTTTTGCATGTTTAAATTTGCATAGACTGTGTGGCACGATTTTATAAAACACAGTTTGTTTCCAGCCCTTTTTTTCCCCAGAGATATATCATATAAAGTAAACTCAAAAACAGATACAATAAAAAGTTGATGCTTCGGAGGGTGTGGAGTCAGGACTCGTGGGAGGGGTACCGAGAGGGCAGCCTCGCCTTTGAAGTAATTGACTAATACAGTGACGGGTATTAAAGTCATTGAGTGCCAAAAGGGAGCAGGCAGCCGCTTGACCCTGAGCCACTTTGGACTAATCTAGCATTCAATCCAGCGTGTAATGACTGCTAGAACTGTCAATCCTCTGGGCTCTCTTTCAGTCTCACACTCAGAGACACACACACACACACACACACACACACACACACACACATGCTCTCTCTCTCGTCCACACACGTGGACGTTGTAAAAGCAAACATCTCGGAATTTATCTCAACCAGCAATCGCAGGCTATCCGCCATCCAGACACATGGCCGTATGGGGAAGGCCTGAGGACTGTCTGCCTGCCTTTTGGTAGCTTTTGGGAGGGAAGTTTGTCCGAGAAACAATCCTGGTTGTGGAGTCGTTCGCTTAATTTGCTTAGCCTCTCCACCCGGCTAGGTGTAGGTGATCAATATGTTTAATCCAGGCTGTGAAGTGTCCACGAGGACTGGGAAGCAGGCATGATGGGAGAGGATAGGAGAGGGGAGAGGATCTCAAAATTAAAGTCATCAATTATGTCTGCTCTTAAGTTCTCAGCTTATTGTGCCACACTGATTGCTTGGATAGGCCTGGGTACCCGTGGTGTCATTTATATTTTTTAATTCTTTAATGAAGACAATCCATAATGCAATGTTGATTTTTTTATTTTATTTTATTTTATTTTTTTTTTTTGCATAACAAATTTTATTGACTGAAGAGA
>KV751334.1:23654124-23672508 GCA_001698575.1 Mola mola
CAATTTAAATCGTAAAAATGTTGCTTCCGCTACAAGAAAGAAATGACCAATTGCCACAAACTGGGGCCTTAAAATCTGGCCTCTTTACCAGACTGCTGCACACACTGATCGCAGACGAACAGAGGGTAGAATGTGGATGTTGAACTCAATCTCAGCGCTGATGACTTCCATTTTAGCTTTCTGCGGTTTCAAATCCAAATCCATACCACATGCATCCAATCCAAAGTGTTCCAACATGTTGATGAAAAAAGGAGAAAAAAAACAAGCTGCTCTCTAAAGTAACAGAAGAAACATATTTTTTATATAAGAGGCCATTTAAAAAGTGGAACAGTGAACACACTTTTAAGATCGGGTTGCGCAAAGGACAGTGTCAATAATTAATCTTGCAGGCAACTCAGCTTCAGTGTACTCATCATGTTTTAAGAACATAACTGGAGATGCTGTTAATATGTAATGGGGCTGCAGAGATGCTTCCCACCCCTGAGTTTTCACGGAGAAAAAACAGAGAAATCAAAGTTTATGTCCTGAGGCACCCTCGAATCTAACACAGACCTACTGCTACCGAAGCCGCAAACATTTAAAATGAATTATTTGGTGGTAGCAGGTTAATAACTAATCAATACATGGCCCAATGGAATTCCAATGGTCTAATCCACCTAATCACATCCAGTACATGGCAGCTGTGGAACAGGACAAAGGTTTCAAAAGACAAACTCCTGGTAAAGCTGTCAAAAAAACATCAACATATTGGGTATTTTCAGCCTTTAAAAAATAATTATCTTAAATAATAATGTAATGAAAACAAACTTATCAAAAACAACCTCTCAGCTATATCATCTAGCATGTAATAAGCTTTGACATGAAAAACCCTACAGTTGACTTATGCTTTTAGGAAAGAGCATGTCTCATGAAAGTTGACTGGGAATCGTTGCTGGCATGTTATCTTAGCCACTTTAGGTGAAAAAAAAAAAATGCTTTTAGGGATAAAGCCAATAATAACCGGCTGTTTACTATTCAAGCAGCCCCAGTCGAAGCTTGGGGCAGGACGGAGCAAATGTTTGGTTTAGACTAAGAGGAAAGTTTGCAGAGAAACTTAACAGTTTGCTCTCACTTATTAGGATTTTTTTGGCATCTGCATGTTGAGTGGAGTAGCTCTCTCTTAATACTAAGAGGTTAACTAAGGCACGCCATTTTCAGAACATAAAATTCTATGCAATCCTGCATTAACATTTATGTCCAACAGTCATCTATTATTAAATATAATATGAGAATGATGAGCTGAAAGTGACATTAATGGCAGAAGCAAGATTGATATACTTGGACTCAGATTTAGCGGTGGGCGGGCGCGTGCACGCACGCACACACATGCACACACAGCGATGCTTCACTCCCTACCTGTGGTCACTGCGACAATGTAAAGCAGACTTTACCCATTAAGATTTCAGATTCAACTTTCAAGGGAAGCACAAAGAATGTCATTCAGATAACCACCTTAAGATGGTTCAAGAAACGTGATTTACGAGCATAATTGTTTACATAATTCATAAGATGATTATCACATTACAGCGCATAAATTATCCTACTTTCATGATAATTCAAAGCCTGCACACAGTTTGTCTGAGGGTTATTTAATATGCATTATAATCATAAATCAAAGTAAGCAACACTAATTTCGACGTGCCGGAAGACTAATCACTGTCTGATTCCCATCATCAAATACGAAAACATGTTCCCATCTTAACCAGAGCCGCAGAGGCACGAGCGGAATCAATAGGAAAAAATCAATTAGAATGTTTGCATGTATGGATTGACACCTTGAATCATCAGTCCTATTGATCCTCACCACTGTGATCTTCATAAAACCCATTTGTTCGATCAAAGTTTGCACACGCAGCCAATACGTTGCCCCCCCCGCCCCCAAAAAAAAATCCCCCTCTGGTTTGCATAAACATTGGCAGAGGGATCATAAAGAATACATCACAGGACTCAGTCCTTCCAAAATAGGAGGAAAACAGAAACAACTGGTGGGAAGAAATAAGGCTCTTTTACGAGTTTGAGCAGCCGAAAATGGCACGAGTGTCTACAAACAGAAGGACGTAACTTTACTGACGTGCTAAATGACGATGGAGACGGTGAACCACCCCACCCTGAAACAAAAAAGCCCTGGTGAACATCCTTGTGACTGAACCGATTGCGGTTAATTATAAATTATGCAGTCATTGTGGGCCCACAAAAGAAGACATCCCCACTCTGCAGTCAGATGTAATTACCAAAGTCAGAGCCACTCCGCTGTGTGTGATCCATCCCTGACAGCCAGCGCTGACTGATGACCTTCCCCGGTAAAGACTCCCTCCGTTAGGCTGATGAACACATGAGACACACCCACCCTCACCCGCCCACCTCCTCTTCCTAAACTTCTCCGGCCAGATTTCTAACAACTCTATACCTGCATGTTCACGTCCTCAAGAGCTGTTGACAGCTTGAATCATCAAGCTGCCGTGGTCAGTCTTGCTCATCGCTCACAATCAAAGGTTTAGCGTGCCCCGTTGCTATGTAGGGCAAAGAAATATGACTCCCCGTCAGCGGGTGGCAGAAAGGGCTGGTCTTTGGAGTAAGGAGGAAGGGAAGAGAGGGCTAATTTGACACAGTTCGCTTGGCTTGCCATAATTGCTCCGTCACTGTCAGTCCTTGAGAGGCCTTCTCCTCGTACAATTTGGACACAATTACCAGCCGTTTACCGGTGGCCGTTAAGCCCATCGTCCCATCACCTCCCCCGCATGAAAACACCGCCCGCTCTCCCGTTTGGCCGGTGGCTGGGATGTGCCATGCCTCATCAAACGTGGATGCGGCCCATTAATGGACACTGTTAGCATTTCTCTTAAACTTCTCCTGCCTCTAATAAACATGCAGTGTTCCATGAAGGAGCATTGCCATCCTCGTGACATGATATTTATTGTCTGCTGCTGGTGGGAGGGAGCGAGGACGGGAGGACATAGGTGAGGGGAGGGGTGGTTAGAAGTGAGGAGAGATACATCAGCAATGAGTAGACGGGGTGGAAAAAAAAAAAAAAAAAGAAACGAGGAGGGGAGGTGAACAAAGACAGATGAAGAGGAAGAGAAACAGAGTGGAACATCGCTCGGCGGCTACTGCTCTTTGCACCTCAGGCCTGCGTCGTAATCTCACAGCACATCGTGAAAAACTGCATAGACATTAGAGTTGTCAGACTGGATGAAATCCTAGGGTGCAATGCTCAAAAGTGAAAAGTGATCATTTTGGGAGACAGATACCACATATGGTATGTAGTTCCCGAAGGCGACGCAGAAAAAAACTTGCTTTTTCAATTAAGTGCATATTACAAATTGCCTATTGGACAGGTAGATAATTCCCGGTTGTATGGAGTTCAAAACTTGTGGCACAAATGTCCTGATTCGTGCCCTCACACAAAGAAACACGTGCTCATACAACTGAGTTACCCTCAGCGGGAGCGTTACATCATTCCTCCGCACTTTGACACCTGTTTTGTCCTCAAATACAAGCAAGAGAGGGAGCAAAGAAAACAGTGAGAGCAGATAAACAGCAGGCGAGACATTCGACCTAATGGGGTATGTGTCCTCTAAAGAGGCTCTCATTTCTTCTTCTGGCCCTCGGGCGACCCCCCGTGTTGTTACTGAAAGAGGGGTAGGTCATCAACTAGCGCTGCGCAGGCTGCCCGCGCTTCCTATTCTGAAGTAATTACACGGTTAACAGACGGGGAGAGGGTGGTTATTTTGGCCATATAGTCGACACAGGCGGACGGAAGCAAGCATTCACTTAGTCAATTGTGTTGTGTCTCTGGAGACAGTGGCCTCTGCGGTCACACGCTCTCCCCTCACCTCTCAGAATTGTAGAAATTAATGAAGCCCACTGCAACTGCAGTGGAAGGAACAAAATGGCCGCTCATTAATAGCCTGCTGTCAAGGGGACCATTATGACACAGCCAGATATTAGAAATGAGGGATGCATTACTCCCTAGGCAACTGATGATACACAAATGGTGCTTTGAATAGTTGATTTCTAAGAATCTGGTGCGGTCATATTTCAAGTAAAAAAAAAAAATAAAAAAAAGAAGTATTTTTAGTGTGTTTCTAACTCTACTTGCATGGCTTTAAAATCCGTGAAATCAGTGCTGCCACGTGCAAAAGGATTGAGAAATGAAAAAAACCCCCAAAAAAACAGAGACGCTAACACAGACAGACTCCCATACACAGACAGGCTCATGACTAACAGGGCACAAACAACCCAGGCAACAAAGTAAGACTTGTCATGTCCCTGTGGAGATAGGAGCTGGCATCATACTCATAAGTGTTTAGTTGCTCGCCGAATAAACTCATTAATTTGCTCAATTATGAAACTCCCTATCAATTTTACCCCTCGTTGGGAAAAGGCTCGGTGAAGCCGTGCCGTACCACAACACATTTGGAGGCTGTGTTCTCACTATCACATAATAACAAACAGGAAATACACCAGGGCCTGATTAAAGGCCTTTACACTACAGAGGAGGGGAGAGAGGAGACGGTGTTTGTTTCTGCGCTCGCAGATGAAATTGTTTCAGCTTGTTTTTGACAGCTACAGCTACAAACACGCTGGCTATTATTGGGGGCTGGTTGTAATAATTAAAGCACGCCACAAGCCTGAATAAATTAATGGCTCGTATGTGTGTGTGAACACTAACGTGAGACCCATGCGTTCAGACGGGCTTTGTTCGTCCTGATTAATTTTTTTGTTTCCTCTGCTGTTTGTATGTGTGTGTATGTATAGTACGCGTGTGTAGGATGAAAGCGACTGTACGACAATGGGGTGGGGGCTGTTTGCTTCTCATGGCTCACAACTCTTCTCTCATGAATACAAATTAAAAGTTTTTTAAGTCTATCACGTCTCTTTTCTTCGTGCACTTTCCATTCTAATAAGTAAGAAATGACGGTTGAAGCAAGAGCAGAGGGTTTGGTTAGATATACTAAGACCAACATTCAAGCGTCTGGATGCTTGAATGCAAACCTACCCGAGTGCAATATTCATCTTCTAAACACTGCAGTAATTGTACATCAGGAAGTGATGGACACATGTCTTTGAGACATTATTACTATCAATGGAAAAAAATAGCCGAATCTCAAAACTACTAGAATGACATCCGATCCCTTTAACCACGGACAGTATCTTTACATGCTAATCAGCATCGTCCTACGGCTTCATCCTACAACATCGCCATGTACCAACACGACAGCTGGCATAACGCTCATTCTTTTTGGATTTTGTTATATAGTTTTCTAAAATGCTTTAATGATAAAAGTTTAACTCTCTAGATGTTTTATGTGTCTCAGATTTCAGCCACATGGATAACAAGCATTTTTTTTTTTCCTAAAACTTGTAGCACACAGAAATAACATCCCTATCATGCTCAGCCACGCCATTTACTCTTCAGCCCTTTTTGCTCAGCTCACACTGGCGGTGGAGTAGCAGCACATTTGGATCTGATGTTGACGATGACAGCCCAAATGGCAATGATAAAAGCAAATATGCTAAAAACACATTCACGTGTTCGACTATATACACGCACAGGGCTACAGCTACACCTGTAGTAAGCTGTATGCATGACACCCTTCACCAAACACACACACACACACACACACACACACACAAACACACAGGGAAAGGCTGGGAGGCTCTCGTCAGACAGGGTAAATCCCATTATTTGGCCCTCATCCCAGAGAGTGAATTGAGAGTCAAGTAGGATGCATGTGGTAACCACAATGAAATTACAGCTGCTGTGAGCCCGAGCGCTGCTAATGCAGCCCTATTGTGTCCTCGAGTGCATCTAAATAAGCAGGGCTAAAAGGCAGCCTATGCTATTGCTGCCAGGGTTACATTGTGTGTGTGTGTGTGTGTGTGTGTAGGTGCACATTTGTGTCTAGAGGTAAATGGTAGCCAGCCCATGATAAAGGGCTGTATTTAGGCTACATGATGGACAAACTGTGGGGACCACCTGATGCGACTTTGCTGGATGAGGGTTTATGAGTGTAAGTACAGAGTTTATGTGTGCGAAGGTCCGCGACATTTTGCCCGTCACTCTTGAAAAGGGGTGATTTACTCTGAGCGTGAGGGTCTTAATTGTAACTCAGAGCCTGCAAACGCAACAACATGACAGTGACACCAGCCGAATGGGGCTGAAGCTCCTCGTGACATTTTTGTCTGTAAGGACAAAAACTAGGCTGTAGATTTCAGGCCTTTGCTCTAAGACAGAGAAAAACTCCTCTGGATTGAGAAACAGCACAGTGACCAGGACACCGGCTATGTGGAGGGGGAACACTAAAACTGTCAGATGCAAAACAGGCATCCGGATCTATCAATTATGAATAAGAAATATTTGAAAGGTGGAGAATGAATGTGAACAATGACGAAGAGGGGAACACTGGTATACCCTCCCATACCTGGCAACGCTTAACCCTCTCGCAACCCCTCACTCTTCCCCCTCAGAGCAAGTTACGGCCCATCAACAAAAGCCTTTGTACAGTCAACAGCTCTGTTTTTATTCACGTTACATTTATCCTCAGAGCTGTCCATCAGGCGCGGCGCAGACGGCTGATCTAAAACAGAGCCTCGCGCTGGTGACAGGAGGATAGAGCCGTAACTCTGGAATGCTAACCTCCGCTGTTATTTGGCCCGCCGAGAGAGTAGGGGAAAAAGAGAGATACACAGCCTAATGACAACTACAAACACAGCTGCAGCTTTGTTCCAGCTCTGTGAAACTGCAAACTTCAGTGGGACTGCTTTTGCTTCCACAGGCCTAATCAAACTTGTGTTATTTAGACTTCAAACATGGCCTCCGAAGAGAGACAGGGAGCGAGCTAGGTGTGTGTCTCTTGCTAATAGCTGCTACCATGATTCAGTTAAGCTGCTTATTTCCGACATAAATAATGCATCCAGGCAGATGCGCTTGACTTTAGTTGAATATGAATCGCTCGCGTGATTGACACCGAGGTTTGTTGAGCGCCGAGTTGATTCCACAGTCTCACCTTTGGAAATAGGCCTGTCTCATTTAATATCCCCTATGTTAACATAATTATGACAACCAGCACTGATTCATGCGCGTGACTGTGTAATATCCATGACAAAATTAGGATACTATTTTTTTTTTTTTTTTTTTTTTTTTTTGGGGGGCAGGCAGGAGAGATTTTAGTAGAGTATCAAAGGCAACTAGATTGTCTGCGTGTTTAACAGCTAAGCCAAATCAAATCAGCAATAAGAGGACTATCTTCAGTTTAATTCTGGACGCTTTCACAAGACACACTACTTTCCAAACTACAAACCCTGCCCCTCTTAGCCCCCTTTTTTTAGAGTCATTGATTCCAATCAATCAACGCTAATTAAGCGGCCACCTATACCCATATATGTCACATGTTAATAGGGTAATGATATGGGCATTTAGTTGGTGCTTTAATCTTATTCTACTTGCAGCTAACACATAATGACACTCTTTACCCAGCCATGGGAATATTTATAAGAGATCACTGAGAACACGTGGACACACACACACACACACACACACACACACACACACACAAGCTAGTGGATACCTCTCATTGGTTCACTGTATTAAACCTTATTTACAAGCTAACAGCTATAACCATTACAGATATGGTTGCTGAGAAACCGCAATAGATTTAATGGGCCAACAGCGTGTAATCCAAAACAATAAAATGTAAATTTGAGTCAGTTAAAAAAAAAAAGAGGAGAAAAAAAGGAGCACACGGCTCATCTGCAAACAGATGAACATCTCTGCGATACAAGATGTTTTTTTCACCCCGTTCAGTCTTGTTTAAGACCCAGGCACATCAAGAATGGGAATGTTTCTCATTTAATTTTTAATCCTCCCTCAGTGCTAAGGTGCTGTGGATAAATATATTGCAGACTCCTTCCCTCGCCTAACCCACTGCCCTCCCCACCGGAGCCAAAGATTAGCACAGTGAAACGGCTCAAAAGAGAAGGCCTGTACATGCGTATCCAGAACTGGCCAAGAGCTTGTGTATATCACACGCCCCTTAGTTACTTTGGAATGCACGAAACCATTTTGTTTTCAATTCTGTAATACTGTTTTTATTTTGCATTTGAGATCATGGTTTTGTCAGTGCAAAGAGCCAAAAGTTGTGAACTGGAATTAAACCTGCTACGTCACGATCACACCGCATGCTCGTTCCCCCGCTGGGCCAGCAGGACGCCCGAGGCCGGAGTACTTTTTCCATGACAGCGCTGTGGAGTGGCTGAGGGGGGAAGGGGGCCTGAAATGTGTTCCAGCAGGAAGCACTTCACAGACTAGCCTGACTTGTTATGACTGACTGGGGCGGCGTGTGGAAGATAATTTGACCTACGGGGGTTCAGATTTAGTTCAATTAGAATAAATGGTTCGATTCGGATACTCACCGCGATGACATACGATGCACTGAAGTGTCTAGAAAGTTCTGTTTATTATACATTCACTACCATTCCATCAGATCTGGTCAGCCTCATCCCATTCCAAGAGACAGATCCTGGATGTAGAAGATTTTTAACCTAAGAGTGAATGTGTCTGTCTATGTCGTTTAGTAGTGTACGTTTCGATTACTGCCTGCACAAACTAGCAGCTCAGTCTAAACTCCGCTTGTCATTAAGGAACCCACATACTTAATCTTTGTGGATTCTTCAGCTCCTGTGAAAAGATAGTCAAGGTTACAGAGAAGCATGACCGGACAAGCAATATCATGATTAAAACAGACACACAGAAAAGTTTTCTGACTTTACAAGCACAGCAAACCAGTCATGAGCTCTGTCCTTGCAAGCCCTCACGTGGGCTTTTGTTGCTGATAACGGCCTGCCTCCGTGCAGACGTCTCCTGCGCCACTCTGTTGTGTGATATGCAGAAAGAACCTAAGGTAAACGTAGTGGTGTTTGTAAGGGAGTTCTCTCTCACACTCCCAAGTGATCATTATTTGATCTTGTTTAGTTCATTATTCATCTTGAGGGAGCTGGTTGTGACTTGTGGATAAATGCCATATGAAAGGCATTGTGCACCGAGGATGCATCCTCACTTTTATCCTGGCTCCCAAAACAGATCAATTAGTAAAACTAAACAGTAAATTATTAATCGCATTGCTTTGTGTCCCCGTTCCATCACCGGAAGAAAACAGTTCATTAGAGCGGGAGAGAGAAGCAGGGGCGGAGAGGGAGGGAGGGGAGGGCGCAGCGTGATTGAGAGGGGCTTTAAACTGAGCTGATGCTGTGTGAACATTTGAAGAAAAAAGAGGGAAGAATTATCAAGCATGTCCATCATTCCAGGTAACTTCCAAACCGCCCCCACCGTCCCCCCGGCCCCTCCTAAGATGACGTGCACTCATAAAATGGGGTCAAGCAGTGGAGGAGTTCAATGTCACAGCCATCATATACCGTTTCCCATTGGGGTGCGTGTGATTAAAATAACACACAGGGATGTTTCATGTCATGGTGGGCAATCAGACCATATTTGCAAAAAATATTCAGATCAGATGAATTTTAATGAGGTGTACACTCGAGGGGGATATCGCAGCCAGAGCGCTGGGGGTAGAAGGCACAAGGTGGAAGCAAGCCCATCCCCTTATTTGCAAGAAGACAGCAAGGTACATAAACTTTTCTCCCCCCGAGTTGTTACCCCTGGATGAAAAATAGGAGAGACAGATACAAATTCACAGGTCCACTCTGTGTTCGTATTGCTCTGCTGGTCTAAGTTGGGCAATTTGAATAAATTATTCAAAAAAAAAAAAAAAAGAAGCTCAGTAGGGGTTCATTTTGCGAGAAATGATATTTTCGCAGGAAAGGTTAATTTTGAAGGGAGCTGAAGAACTGAGGGGCTGCGGAGGGATTGAAGGTAAGAGCAAGATGGTGAAAGAAGGAAGGAGAGGGAGGAACAGGCAGGGAGAGAACGAGAAATAGAAGAGGAGGAGGGGGGGGGGCAGGATCGTGATGCCGCGGAAGGAGCATTGGGCGTCAAGGAGGAGAAGGGGGCGAGAGAGGGATGCAGTGAGCGAGCGAAAGGAGGGAGGCAGTTATTAAAAGCGATTGCGCTGCCTCCCGGACGTCTCAGGAGAGCAGAATCAGTGGAGATGTTAAACCTTGCTTGACACCCCAGTTGGATAATTGTGGGTGTGGGAGCTAATCAGCGGAAGATGTCTCCTCAATTTAAATCTTGTCAGTTAGTGAAGATTAGGCCCTCCTGTCCTGGCCACCATTAGCTTTGTTGCATGTCAATGCGCCGGTGAGGGCGTCTGCCTGGTCCAGCTGCAAGGGTGAAAAAAAAAAAGAAAAAGGTGAGCGTGATGGAAACCAGCAGATTTATTCCAGCTAAAACCAGTGTGCCATTTTTAAGAAAACCCATATGAAGAGGTGCTGCTGGTGCTGCTGGTGGTGGTGGTGTGTGTGTGGGGGGGATTTATGCAGCCTTTTTGAAAATGCATTTGTTACTACTGACCTAACAGGCGGACCCTGTGGAATAAGAAATGTAGTGCGGGGATGTGCTCCAGATTTTTCTGCGAGAAAAACATTGGCGAGCAGTTAAATATAATGTCATACACAAACTAGAGGCCAGGGAAGCAAATTAGTGTATGTTTGCAACATAAAATCAAGGGGAATTCTAATTTCAGTGACATGATTAAATTTTCAGCCGCACTATCTTTGCACACATGCTGCATGCTCTGTTAAAATGTATCGGGATGAATTTGGTCAGTAGGAAATCACAAGATCCTCATGTTGAGGTTATGAAGTGATTAGTAACCTGTGACACTGTGCTCTCATCAACAAAAATGTGGGGGTGTCATTTTAACCCCTCTAAAAGGACTGATGGGTGGAGGTGGCTGATTCAGGAATACACTGGGGGGAATTTTACAGCTTGAGTCTGGCTAGCTTAGCATTCCCATTTTCGTGATAAATATTTGTAACAGATTTTTTTCTGTAGGACAATGGTTCCTTTCATAAAGCAGGTCTTATATCCTTGGAGCCAATGCGAGGTCAGGGCAAATAAACAAGGCAGCCGTGCTGAGCCGAGCAGCTCTACCGATTCCTGGGCCGGGCCTTGTTTCATACCGGGGCCCTCCGCTCTCTGCAAGGCCGCCCCCTGAGCCTGAGTGTTGACAGATGTGTCCAGCCCTGCAAATAAAGAAAGGGGACGCAGAGGGAAAGAAAAGGAGGGAGCGTTACCCTCCCTGGCTCCACTCGACACATCTTTTTCTTCTCATCTTACATCAATCCAATATGTCCAGGTTCTCCAACTTCAGACAGCTGCAGCCCAATTCATGAGAAAGAAATAAGACAGTTATGAACTGCCTCTACGATCACGGTGAGGATGTGTGTCACCCGGGTGGTACTGAACTCTGGGGTTAAGACCCCTGTGTGTGCGTGCATATGTGCGTTTACCGAAAGAGGGACATAGAGAAAATGACAGCACACTTCACAATCAGTTCACTGGTATTTGTGTGTAAATTGGACACTCAAATTTTCCTACGCAGGCCAAAACTCTTGATGTCTCAATAGCAATTGGCCCCCACCTCCCCAAACAACTTCTGTTCTGTCAAATCGGTTAATATCAGCAACCTGGAAGAGCAAGCCGCCGGCGGCTACAGCAAGGTGTAACAAGTTCAAGGCTCCCGCTCAGGCCCAAGGCAGTGGACGGTAAACACTTGTTACCTGTTTTGTTTTTTTGTTTTTCGGAGCCAAGACAGAGCGTCTCAGTGTGAGAAACAACAGCTACAGCTGGGCCAAGCCGAGCGAGACATCGATCCATAAGCCTGTTCCTTTACACCCCTCCACGCACTCGTCTGGCAGTCAGCGGGAGCAGCAGTGCATGCCAGAGCCCGGCAGCGCACCACAAACTACAGCCCTCTTTACTAGCTATTTAAGCTGGTCTCAAAACCTTATCATTAAGCATATATATAGCCATTTATGTGTTTAATGAAAACGCAGTTGAAACCAAAAAAAAAAAATTAGTCTAAATACATTAATGGCTATGTTGACTCATTTAAACAACATCTGAACTTTTTCAATTTGTAATTCTCACATTGTGCACTATAATGACGATAGTATGTGAGCAAATTTACTTTTTTAAAATGAGCAAAATCTGTACCGCTGATCTTTTTCTAAATACATTTAGTTAACAGATACATGTGTTTTTAAAAGTGCAATTAAACTTGGGGTTCCTGAAATCACATTGGCCATGAAGTGCCCAGTTAAAACTATCAAAGATTGGAAGACAAGAGACTGTCATTTAATCTAATCTACGTTCTAATAGTTGGGGGAGAAACATTAATTATTGATAAGGCTGGCAATTGATTGGTTAATAAGATAATGTAATTGAGAAATGAAAATCATCTTAGCTGAGTGAGTGTGTCGGCTCCAATCTGAGCCGCATTGGTGGTGGGGTTGTCTTAGGGGATTGCCCCTACATAGGCTCCCATCATTACTGCCACACTATAAAAGCAGAGTGGTGATTAAAAGGACTTGATTGATTTGACTCTCATTGGGATAAAGCTGTCCTCGTTCCGTCACTGGGCTGCGCTCGCAAAGAAAAAAGAAAAGGTGCGGATATATAAATGTACTCAGTGTGTGCCAAGGCATAACATAAAATTTCATCAAATAAATCAATTAACTAAATGTGTCTGTACGTTTGAGCATATTTCTTAGCATAAATGTGTGCTTGTGTGTGAACTAGCAAAAAATATTAACAATACTTGCATACCTTTATTTCATTTTTAATTATAGACATGTGTATTGTATATATAAAGATATTTGTGTGTAACTAAATTAAACACAGGCGTGTGTGTGTTTGTGTGTGTGTGACTGTGTATCCATGTCGTCAAGAGGTGGCCCCACTCCCTTAGTTTTCACTCGCCTTTTGTCTGCACTCTGTACTGTACTGTGCACACACACACACACACACACCCGGAGAGACGAAGACAGACCCTGCCGCCTGACACAAAAGCTATTGATTTTACTATCTACTGCAATGAATGATCTTCCTTAGCCAATTTCTGAATTGAGAAATGAGTTCAATACTAATAACGATAGTGGAAGGATCCTTTAAACTGTTGGAGTTGAGAAGGGGGGAAATGGCAAAGGGGGGGAACAAGGGAAGGGGAAAGAGAGACAGAGGAGGAAGGAAGAAAAGATTGGTGCATGTTTGACTTTGGAAAAAGACCACGGGCCACGGGTGAGATTAAATAAAGATGACGCCAATGGTTTTAACTGTCTAAATTACTAACTTCAAATACAATTACTCCTATTTGGCTCTCCTCACTGGGCTGAGAATGGAAAAGACAGTAGTGGGATTTGATTTTTTTTCTTTAGATAAACATATATACAGTTAAAACACCTTCCAACTTTTACACAAACAGGTCTCATCCACCTCTTCTCATGTGCCGCTCCTCTGCCTTTTATGACGCAATTTCCAACGTGCAGCTCTCCCGTGAGCTTTCTCCTTAATCCCTCCATACATTTCATGCGCCATAAAGACGCAGCCAATTCGGTTTCTGTTTTGCATCACACAAATCTTCCATAAAGTAAGAAAACAGACACATAAATATTTAACACGGCCTCTGTTTAGATGGGGAATCTTTTTCGGTCAAGTTAAACAACACGCCACGCCGTCCTGCTTAACTGGAGTAGCCAGCAGACTGGGACATTTTGTCTAATAATTCACTTCTGGGTGCACATTATTTAACTAGTTATTCAGGAAACTAGCATAAAAGATGTGGATCAGCCATGTTGAACCCTCCCTGTATTAATCATGCAGTAAAAAGAGAGTGTGCGTTATAAGAAATATGGAGACACGTGAGAAGGTGTGTATGAAACTGTAAATGTATTTACATGTGTCTCGTCTCTCTACCTGTGCAGGCATGCATCGGTTTGCTGGGGTGATGTGAGTTAATCAGACGCCCCCTCGCCCCAACAAGGTTTTAATGCAACCCCTTGTTGCAGGGAGGCGCAGATTAATAGATAAGGGAGGTCTGAGCGAGGGTCAGCCAGATACGGCCCCGGCTGTGTTCGCCTGCTTGTCAAACACCTGCCTGGATTAAGCCGCCAGCTTCTCTCTCCGTTGTGCACAGGTGAGGGGTCAACCATTTACCCAGTTCATCGGCCTCTCGTTCAGGTCTTCAAGGTGGGGAGGATCTGCATAGTCTCATAGCCTGAGGCATCTGTATGCTTGGCAGGGTTTGCCTGCACGGGGGGTCCTGCACCGTGAGGGAGAGAAGCAGACGGGCGATGCAGGATCTGCCGCAGAGGATTACCGCAAATATACTTTGAAACGCGGGAGGAGATGAGGAGAGGTTGCAGTGCTGGAAATGTAGTGAATTGCTTTTTTTTTTCTCCTCCCTTTAATTTAATCTATTTCTTTTTCAAATCTGATTCCAGCTGTAAGGAAGTGTCAAACATAAAATGGGAGAGTGTTTTCTTCCTTTCAGGAATTTTCTTAGACTAAGGACAAGAAGATCCTCTGCAAACAGGGGAAAAAAATGTAAAAGATCCAACAAGGGGGGGAGAAGGATAAATCGAGTTGGGGGAGGAGGAAAAAAAAAATGCATGAAACATGAAACTCTGCAAATTTGACTTATAACAAGCAAAATTACACCCTGCTGTCATTTAAATTATGGCTGCCCTCTATAAAGGTGTCTTTTAGGTGCATTAATTGAATTCGGCACTATTTCCCAATAATAATCTGTAAAGTTCAGCCGTCCATCCTTCATGAGATCCCTGCCGCGTACCAGAGGAGTATCTATTTCAGTGGCTTAATTTATTTTCATGATTCGCCGATAATGATGGCCATGCAGGCTGTACATCAGAATTAACCTTCATTTCACTGAGGTACATTACGATGACAGTCCCCGACACATTTCACCTACACAAAGGGCATTCTCTCCCCCGCCCCCCTCCCCCCTTGCTCACACGTTCTCCCCCTGCCTCCTCTGTCACTGCCCCTGCTGTATAATCATCCTCGGCAGACCGGGATTGTTTGATAGCCGATTAATTTTCATAGGGAATCAAGTGGCCAGCTCTTTCTCTCTATCGCTCTTTCTTTATTTCTGCCTCTTATGGCCCCCATACCTGCCTCCCCTTCCAAACATAATCACCGTTCTCTGCAACAATGGCGAGCAGCGCTCATGCTTGGTGACTTTTCCTGTCAATTAGGTGTTTTATTTAATCTCATCTAACTTTTTTTTTTTTTTACACTAATAAATTTCAACCCCCCACTCCCTTCATCTCTTCCTCCGTTTCTAATATCTCCAGCGTGGTTAATTTATTTTGGATGATGCCGATGCAACAAAAGTGGTGTAAATTAATCAGGGGACATCAAGCAAAAGGGGGCCCTTCTCTCGCTCTCCGTCTCTAATTTCTATGCAAACCATTAAGTGTCAGATATAGATTCCATCATTTGCTATGGTCTCAGTCAAAAGATTTCATTAGGGACCTGACGTCACATTTTGAAGGCAGCGCCGGATCATTTCTGTCCTATTTTCTCCCTCATGAGCTCTTTGTTCTTCGCCCCTCTGTAGGATCCTGCCACTAAAAAGGCCCCTATGCAAATGACAATAATAGATTTCGCTAAGCACCGCCGCAACGGCATGATAGCCTATTTGGAGAGAAACCAAAGAAACATTCAATTTGAGGCATTAACCACGGC
The DNA here is from genome assembly GCA_001698575.1 of Mola mola. NCBI lineage: Eukaryota > Metazoa > Chordata > Actinopteri > Tetraodontiformes > Molidae > Mola > Mola mola. The sequence goes on from KV751334.1 coordinate 23,669,834, forward strand.
ACATGCAAAGGTTGCCAAAAAAGTGATTAAGAAATTACAGAATTGGTTTTCTCTGCTTGAAGTTCCCTCGTCCTCTCTCTCTCTCTCTCTCTCTCTCTCTCTCTCATTGACATGACATCAGTAATGAGTGGGGCTGGTAATTAGAATATTCTGGAGAGGTGAGCCCTGTTGGAGCTGCCAGCCGCAAGACTGATCTCTCTCTCTCCCTCTGTCTTTTCTGTATTATTTCTTTCCTCTGTCAGAAGGGCCTGGGTGCGAAAAAAAACTAACCAAAAAAAAAAAAAAAACAGCTGTATGATGACCAGACACTCAATGAGGGACTCTCACTTTTCTTTCTCTGTGTGTGTGTGTGTGTGTCCGCCTCACGGACGAGCTGTTCCGAGCCCCCTCTGCCAGCAAATAAATATAATCAATCTACCATTTACATACAAATAGGTTTCTCCCCTTCATCCTAATAATCTGCCTTGCATCCTCAGAGAGGGAAAATAATAGTCACTCTACATGGCAATTTGGTATTTATCATTAGATGGCTTTATTGATTGTTTTTTTTTTTCTTTTTTTGCCTTACCTCGGATAAAGAATGTTTTCCACTTCATTTCATTACAGGATATTGGAGGCATGTAGGGCTGACATGGCACATATGCTTCATTATTTCCTGTCTAGGAACAATTATGGATATTGACACTGTCACGTCTTCCCCCCTCGCCATCAGTTATCAGTGCTTACCGGCGCTGAGTTCCATGAAGCCACGATGCGGGTGGGGGCGCACGCATTCCCAGCGTTATCATGGCCGTATAATGGGTGTAAACTGTAGGGGCGCAGGCTTGAGCAGGCATGTGTGTGTGGCTGCGTGTCACTAATGCGACTCATTCCACTTTGTGTCATGTCGATGATAGCGCCGCTGACCGTCGGGTGGGCCCTGACTGATTGTCAATCCCACTTTGGACAAACAACCATTCTGTCAGTGTGACTGCTAGTGCCAGGAACATCCCGCGTGTCCATCATACGGGCGCGAATGCGTTGGAGATTGGTAAAAGCAGAAACACAGACACACGTGGAGCCCATGAAACTGACTAATTAGTTATTGCTATCTAATTAAAAGTGTAAATCTAGACAGAAGGAAAAGGGAGAATGCTGACAGGATTATGATCTTATCATGGTTGTCCCGGTCTCTGGTATGAAAGAAGATCTTAGAGGTACACTCTGATGTTTTCTTTGATAGTTTTCCCATCTGTGGTATAGACAAACATAATCACATGCTTTGCTGTGCAATAAAACAACTGCTGCGTACCTGCTGTGTACAAAGCTGCCACTGCTATTCCTGGGAGCTGCCACCAATGACAACATCTGTTAGCTAAGCTGATCTTCACTTGTCACATAAATAAGTTGTCAGTTGTTAGCATAATTACTTCCACAAATAGGCTCCTACACTTGGCTGGATCATGTAATCTCCTCCTTTTTCACAAGCCTTGCAAGAAACGGTGGTGGTGTTGCTTGTCTTACAGTTTGCACAGTCCCTACTCTGCCATGTTAATTAGGGCTTAATGGCCATTATTGACTCATTAACAGACATTTAGGGATCATTTGGAGCTGCGCTGACCTCAAACAACTCGAATGCCATTCCACCTGCGATGTTCAACCATGTGACAGTATTCAAATTAGCTCCCTGAATAATTGCCCCGCATGTTGTTGGATGAGAACCACTCACTGCATCAACCCACAAGATTCTCCCAACTATTATCTTCCGGTGTTGCTTTTCCTGAGCTAAGGCGGCTTAATTGAACGAACATCATATGTTCTGCATTAAGTTTGTTTGGATCTGCAGCGCGAGTAAACAATGTAAACACTTTCTGAGATATACGCAAAACGACCCTTGAACCCTTCTCCTCTCGAGGAACGGGCTCGGTTTCAAACCCTGACTGTGTAATCACGAGTTCTCACAGATGAAAAGTGGTTTGATCAGTATCTAAGTTGCTCCAGCATGCGTGCCGTCTGAAACAAAGAGACAGTGGTGAAGTGAAGCACTGAGTGAAGGGTACAGTAAAAGACATTCAACAGGCGCTGACAAAGTGGTGCAATTAAGATGAATTGGGATCTGACAAAATGTTTATCTGAGGTGTAAATATGCAAGTCAACAGTGGTGAGGATGTAAAGGGAAACGGGGGGGGGGGGTAGAAATAGATCACAGCGTTTAACAGCTTGTCATAATCAAACAAGATCATTAAAAATGTAGAAATTCCATGGGAGATTACACTCCTGTCTCTCTGAGGGAAATTGTTTTGATGAGGGGAACAAACAAGCTGTTTCTTTTGCAATTTGACTTTTTCTCCACCACTTTGAGTACAAAAACATGTCGAATACCTCACAGTGGAACCTGCTTCCAGAGCGAGAGAATAAATACTGATATCGGCACCCTTGGATACTCATTCACATATTACTCATGGAAACAAGAACATGGAGACAAACACTTTAAGCAAAAAACTTAAAGTCTTTGCACATGTGTAATAATGCCCATTACGTGCAAAGTCCCACCTGGCAGGCAAAAAAAAAGAGCAAATTGATGAAAACTGTCATTTAAAATGCAACATACATATGTTCTCCGAAGTCCTTATTTCAGCTACATTATAGACACACACACACACACACACACACACACACACACACACACACTATAT
>KV751334.1:23672781-23690987 GCA_001698575.1 Mola mola
TTATAAATAATTAAAATGATAACTGCATCCTCATTTTTCAAACTCTCATATCCTGAGGGCCAATTGGGATGAGTGCTTTTTCCCCTCGTGCAGCTGCAACTTCTCTCTCTCTCTTTCTGTCTGTCTTCCTCTCCATCTCTCGCTCTCTCTGTCTTTCCCCTCACTCCACTGTGGCTCAGTGAACTGCTCCTACAGCAATATCCCATCATTACCATCTCCCCAGCTGAGCTACAGCCAGCCATTATCATGCAGCATTATTAATCTTCTTGTCTTATCAACTTGCAAATCACAAACCATTGAGCCTTATGGCGCGGTTTGGGGTGCGCCGTTATTCATTTTGTAGGTCTAACCTCGCCTCCGAGCCTTTTCAAATCACCTGGCGATCGTCGCTCTCTCACTGTCTCCGTGCCCTTCGCCCGGCTCCAGTGTGCTGTAGCACTGGAAAAGATCCAAAGTGTTTCATTTCATTTTTCTTACCCTTTCACCTGTCAACTATTGACCCACACAGATGCTGGGCATCAAACCTGAAGTCTTTGTTTTCTTTTACCTCCATATGATATTCAAAGCACTGCAAATATCAAAAACAAGTACACAAAGTTAGTAGTGAAGGCTTGCTTCAGATGTAATTTCTTCCAGGTCTAATTTCCTCTGATCAAATCGATCAATCAATGATTCACACTTTTTTTTTTTGTAGTTACTACTAAATATCAGTAAGTCGGAATGTAAGTTCACTTTCTTAAGTAAAGGCACAATTTCTAAATACTTTTCAGAGGGAAGTTTACTTGTCCCTACATTTATCTCTAATTACTACTAAGATATAAAATTTATAAGAAACCAACACCACTTTCTCAAATCTTAAGTTCATAGTTTTATAGTGAAGGGTGCCAAGTTTTTAATATTTTAATTTTTAAAAACTTATCCCATATTTGAATGCAGGAATTTTACTTGTAAGTTGGTTTTCTTAAATTGTGTCACTGCAGCTTCTTATTAAGTTAAGGTTCATCTTCTTCTGACACCACTGACATATCCCTGAGCTCCACTTTATATCCTTTGAAACCCTCATCCTCATAAATTCCAATCTGTATTACCACATCTTCTCTACTTTATTGTCTTTTTTTCCTCCACTTTCCTATTTCCCTTTCATCGTACTTTAAACCAAAAAAAGGAAAATCAAAACAAAAATAGAAAAGTATCTACATTAAATGCAAGTTGGGCCCTGCTGCTGAGAGGAGGATGCATTTTCTTAATGGGTTGGCATTAATAAGGGTGTGCCCAGAGCCGACCCCCCTCTCCCTGACACAAATGTCCACATTGTTTCTGTCATCTCTCCCTCTTTTGCTCCCCTGGCTGATATTAGTATTCTGGAGAGGAACAGAGCTGGGTAGAGAGGCGAGAAGAGGGAAAGTTTCTTTAAAGACATGCCATTGACCCCTGATTCTTGCTCTCACTCGAGTCTGCTTTTCTTCAGGGTAAAATATTCACCCTGGAAAAAGCGGCGTGGCTGTGGCTATGCTACTTGAGGAAAAATGTGTATGAGGAAAAACGGCAAGGAATGTGTGTTTGTATCTGAATTAGCATTTCCTTTGAAAACTTTACATGATAAATCACCATTCCCCCCCCCCCATAGCTCATTAAGCACCATACAACAGGTACTGCGCATGAAATATTTAGCAGAAGACAAAGTGTTTCATGTGCTCCTATGGACCCAGCTATTACCCAGGCCTTTTGCATAACATCCGCTAAAAACAGCCCACCCTTTGATCTTCATTAATATCATTTGGTTAAATATTTCAAAAATGCTTTCATATGTTTGATTAACATCTTTCAGAATAATTCAGTAAAACAGAGATTAACTCTGAATGTTCAATTGCTAATGATGAAATTACGATCACCCAGCCCTCACGATGGATCCAGAGAAGTCTAAGAAGGGGGAGTAATATTTTATTTGATCAGTAATATATGGCATTGCATAATGGACAGTTCATGAAATGTCATGGACAAAGTTCCCCACATGCATTCAAATATGTGCTTATAAGCCCTGGGTATTAATATTCACGTAGGAGTGTATTTTAGAGCACATTTCGGTGCACTGCGTGCTCAACATTGTAATTTCCGAGCTTATCTAATCAATTCTGCAAGCTCCATCGGCCTCATATCAGGCCCCGTGAAAGAAATCAGTTCAGTAGCACCTTCTGAACACTTATAAATAATGAAAAACAGCTTTTAAAAAGAAAGAAGCGCTTTAAGGAAAAAAATGTTGATTAGAAAAGTGTCTTTTATCCATGCCTTCAAATCTTTCACTTTCTGAAAGATGCGGAGGACTCCGGGCAAAGCACGATGAATAAAGTACCCCTATCTGACCAAAAAAAAAAAAAAAAAAGTATTAATTTTTGAGATAAAAAGTGCTGACAGCACAGAATGAGCCAGGTGGTATTTGGATATAAACGTTGAAGATGAGATGAGAGACCAGAAAATCACTTTTATCCTGTGTATAGGGTTGTCCTTGAAAACTTCTCTGAACTCCATGCTGTCTGCAGAGCACCGTGTTGCTTGTCTCGGCACTGAGAGTCATTCATCTTTCTGTGTGCGACGAGTTTTTCTGGGAAACATGTCAAAACCAGACTTTGACCTCGGTGTTATGGGTCAGTCAATTTACCAGAAGAGCAACTAGTCATCATTCAAGCAGCGGATGTATGTATGTGTAGCCCTTTTGTTTAAGTGGGGGAGAGAAAGTTGAAACATAGCAGGAAGGAAAGGATGAAAAAGAAAACTTATGCATGGTTAACAGCATGTGTCCTATTTTGTCATGCTGGCACTATGAAGGGGTAGGCGGAAGGTAGACTGGATGAGTGAAAATACAAAGTTTTTATGCCTATCTATAAATTAGGAGTGCTGGGTTGATGAGCAGTGAAGGAGAGTCGTGTCTTAGCTTAGAGAGAGGGAGAGAGAAAGATAATAGCACGACTATAACACACATGATACACCGAGGTCTTGATGACAGTTATCCTGTTAGGCTGTTATATAAAAGACTACTGGGCACATACACACACACACACACACACAGCTGGCAGGCACCAAGGCTCTTGTGCATCTCCTCCGGTGCGGATTTGCATTCTGCTCCTGGCAGGTCGACCGACAAATTGCCCAGGCAGCCGCGGGAGACGGAGGCTCTGGCTGAGGGGAGGGACGCTGCTCAAAAAGCGCCTCGTCTGTCTGACACTCTCTGTGGAACGTGCATCACACCTCACTTCCAGAGGCAGGGCTGATAGGGACGGACAGGCGAGGACTGTCTTTTGGAGATCGGAAGGCCTGGTAGCCATGGCCGGACCTACCCTCCCTTGGGCCAGGAGGGGCTCGGAGGCCAGTGTCCCCCCCCGAGCTCGCCTTAGGCCAGCAGCCCTGGGGCTATCATTCACAAATCAGGCTCCGTTTTTCCAATCAAAGATGCCGACTAGGGGAAACTGGTCCAAAGTGCTGCTTAGTGCTTTGAATAATTCACCACCCCAAATTTCGTCACACAAATGGACAATCTACTGAAATTATAGAAAGACAAAGATACCAGGGGACCAGCACAACCCTTGTCTTAACCACAGTAATTTCAAAAATCATTATTTAAAAGCACATTTCAATCTTTAATCGAATGATAAAGTGAATGGCAAAGAAATGGATTGGGAGATGAGAAAATAGGAAGAGCTGCAAGCATACTGTAACGCATCGGGATCAAAGTGATTTTTCTTCTTAATTCTGATATTTTTACATGATTAATGATTGAGGATATTTCTACAGCCCCATTAACAAGCTCAAGTTAAGCAGCGGTGATGTAAAAAGACAAATGTTGAAACTACTAGTAACAGGCTGAACAGGCAGTATTGCATTTAGCAGCAACTTCTCATCAACGATTGAACTTGTGCTTAGCCCACAATAGGAAAACCCGGACTCAAAATGAAAAAAATGAGTTAACTAGGCCGTGATCATGTAGGCAAATTCAGTTTACTTAAACACACACACTAACACACTGACAGAGTCCCCAGTGTTCAGGTTAATTATGGGGTCCTAATTATTGCCTACTGATACTGGTCCTGTAGTGCTATGGTCTGCTACTCGTGTTGCCAACCAAATTAAGCGCTGATGCTTTCTCCCGTATGCCCGGTATATTACACTCACGCTCAGGTGCTCATGGCCTAACATGCCCACCTGGTAGACCAAGACAACCCGATGAACAGGCACCGGGCAGAGACAAAAGAGAGCTGGCAAGGATTGGTGGTGCAATGATGAGGAGCAAACGCAACAGATCGTGGAGTGAAAGCAGTTCAGGTACTTGACTCATGAGAAAAACAAGGAGTAACGGGGAGAAGTAAGGGGTGAGAAATAGAGGGGCAAAGGAAAGAGGAAGAGAGGGAATTACAGTACAGTACAGTACTGTTTCCCAGCTTCCCCCTTGTGTTTGTTGCCACGCTGCCCTCTCTACCATTCCTTAATGAGGTTGGACGCGCGGCTGCCTCAGCACCTGCCGTGGGTGGCCACAGGGTTAATCCCGCCTGGCTTCCCATTTTCGCTCCGTCTTCCGTCTCTCTCTGCCTCTGGGCTGCTGACGGCAGCAGGCGCTGTACAAGAGGGCGACGAGGAGGGAGGGGAGGTGACAGGAGGCGCAGATACCCCGGGGTTCCCCCCTCCAGCACAGCAGAATGAGTTGTACCACACGCCGCTGGATACCTGACAAACAGACGCCTTCATAAATTACCAAATGAAGATTGATCGTGTGCCCCCTTTCACCTCTTTTCGTGTCGCCATGCAGGGTCTGAGCACAGATGCGCACACACGTGCAGATGCACGAGAAAAAAACCACAAACACCAGCTCTGTACTCAGACCCAGGTGCATCTGAAGCCGCTCTTGCTTGTTGTCAGGTTTGAGGTGAAAGTGATCGGACTGTTTCATGCTCTACCAGTTTGAGAAAACAGTCACTCAGGTGGGCAGTCAGTTGGCCAGTCAGTCAGACTGGCGATGCTGATTCCATTACAGGTCCTGTCAGTGAGGCCAAAGGAAGCTTTTTATTTATGCCGGGACGAAACATCTGAGGAAACTGCAACCATAAGTGTGAGCGTGTGCGTGTGTGTGTGTGTGTGTGTGTGTGTGTGTGTGTGTGTGTGTGTGTGTGTGTGTGTGTGTGTGTGGATGGATGGAGACAGATGCATGTAAGACACCTCTGACTTTGGCTTGCACACACGGACACACATGGGCACCTGCACATACACAAACATATCATAGCAAATGTTGAAATGTACAGTTTGGTCTCTGCATGATTGACCCTAACGTTAGCGCTCAATGTACAACACTTTCACCCTTTTACCCAAGTGGATACCGGGATGGATTTCAACAGAAGCACCAGCCATTCACCTGAGATTGATGCCTCTCCATCAGATGCATTAGGATCATCTGCATACGCAGTGTCCTGCTCTCTTTTGAAACCGTCCACATCAGCAGAACAGCTGTAATGCACACACGCGCCACTCACAAAAGTTAATCGACTTGCCAAATCCCAATCAAGAATATTGTCTCTCACGCACACACTCTCTTTTTGTCTCCCTCCTATTTCTTCGACACATTATTTCTGGGTACAGTAACCTTGCCTTGCAAGTTGCTTACTCAACAGACCTTGTAACGGCGCGGGCGCTTTACCGCTCTCGCCTCTGCTCAAAGGTCAGCTCTGTCGCAGACGATCTCATTTCAATGGGGCAGTGCTCTGTTATGATCGGGCCGTTATCATAAGCTGACTCACAAATTGGTGCGGTAAGCAATGATGGGATGGGGGGACCATGAAGTGCTTGGGTGGCGAATGCAAGATAGGGGATAGTGGAGGAAATGTGCAAATTTTCTTGAAGTGTATACAGACCACAAACTAGGCTCGGTCAGAGGGTTGGGTGCCTGACACGGCCTGTCTCCCATCTGCACCCCTCGTCATGGGCAGGGCCAGCAAATTGGCAGCACTAAAACGAAAAGCAGAGACAGAGAAAATGAGCAGGAGAAGGTGGAAAAAAAGATGAGTAACTTCCTAACTCCCTCCTTAAAGTAGCCTTTTACACGTGTAGAGATGCTGGAATGACTCGAGGGCCTGTCAGCATGCTGAGAAAAGAGCTAAGGAGAAGAGGAAGAGAGGGAATGAAAAGTCAAATAAATCTGACTGATACTCTCCTCCACCGGTTGGCCAAAATGCCAGATGCAGTGTAAATCACGATGCACTGACTGTCCGTCCCGGGCCGAGCTGACATTACACCACCAGCTGTCTCCGCTTTACGATTTGGCCAATCATCCCATCAGGAGACAGAGGCACAGAGATTGATGTTTATTCAGAACCGGTTGACGTATTGCAGTTACACAACCAGCAAATGAAATACTTTAGCATTAGTCAAGCTCCTGTTACTGAACCCCGGATAATTTAGTATGCCATAAAGGACACGCAGATACCGAAAAGGTTTCCAGCACATCAATTTATCTTGATCCCATCTATAACAGTGGCCTGAAAAGTTTAGAGAGGGTCAACTTCATTGTTCCTGATGGTTTGACATGCCTTAATATTATCCTTAAATATTAATGCTATGCATGTTTGATTTCACATCTGAACATGGTTGTTCAGATGTGCCATAAAGGGCACCAATTCAGACCTTATGGACTGCATGTGTGGGGTCCAACACTTGAGTTGTGCAGTAATGACTGTTATGAAAATCCCACAAATGTGCCTGTGGTGGTTCTGGCGCAAAGTCAACACTGCCTAAAACCTTTGTCAACGCGGGAGTGTTTACTTTGTTCCAAGAACAAAAAAAAAAAGCTATTCTGAGAGCAACGGAGGCAAATGGTGGAACGTATAATGTCATGGCCATAATAAGTAGTATTAATGCAACTATTAAACCAAGGAAATAAGTCAGGTTCATATGGTCAAAATCGGAGGGACAATCCAGTCAAGGGAAATGTCAGAAAAAGGAAAACTTCCTTTGGCTTTTCTCCGAAAAGCACACATTGGTACCAGTCTAGGAAGTACTGTTCTGTAGCCTGGATTTAACCCTTGGGAATGGGCTGACTTCACCCAACTGTCAAGACTTTGTAACCTTGCGTGTATTTCCAGAGGTCAGCAGTTAATAATGTTCCAAAAGCTAGAACCAGTGAATTACCGGCTGCTATCAAACAACTGAGTGAAGAGACGAGACACACAAGAAAGAAACACATAAATAATTCTGGAGAGCGGGCAGCCAATAAATTTCCATGCAGATGTTAATTTAGTGAGGGGAAACCTCGCCACAATTACCTTGTTCGAGGCCTAACCGCTCAACGCCCTCAGGGCCCTGTCTGAAATGTCACCCAGGAGGAAGGATCAAGGGTTGCAGCTTTGGTGAGGACAGAGACCAACCTCAGGTTGCAGCCATGAAAAACAAGGTAATAAGGACAGGCCAAATGCAAACAAACCATGGAGTCCTATTAATGTCATGTGTACCTTCGTCGGGGAAATTACTGTCCTCCAATAGTTACCATCCCTTTTATAATTTCACCACATTTTCCATCTAAGTTAACTTTACATCACACAGGGACAGGAAGGAATGATGATGGTGTAGGAAGATGCAAATGAAGAAGAAAAGAGAAGCAACAAAGTTATAAAAACTGAATGAAATGTATTATGCTAGCTAATATGATTTTTAATAACAGCATTATGAAACCTAATACTGAAATGTTATTCACATTAGTAGCGCAAGCAGAACAGCCACTTTTTTTTTTTTTCCTTCAAATGGGATACATTTATTTTAGTAGCATGTCAGCGGATGTCGCACAGTTAGTGACTTACCTCTGGGTACTATTTTATGTGATTTTGTGGATCAGTGACAGAGTGACTCCCCACTCCCTTCATCATCCACCACGCTTGCCTGCCAATACACAGGACACTATCTTTATCACACTCCCATAAGCTCTGGGCCTGGCTTGCTATATCTACTGCTGAGATCTGGGATGCCTGTAATTACCACACTATCTACTCAAATCAACCTGATCCAAATCTTTATTTCCCCGAGGCCCCGGCCAGGCTCCTAGCTAGCTCTTACCTCCCAGGAAGACATAGCCCACGTATGTGCTTTTTAATCAGGCCTCGACTCAAGCTGTTCCAGCAGAGAGGAAAAAGACAGTCCAGCTGTGTCTGTGGCTTTTGGAAGGTGAGAGGTTCCAAAGCATATACACTGACAGGCTTTAATTCAAACGACGCACAGTGTGGTTGGTCAGCTGGGAGCATTATTATTATTATTATTATTTTATAACTGTCTCATGACACATCTTTGTCAAACTTTTTCAACTGTGCTTTGTTGTTTCAGTTTTTATGTCATTAGTTAGCTATGCCACTTCGTTATATTATACGGCACTAATGGCACAACCAGGAATTGAGATCTAGTTTGATTAAGCACCTCAGCTTTACAGTGAGAAATCTTCTGATTAACCACTACTCTGATGCCGATGCTAATATTAGCTGAAATAAACATGTTTCCTATGTCCAATGTTTCAATGCCACTGAGTTATAAAAACACCACAGAGAACCGAGAGAGGAAGAAGCTCATTTGCACTTCAGAGCTCGATTTAGCAATCTCTGCAGGCTTTTGCTTATTTGCCCATCGCTTCCCCGCTCTTCTGCATTAAATGCTAACAAACCCGAAACTGCAGGAGTCCAAAGGCCCCGCATTAGAATTTAAAAACAGTTTAAAAAAGACATAAGCAAAGACATTTACACAAACACCATCAATATTTTACAATTCATAACATTTCCCCTCTTGTGTGCGGTTAAATCTTCATCTGGAAATAAACGGTGCTTTAGCCCGATCCAGCTACCTAATTGATTGTGACTGTTTTTAAAAAATTGCACTAGTGGGATGTGAAGCCTCCCCCCTCCACGCGTCCCCCTTTAAGAGAGAAAACATCTCCATAGAGGCTTTTAATGGTGTATGTACAAATAAAATCAGCCTATTTGATCAGTCTTCATTGTACTGGGGGTACATTCAATGAGTGTGTCAGTCTGAAGTCTTTCCACTGTCAAAGAAATTACTTGCAAAACTCAGAAAAGATGTGATATATTGCAGAAGCTGTAGCTCGTCTGCTGCTTCAGGAGAAAACCTGTTATCATTTTGTGCTATGTGGACTTAAAACAGGAATATCAAAGGATGAGTGGGCTGATTTTAGGTACAGGTATAGGCGAAACAAAACTGCCTTCATCTCATGGAATAATCTTGTCTGTCAGCTTAGAAAAAAAAAAAGAAACATATTAAAATTCCAACTGGTTTATAAAAACAGCACTTAGTTGACACAGAAAGAGGGCAAAAGTGCATATACCTTTAGTGACTGTGTGCAAAATAAATTAGACAAGCAGCTTGAGCAAACCCAGAGGTCTAATTAGGTACACAAATTCAAAGGACATAATGTATGAGGAGGATGAGGGAAATGGGAAGGTTAATGCCACGCAAAGCAGAAACTCACCCGCTGATTTCGGTCCGGATTGTGGGAGAGCGTGCGAGCAGGCAGCAGTCTGAAGAAGCTTTTGAAGTGAGCATTATATTGGAGGCCCCTGCTACAAATACACATACAAAACACCCATAGTCCAGACACACATGCGCTCAAGTACATGCAGACTTGCAACCAGACACACACATGCTCGGAGTGATATTAAGGAGTGAGAATAACAAGAGGCGAGCAGAGGAGATGAGAGGGAATAATGGAAAGACTGAGTATTCCAAGGTAGCACGCCATGGAGGACAGACATTTGTCTCTTTTTTAACTTGGTATGGAAAATGGTAAATAGAGAGCTGGTGTGCAGCGTGAGGGCATTCTCTAGTGTGGGTGTGTGCCTCCTCTTGTTAATACATCACTTAGTTTTCTTGCGTCTTCCATGTGATTGCAGTGCTAATCAAAGCCAAATGCGGGCCTCCGCAGAGGGACGGGGCTTTGCATCTCTTAACACAGCACAGGTGGTGCTGCCTAAGTAAAAAGAAAAAAAAAGAACTATGAAATCCTTCTCCTGCTCCCCATTCCTCGTTTCTCAGGTAGATCACTCATTAAAAGACTGCTGTACAGCAGGTGTTAAGTCACAGAGCACTGAGAATGTGCTTGAAGGGGCAGAAATCACAAAGTGGATCGGAATGAATAGGGGAACACAAACACACATAGACAAACATGCATTTGAAGTGAATGCACACACATACCAAAGTGGGAACACTTGAAGTAAGTGAACACAAACACACAGGCGAGTCGTCTCCTAAACATCTGCTTGAAGCAGGTCCCTACAGATCTGCTCTCCAGCCTGCTTACGTGGGCATACCTTTTGTAATTTTGCCTAACGTATGAACGAAAGTGGAGAAAATCAGAAAGTCACGACTAAAGGCCCGTGCTGCGACACAAAACTCTCTTTTCACCTCAGATGTCAGCTGACACCGCCGCCATCAGAATCTCTCGCCACATTATGATAATGCAATAAACCCTGTAGAAAGGAAAGTCACAATAGTTGTAATTTCCCCCAGACCTGCTCAGCCTTAATGTTAATGCTGCCGTCTGGCTCCATAGGGGGGCCAAAGTGCAGCCCGTGCTACTCCTTGCTGCACCAATGAGATAATAGCACATGTGTTTGCAGGGGATGCTATTTTTACGCAGGGATGCCAGATCCCATTCCCTCAGCACATTTCTTTCTTTTTTTTTTTTCTTTTAAGATCATGATTATTTCCCTGCCTGTCCTTCCCTCCTATCCCATTCTGCCTGCCCGATTCAATTAATATTCATCCAAAGTAAGTATGAAAGTACAAAAATCGATTTATCATGCTTCAGAATCAAGTCTGCTGTTCTTTTGTCGCAGTGTAACGGCGGTTTACATATGCTGGTTACATCGCTGAAACCCTGTCTTGCACTGTAGTCTTCTTTTGTCTTACTTCAGTCCTAGGAAGGATGTCGTCTTGTCTTTGCTGTCAGGGCACCGACACCCCGCATGCGGGTACGTGTTTGTGCAGCCTTCGCACATGTTGTGCATGCACTCATATGTGGGGGCCACTTGTTATTCCCAGGGTTGCGGCTCTCTGAGGCCCTGTGTCTCTGTGTGTTTACAGCTCCTTGTGCTTGTTGCCTCCTGACTACAAGAAAAGACTGATGAATAAATAACACCCAACTCTCTCCAGCTGTCTCACACACTCTCTAAAGCCTTGAGGTGTGTGCGTATCTATGTGCCTTCACCTGTGCATGTGTGTTTGCCTGCGTGTTCCTGTTTGTGACCGAATGCGTCACATCGTGTGTGTTTGTGTGTTCGGCATCTCTCAGTGGACCAGGCTGTCCTTCATGTGGCTGATTCCTGGCCCCTCTTGGCAGCCAGCCGTCAGAGCGCATTCCCACGCTGACGGGACAAACACGCGGATGGAGGGGGAAAACATCCTCTTTATCCTAGGCATCAGTAGGAATATGCAGACGGCTATGGGTGTGTGCGTGTGCACGCACAAGCACACACGAGCGTACACTCGTGTGAGCATATCTGTGTTTGTCAAAGTGAAAACCTAAGGAGATTGAGAAGATAGAGAGATGTGAACTAAAAAAGAGGAATGCATTAAACAGTGTGTGAATTCTCCCGAGCAACACTAGCACAAGGCTCCATCCCGGGAGAGGCCTTCATTAACCTTAAGCCTGCTAATTGAAAGAAATGCAGCACACTAAATACCATTTATTTAGTGGTCAAACTGCATCTTATTCCATTATTGGACAAAGGCACATAAAAGCAATGACGGTTAATGCTGCGACCAACAAATAAAGGCCTCTTTCCAAATAACCTAAGTGATTTCTGCAATGGTCATAAAAGAGTCTCTTGTTAGGACTGTAACAAGATATCCATTTGTATCCCGCAGCTGCTTATGAAATGTGAAGAGGAGGAAGTGGTTTTATTTGCATGGCTTTATGTTACATCAAGTGGTTGTGCTCAATTAAGGCAGCCATCACAATGGTTTTAAGTCTCTAATACAGTCTGCTGAAAGGGACCATGACTGCTAATAGGCTGTAATTCCTTTTGTATCTGTATCCATGTGCAGAGGTGGGGAGGAGGGGTTGGGGGAGGTTGGCAAATCCGTATCATCAGTAAAAACAATGCATCAATTAAGCAATTAGCGAGGAACAAACTGGGCAGTTTTCCAAACCCTCCCAATAAGGCACTGTGCCAAGAGGGCTTGTAGCGTTCATTATACCCACATCACAGAGATGGAGAGAGAAACAGGCAGAGAGAGGCTTGCCTTTCATTTGTAAAGTGGAGGCATTTGTCTGCCAGCATGGAGATGTTTTGTTCCGCCAGATGTGCTTTTTACTGAGGCCACATGGTCGGTCAAGGCGAGTGCCAGCATGTGTGTGTGTGTGTGTGTGTGTGTGTGTGTGTGTGTGTGTGTGGGAGGGCAAACGGCCTCCTCGCTGCCATCTGATTAATTAATACTTGAAGGGGCCCAGTGGCAGCAGGGTTTTAATTGTGGTAATTGGGGTTAATAACGTGTCATTACATGCGCTGATCACAAGTATTGTTTCATCCAGACGGCCAAATTGAGCGGGGTTAAACGCTGATGGAAGAAGGGATGGGAGGAAAAGGCGAGAGAGGTGGCGAGGGGGAGGAGAGGAGAGGGAGACTTGGCAGTCATACATGCCACTTGTTTCTGCATGTTAACACCATGTAGCCCCTGTTGGGTGCTGAAAGGCTAATACATGGGAAAATACCACTGAAGGTTTCAGCTAACCAGCGAAGCTGTCATCTGTCTTCACTTTGGAATTACATTATCAGAATTTCATATTTTTGTGGTGGTGAACTTTACTAAAGGTTGTCTTGATTCCTAGTAGAAATACTTTGAAGTACCACCTGTTTGAAACAACAGAATACCCACATTTGATAGTGACAAAAGAGGTTGTTTTTTTTGTTTTTTTTTTAATCTGAATCACATTTTAACCCAATTCTGCACAGACATCAACAATGTTATTTTATACTACCATTAAATCAAAGTTTGGAGAGAGCTGATATACACTAAAGTAAAGTACAAGGGCTAAACCATTTGAGCTTTCAGTTCAGATATTTTTCAAATTACTTACAAAGGAAAATAATTCAGTTCCATGAACCTTAAACCCACGCAAATGACACCCTTTCCTCCAAACCTCAATGAGCTCACACTTCTGGGCTTTATGGGTTTAAGGCGCCAACCCTGAACAACAGTTACCCCAGTCTGGACAGGGACCCTTGTACTCGCTGTTCCTTAACTCTCTCTCTCTCTCTCTCTCTCCTAATTTCCTGTCATCTCTCTGTGCAACTTCTGAACTCGTTTTTTTTTTGTTTTTTTTTAAATACACTTTCCAGCTGAGCGAAAAACTGTTTCTGACTTTATGACAACGCAACATTTTTATGGCAATATTAAGAAACATCAACATCTGAATATAAATGTGTCAAATAAAATAAGAGCACTAAACTTCATAATGTGGCTCCACTGTTTCAGCTATTCATTCCGCAGCAATTACACAAAAATCTCATGAAGACAGAATGAGTGAAAACATGGGTAATGGATGGACATTAAACACTTTTTCTCTGCTTTTCAGACCGTTCTGACGTCATAATGTATATCATGCTAATTAAGTAGTGGTGATGGATAATAAACACTTCACAGTGTGGAGAAGATCCATGCGAGTCTTCTTTCAACAGGTGTGTACGTCTGCCTGTGATTTAAAGTGTTAACACTCAGACTTTTTTGGGAGATCTTTTGTGACAGGAAAGCAAAAACATTTTATCTCCGGTTCACTATCAATCTACTATGGACGTTTTCCTGTAAGTCCACTTAAAAAAAGTTTTAAAAGTTCGGCTGTGACAGATGGCAACATAAGCATACAATGATCCTGCAGTATTTGGCCTAAAAATTATATGCCATCTAAGATTAAACATCCTTAGAACTTGATAAAATCTACATATACTTATATTACATTCTCTCTTTATGAAAACAATTAACTGCATCGGGTCCCCCCTCATTTTTGGTGTGGCTGAGTGACTTGAGCTAACTCGGCAAAGCTCCGTGGAGTGTGTCTTCTTTAAATGCCGACAGCCAGCGAAGTGAGGGAGAGAGAAAGAAAGGAGGGGGGAAGATGGCTCATCCCTTGTGGTGTTTGTGGTCTACCTTTCTGTCAGGTTGCCCAGTGGAGAGACAGATGGCCAATTAATCAAAGTCAGATGTGGCTGGATGCCTGGAGCCATCCCTCGTTCTACAGCCCACAACCCCGCAACAAACACACACACAAACCTGTCTTTACCTGTCCGCAGTACAAAGCAGAGTATCTCTACCGCACACGACACACATATGACTTATTGTTGTTTGGAACATTCAGTGTCGATTATTCCAAAATTTGTCATATCTAACATAAACTCAGGCATTAACCTTAAAATAGCCTCTGAACGAAGTTAGGATCAGCAGAATGCCTAAGAAAGGGTTTTACTCATCTTCCTATTGTGATAGACGTCTTACAGGGCATCATATTACATGTACAGAAGTTCAAGAACATATAACTACACACACACCCATCCCCATCAAGTACAAGTGAAGTCATCCCAGCAGGTGAGACTCTGGGCTTTTCAATGGGATGCAAAGCAGCGACAACCTCCTTCCCGTGTGACCTCAAAACATCATCTCCCTCATTTTCCCTTAAATTTGTCAAAGTGGCACTTTTGCTTAAAGAAGGGAGTTTAAGAAACAGCAAATCCAGAGGCATGTTCCTGCGACTTGTCAGACAGTGCTCGCTTTTATTTTTCTATGTAACTGCTGTACACGACAGCAGAAGAACTTCACGTGTTAAAATAACGTGCACAAAAGAAACAGGATGCATTCGGAGAGTTGCTTTACATTAATTACATGTTGTGTTGACTTTTCTCAGGAATGTATTTACCTCTCTGCCATTAAAAAGTGGTTATTCTGAACGAACTGTGGCGTATGACCTGCAGATAGCAGATGGCATTTGTTACCAATAAAGGCAAAAAAATGAAAACGGCACAACTGCACAATCAAACTTAAATTTGTACCATACCTTTTTTTCTATCCAAACACAAAATCGCACTTAACTTACATTACCCACTCTAAATACGCATAATGTTGCTTCTAGGCCAACTTCATCATTATTGTCCTTTAATTAGGACATGTATATGTACAAACTCATTTCTCCAGCTGGCCTTTAAGTTTAGTCACACATTTTGTGCTCAATTTTTCTCCCCTGCTTATACACTTACCACATAAATGACCGCAAATGGCAAATTAAGGAGAAAGAAAACTGGCCGGAGACCTGACTCATATACAGTCTGATGTTCAATGCAATTACATTGGTTGAGTTAAAAGTGAGTACAGGCACTCCTAGACTTCCTCTGCCACATCCCCTCTTTTCTCTCTTTGTCCTTCCGTCCTTCTGTCTCCCTCACACCTGGTATTCCCCCACTTTTTTTATTTGTTCTTTCTTTTTCTCACTCCTCCAGCCTTGATGTGGTAGCCCGATGAAGCTCTAATGGAGTCTACAGGGAGT
This sequence comes from Mola mola, assembly GCA_001698575.1. Classification (NCBI taxonomy): domain Eukaryota; kingdom Metazoa; phylum Chordata; class Actinopteri; order Tetraodontiformes; family Molidae; genus Mola; species Mola mola. The sequence goes on from KV751334.1 coordinate 23,688,341, forward strand.
CAGCGTTTACCACATCTGAAGCAAACAGGCAGGTCTCTTCTGCCTTCTCGACACTGCGGGCCTCTCTCTCTCTCTCTCTCTCTCTTTCTTTCTTTTTCTCTTCCTCTGTGCTCCTTTCTATTAGAGCCATTTCCAACACCTTCATCCATAGAAAGCCCTCTATGCTTCATCGTCTGCCCCGGTGAGCCGCGCTAGCCAGACCTAGTATTTCTTTTGTCTGTCTTTGATGTATGCCAGTGTTCAACAAGCTCCCCTCTTTTTGTCGAGATAACAGACTTAGACATGTTTTTTTTCCTGTTAAAAGAGTTTTTTTTGTTGTTGTTTTTCTGGAGTTTTTCAAGGACAAAGGGTGTTGTACATTCCGTAGGCTGTAAAACCCACAGAGGCTTTGTAATTTTTAGCATGAAAAATAAAATTAACTCGAGTTTATCGCATATGATCCCCGTCAATTGAGCTACTGCTTTGTATGTGCACTTCCTTCACAGCCTCTCTGTCAACAGTCAACTGGGGATTAAAAGTACAGAACTTTTCTGTATTGCCCCCAACAAGCAACTAGTGTAGAACAATAACAAGTGAGTCCCACACCAACTTACTCGAGATAGAGTAGGGCTGTGCAAAACAGACAATGACGTTTCAAAGACAATATGCTAATAAATAGCAGTGGCGAGGGCCTCAGCACCTCACACAAAGGGACCTTGGAAAAAAACGGCAGAGTTTTAATCAGGTGCGCCTCTTTTACAAAGAGCCCTTGGCCACATAATTGATCCCAAAAGGTAGGTCCCCGCGCAGAACCTTGGGATGCCGTTCCGTTACTATAAAGAACTAACAGCACTCTTTGTTTTGCTCTCCGAGAGGATGGGGATATTTAAATCTACTGTATATCTGTGTGCTACAAAGGCCACAAATGGTAAGCATTTTAATGGTGAAAACGTTTTGATGTCTTAAATCTTCTGAATATGATGGAAGGACGGACGTGTTTCCCCCCTCCAGTGACAATGCATAAGCAAACAGCCTGGTCAGGAGAAAAAGTCAAAGCACTGAGGAAAGTCTCTGAATCACTGTTAATACTGATTTGGCTTGGAAAATTCATGTATGCAGATCTTTGTGTGTGTGTGTGTGTGTGTGTGTGTGTGTGTGTGTGTGTGTGTGTTTAAGGAGGGGGCTCACTTTAGAAGCAAAAAGTGCCCTCCTTGGCTAAATCTGCTGCTGTTGCTGCTCCAGCTTGGAGTTGTGAGAATAAGCCCCCACATTAGAATGGCATCAGCATCTCTGTCACTTCCATATTAGAGTTTGTACGAATGAACACAAGCACACACACACACAAAATCTTAACTAACTCCAGTGCTTAGATGCAAGATTGCCCCACAAGTTAGATGATCACCCATTTCTCAAACATCCACATAGAAAGTCTCGAGAAGGGGCACGAATTATCCATTAAACAATCAATCTCCTCCTTCCCATACGAGCGCTGCCACTGATTTAGTGATAAAGATGATATAAATGAGTGCAGAGCCTGCCAGTGGTTTGAGTGGCCGCCAAAATGTTGTTCCTGACTACAGTTAGCTTTTGTCTGTCGCCACAATGTAAACACATGTGAAGCCTCGGCCGTGGAAAATACATTTTAGCTAAACTTTGGTCTACACTGATTACAGGCTCGCAGATGCTGCTGATCCTGTAGCAGAAAAAAACATTACATGAGGAGCCATCCTCTAATTTTCACTTGTCAGGTGAAACCACAGGGGCGTGCTCCTGGCACTGCACACTATGGTTGGATTGGTTCTAGTGTAAAGTGAGCTCCAACACAAAGGTTAGCAGTTTTTCAATATTAAGATCCAAACAAAGGTAGCTCTCAAGTTTGCAAGTTTGATCTTCTCTGGTTTGTTAGGTACAAAAACATCCTTATCCAATCATTTTAAAGGGAGAATGGATGATGAACTGTGGTTTTAAATGTCTTCCCTCTTAGTAACTTGTGGTGATCATTGGAAAGTAAATCAGGTAATTGCATTAAGCTTTCCAGTGCTGTGAAAAGATCATCTTTCCCAGCTGGGTAAATGCATCACAAACACTGAATTAAAGTGAAATATTACACTGTTCAAAGTACAACCCTACTTTATTCCTTGCAAAGTACAGCATAAACAATGAGAACAGAGCAGATTAAGGAATCAAACGTATTTTGCAGAGGCACTCTCTGAATCATGATACTGAAGCCAGAACTGGAAGAAAAACTCGAAAAAATAACTTTTCAATTTTGGAATGAAACAGCCGAATCACAACAAATCACCTTCTCCAAGAAAAATAAAGAGTGAGGCATGCTTTCAGCCTAATACATCACACTTGAAAAAGTGTTCTAAAGATTAATAGATACCACATACCCAACATTTTACACCAGACCAACAATGTAAACGTTCCCTTAATTGTCATAGGATTAATGGACAATACGATCACTCTTGCCACTTTCAAATTACTAACGTTGCCTTTAATTGTCAGATTGAAAATCCAAGGACAGAGACCTTTTACAATACATCCATCATGGTAACATTGTGCCTTGCCTCCAAACCATCCCATAAAATCCCATTGCTGCACTTAATTGTTCAAGATGAAGCCAAAGCATCTGAACTAATTCAAATGTCTTTCTTAAATGAATATG
>KV751334.1:23691130-23719749 GCA_001698575.1 Mola mola
CTGTGGAAGGTGATTGGCTCTGTGTTGCCATTGCTGCCACTGGGGTCAGTCTAACCATCAAGCGCTGTAATTGAGTAGTTAGTGGCAATTTTCTACCCTAATTTCCATCTGCAAAATCCGGGCCTGGCATGGCAAATAGCGCATTACACAGGCGCGATTGTGGCAAAGTGTAATAACATCGTTTCCACAGTTTGAAAACTTCCCCTAAACAAATGAGAATGACTGCCTACATGTCATTTTCAAAAACTCCTTCCTTCCCCCAGCATTCATCCTTGATCACACACACACACACACACACACACACACACACACACACGCTCACACAAATAAGTGAAGAAAAACACACTCACTCTGGGTTGAGACACCATGCAGAATAAACGAGTGGTGACGTCCCATTAACATATAGATAATTAGCTGCTCCAAGCATGGCCCTCCCTTCAACACTCTAATCCCCTGACAAAGCCTTTGACTACCACTATCACAAACACCATGTTGACGTCGACGCAGCTCTTAAGAGGCCATCTTGTTTGGCTTATTCACCATGACATGCTTCGATCAGGAGAGGATGAAGGAGGTGATGATTTACGAGAGCGTAATCCGTAACTAATGCCATTCCTTGTGTATTTTCTGGGAGAAAAAGCCAGGGTGGAAATGTAAACTAATGGACCGGCAGGTTTGAACGCCGCAACTTGATAACTTTGGCTGGGAGATTTATGGCGATCGTAAAGCCACGTCAGGGACAAAGAAGAGTGGAAATGTGAGGCGGACTACCAATGGATAGGTTACCGCTGAATGTTACTCGACGTCGAACACATGCAAGATCACACAAAGGGGGTTATATTCCCATTTCATCACGTAGATATGAGTGCTTTATTCAAACTCTAATAACCTTTATTCAGAAATGTGAACGGGATGATTTTAAGAAAACGTTATTTGTAGTAATACATTAAGTACTGTCGACTTGAGACACGATTTTCCCAGTGACATAAATTTGATTTTATAACTCTAGAAGGAGCACTCCCTGCTTTCCTCTCATCTCCTTTTTTTTTATCCACATTTTGTAATTACTTTCACGCACTACATCAAAAGCCAAGTAATAATAGTTGTAATTTAATCTCTTCACACAACTCATTTTCATGAACTCCCTGCTTAATGTGCATTTCATTCATTATTGATCACGCCATGATGATGTGGTAATGACAACGGCATTGTTTTTTTTTCCCTTTTTCTTTAAATGTAGACCTTGTGATTCAGGGTTTTCATTACAGGCGGCACAAAGGGCCTCTGGATTATCAAGGGCAAACAAAAGATAATTAACATGGGCAGGATTGTGGGACAGTCGCCCCCACCCTGACTACCACCAGCACCAGCACCTCCATATCCCACCTCCCCCAGGTTTGACACTATCGTTTCACAAAGTGTTCTCGAGGTTCTCTACAATCCTGTATTCTTTGCACAAGTGGTGTAGATCCCCATCAGTTTAACAGCAAAATCCCTGAGTGACTATGTAGTCATGTCTCTTCTTTCATTCCATCTCATGCTGCCTCCATCTGAACTTCTTCAATCTTGAGGTAACATATATGAAGATGAAGTGGACGATGCGTTTTTCATACTGATATGTCCACTTCTGAGATGACAAAGTGCCCCCATTATATTTACATTTCAAAAGAGAACTCTGGTACTTTGTAACTTAAGCCCTTAAATTTATGTTTTAAGGCTGTAAAATTAAAGTACTTTTTTTGTTAAGTAACTCCAGTATGGAGTTCAGTCACTAGGACCATTTAGCTTGACAGTGCCATATAATAGGCAGGGCAAAACGTCAGAAATAAATCACTTTGGATTTAAATTGGAATAAATGTACTACTATTCATTTAACTTTTGTGAACAGTTCCAAAATAGTTCTTGAGTCAAAAACACATTTTTCGCTGTAGGTATCTATTCCATGTTACCAGACACTTGCAATAACATTTTGAGTGTAGTTAGTGGCAATAAAAGATATTTATTTCCAACATTTTGAATTGCCCATCTTTGTTGCATTGTATAGTCTTTTTGAACTATAAGGTCCTAGCAACCAACTCCATACTGAAATAATAATAATAATAATTTAAAAAAAGGTATTTCATGACATTTTAGCCTAAAACTTAAAAGAAAGAAGAAAATAGCTTTTAGTTTGAAAAATGACAGAATTCTTATTCAAGCATTTGGTCAAAGACTCAAAGATGGAATTTTATAATAAAAGAAACTTTTCGAAAGAATGCGAGAGGTCATGTACTGGAAATGTTTATCTTGCATCTCACATTGTGCACCTGGACTTTCTGACATCAGAGGTGAATGCTGAGCGAAACCAGTGCACAAAGACGAGGTTTTCATGTCAGAATTCACGTTTCTCGCTTTTCTGTCAGGGACGTCCTAACAACAGTGTGAACATTTGATTGGTTTCCAACAACTAGCTCTCTAACGTACAGCCTTTATTATAGTACAGAGTCAAAGCAAAACGACTGTCCATCCATCCATCCATCCATCCATCCATCCATCCAGGACGTACCAGTGAACAGATGGCTCATTGGTATGACCTGTCTTTCTTCCCTGCTCACCTCATCCGCTCCCTCCTGCCCCACTACTGAAGACCACAGTAGACTGTGACTGACTACTCCGAGTGAAAGCCAAGGATTTTTATTAAGGAGTAGGGACAGCATTCATTTTTTAAAACCTCCTCAATAAAATATTATACGGTCGCTCCACATTCCTCAGAATTATAATGACATGAATATTTAAATTTAAATGCATTCTGAGCACGCTGGTTTTCTCTTCTTCACGATGGCATCAGATCTCATTTTCTACTTAAGCTCCTCCATCATGTTTATGCATATCCACATGCATGATACATAGCTAGTTTTTTTCCAAAGCTCCTTAATGCAGGCCCGATAATTTTGCTTGACTTTAATGGGGAATGACTCCTCATTGGCAAGCTTTTCTCTTTAAGACAAAAATAAAAAAAATATGATCAAATACCCCTTTCATGTGGAACAGAGGCTGTTTTTGAAACTTCTCACTCCCTCTCTCCCTCTGTTGCCTCAGCTATGAGTAAATAGATCAAAAAAGGAGGCACAACTTTATATTCTAGTTTTGAAGCATTCTGTAATTGGACACATTTAATTGATATCCCTCAAGCCTATAATTATAATGTAAAAGAAAGAGAAGGAAACAGCCATCTATCATAGAAATTTGATTTTACTTTTTTTTTTAATGAATACTTGATGAAAAATGTGTCAGAAATGGAAGAGAATTAAAGTTTGTGATGCATTTTGACTTAAGAATGGCAAGTATTGATTGATAACTTCGGCGTGTATCATTATGTTCGATAACAGGAGTCCTTGAGGCTGGAATGGACCCTTGTGAGTTTCGTTCTCTGGGAGCTCACAGTCTCTGATCTCTCCTCCTCCCTGACAAGGAGCTATCACTTCCCTCTCTGATGGAGAAGGAATAGTGCAAAGATAAGACTTTGTCATCTGCAGTATGTCTCTTTTGACACGTTGCAGATGACTCTTTAGACTCCAAGAGACAGTTAATTGAAGGAGACATTAAAAACTCACTACTGTCAATCTAGATCCCTGGTTTCCCAAGATAGGAATAGTTCCTATCCTGATGGGCGCTGGTAATGCACATTTGCTGTGAATGTCAGTATTTACATTGTGACTTGAGTCCCATTCATTTGAGATCCGCTGAGACAAAGTGGTATTGTATCAACAGAGGATAACCCTTCACATATTTAAAGCAAAATGAACAGATCTCCGTTCTACAGTAGCTGATCTCTGTGCTTTACGGAATAGGTCAGTATGGTGTCAGGCAAAGAAAAGGATATAAAGTCTGCAAATCATTTCAACTTCTGTCTGGCAACCTGTTGAGCAAAAGAATTCCTAGCCAAAAAAGATCACCTCTCCATTCACCAATCTGTGGTTTGATCCTGTCAAGGCCGAAGGCTCTAGTATTTGACTCAAAACAGGGAGAGACGTCAAGGCTAAAATTAAGGACACAGCACCTATTGGGATTCAGCCATCGCAGCTTTCACATACGTGTAAGGAAATGAATGGAAGTGACGAAATGGACAAATGTGCCAGGACGTCATTTAGACTATGTCCCTCATTCCAGACTCATCTCAATCCCAATCCATTTGTCCCCAGAGAGGCAATGCAACACAGTGACAAGTGACCACGGTGAAACGCAGTTACGCAGGACAGTTACCTCCATAATCACACCGCTATATTCTTTACCTGTCATTGTGGCATGAACGAAAAGGAGAAATCTTCATCTGGGGATACAAAAATTACACCTTTTCCCTCCCCAACTCCAATGAAGGTTACACAATAGCAGGTTTCTTTAGCTGAGCATGATGACAAGAGGCTAAAGAGTACAGAGCAGGACCAAAGAGAAAAGATCAATTTCAGTCCTCTAGATCCTATGACCTCATAACCCAGAGAGAGTCTCTCAGGGAGTCCCAGCCGAGTGTGCGGAGGATGGGTGACTTTGAAGTCGGGTCGGGGAAGCTAGAGAGGTTGGTACTATAGATCAGCTGAGGACTGGAAAATAACTGCAACTGTTTTTGTGTGTGCGGGTGTGCGTGAACATGGTTGTGTGCCCCCCCCTGGTGTGTATGTTCCTGTGGAGAGGTAAGGGAGTGTAGGAGGTAAATAACATGTAACCCAGTCACATTCTTGGATGAAATGGGGACACCGAGGCAGTTGGGGGTACTTGGCATTTCCTGCGCCGAAGAGGCCGGCATGTTTGTTGGTGCCTAATGAGCTCTCGGGCTACTTTAATGAGAGGACTGAATCCATTATCATCATCATTTCAAAAGGAGGACGCGGCTCTAAACAGCTCCGCACATTAGCAGGACTTACCCTTGTTGCACCATTTGATCAGCAAAGGCAGCAGGGGTTTTTGACGCTTGCACACAAATCCTCGCCTGTTATCACTACACACCCTTTATGCCGCCTTGATGTGAACGCATGCATGCAGATACACATAAGTTACCCAAATGGCAAGTAGAATGAAATAATAAATACACAAACAGACATGACAACCATTTATTGTAATTTCAGCACAGCAATGAGCACTGGAGGAAAAAAGAGAGGGAACTTTGAAGTAGAGCGTTAACTAACTGCAGGATGATATGCTGAATAAAAGAGAGAGAGGAGACAAAGTGGATGAGGGAGAATAAGCAGCAAAGTAGCAGGCTCTCGGCGAGCACAGGGACAGAGGAAAGGTTGAGATTCATAAATAAACACGGAGCAAAGAGTGATATAATAGCGCGCCAGCAAAGAGGGACAGATTCCATTTCCATTGCCTTAACCCCCTTCCAGTGCCATCAAAGGACCAATTAAGGTCCCATTGAAGCCGGCCATCAAGGCTACAGAGGAGGTTCTGTCAGTGTAAGCCTGCCCTCAGTGCCTGCTGTCTCCGTCTCGACCTCACAGTGTTGCTACTAGTGACAGGAACCCCTTACTCAACCTGCCTGCCAGCCCTCTTTCCGCTCACCCAATACTGTCTGTATTTGTGTTACTCTCTCTCCCCAGTAGCTGCATTGCTTGTCTCACTCTTTACGGCCTCTTGCTTTCTTTTCATCGCCTGCACTGGCCCTCTTTGAAGTTTTCTTTTTATCTTTCTATATCTAGTTCTCTTTGTTTAATGCTTTTAATTTGACGGTTGCACAGTGCCACCCCTCTGTGGTACATTAGAGGGACTGTAAAATAGCTTCCTCAGAACTGAGTGTCGCTGTAAGAGAAGGAGAAACCTCTCCCTCTCTCTCTCAGTTTGATAACTTCTGTACTGCACCGTTCACCCTCCCATGTCCTCCTCATGTATCTTTGGAATTACTGAAATGTTAACGCGCCTTTGCTGCCTTTGATATTTAAGACAAAAGGGTACAGATGTGCAGGCTGCACGCACACAGACACGGGGGCCAACTGGAAATGGGAAAGGAGCTTTAATCTCACTCTTTGTCATGCTCCAAAGAATTCCTCCTCCCTGTGTATTTTTCTGAATCTCTTTGGTTCATCCTTCGCCTACCTCTCTGCCCTTTTCCGCTCACAATTCCCGCTTTCGTAATGGCACAGTGCAGTGCAGCTCTGACGGGTGGGCAACAATTAATGAGTGGCTGTTTTCGATCCACTGCTCACATTGTGGCTGCTACAATTGATTGCATCTCTGAAACCATACCATGAGGTGTTATAGTTCTGTGACAGGAGGAGGAAGCACAAAGGGACGACTTGTGAGGAAAGATTGATTTTAACATTCATACATTAAACGGCAGAGCCAAATCATGACAGGTATGGCTGCGGGATTGAAGCCTTTGGCCTTTCTTATGTGACGACTTCAATGCACAGATTGTTCATTTTTAGAGAAGCTTTAATTGAGATACACAAGCAAACCAGCATGATGGTTCCGACATACATCCACAGGCCTGATACACCACAGTATCTAACATCACTGACTGTCAACTGCAAAGTTCGACCCTGAGGACAACAATGATACCATGGCACAAAGGCAACTGTGCTAGTCTCTCTACGTCTCACCCTATCTCTTTCAGTGATTCACCCCTTTCCCCATCTCCCTCCCTCCCTTTGGTATCTTTCTAGTGCAGTGGCCCCCGTTTACCACTATAACCCAAATTAGCCGGGCAGGCATTATCCTCTCCATCGCTCTACGCCGTTTAGATGGGAGAGGGGGGGTATGTGTGGCAGAATTTCCTTTCTGCCTCTGTGACAGCGCTATCTGACAGCGTTTTACATCTCCCCTGCTCTCCCCTCACTGTCAGACAAAGAAATTAATACCCCCAGTGACTGTGTTTTAATTAAGCAATTTCATGCAAATTACACATTTTAGATTGTCAAATAATATACTGCGCAAAATTGTAGGCAGGCTGATCTGATATGCATGGAGTGTTATTCTTCCAGGCACTGTGCATACATGGAAAATGAACAAAAATGCAAATTTATAATCTATTATGCAAACAGTGGAGATACTTATATAGATTTGCAGCTCTTTCTCGGATAAATACAGCTCTTGAATTCTACGTATAGAATGACTGGTTTCCTTAAGCAATCTGCCATTGTTATTTATCCAATTTCCTCTTTATTTTATTGCGTCTTTTACCTTCTATTAATACTTATTCTCTATACATACAAGCTATTGTGTGCACAGCAGGGTAATATAAAAACACATAGAACAAAATGTGCTTCGAACTGCATCATTAAACAGTGTTTCAAGATGTCATTGGCATTGAAGAATTACAAGAAGACTTTTTAACAATCAATGGACAACTTGGCATACAGTAGACAGAGAATTATTTGAATATTTTCTGTCCTAATACAGTCTAATGAAAGATGGAACCCTAACTAATATTAGTAATCCACATTACACTTCATCTTTTCCCATTAGCATGTTGAACTTATTTGGAATTCATTATTATCCTCAAGCCTTTTGGTACACTGGAATCAGTAATGATGACAAAATGAATATAACATTATATTTTATTATAGCCGACTTGATTTAATCTGGGGTCGCTGCCATAGGTGAGTCCTTACAAATACCCTTCTTGAAAACCACAGGTGTCAAAAGTCAGCATGCGCCGGTAACAAGTGAAAAACCAATCCTTATTGACTGAGAGCTTGAGGAGGGGTCTCGCTGTTTCTTTGTGATTCAGATGCATTTAATCAAAGGTTTGTTTCTACATGCTGCCACTTAATAGTGTATATGACTGCATACAATGAGCCCGATGAATTGCAATCCATCCAGTGCCCCATTCCATTTTCTTCCTGAGAGAAAGAAATAGCAGGATAAAAGCATTAGAGTGCCAGACTAATGGTGGGGTATGGGAGAGTTGTTGACGTGAGTCCTGCATTCACAATAGCGTGCCTTTCAATGGTCACAGAATCGTACAGTAACCAAGACGTCTTCTTTGCCCTAAGAGTATGAGAAAATGTAGATGAACAATAGGGAGACATGTTCACGCATTCTAAAAAAAACATGGGGCAATTACAGGAACTATATAATATTCCAGCTCAACATTATGCTGCTTGCAGGTCCCTCGACTGTGCGTTCCGACTTCGAGCCCCTTTTTCCATTATGCCTTTTATCTCACTGAAGTTAACTGAGGTCAAGGCCACCGGAAGACGACAGTCACAAAACGGCCTCTTGAACTCCCACGAGCTTCATCTGAAAATCAGTATGGCGTCTGAAGGCTCAACGAATCCTGAGTGTTGGCGAAGGTGCCATAGATGGAGATGAAAGAATAAAAGTCATAAAAGAAAAACCGCTTCTGGGTCATATGTCTACTGAAATCAAGGATGCAATTGATCTGAAACCTTAGATAAACTAAAGCAAATAATTAAATTCTTATTTTTACATAACTAATAATAACTATACATTCGTATTCTTTTAAATGAATACTGTAAATTGATTTAATAGAGGTAAAATGAATAAACGTTTAATAGTCTTGTCACACCAAGAATGATTTTCATCCAAAAAAAATTAATTAGTATAAACTGATTTTATGGGTTCTTATTAATATCCACTATGCACAATGACACACCTTCATATCAGCAAATTTTCACCTACAGAAAAACATGCTTGACCGGTGAAATCCCTTTGTTTCAGCGGATGTTAGGTAAACATGGGTGGAAATGTCATCAATCTGTTGTCACAACATCCAATTTTGTATGATAAACACCCCAGCAAGTACCTGAATAATCAAGTCAAGCATAGCATATGGCTTGAGATCACTAAGAAGCCAGGCTACGATGAAGATATAGTTGATGTACACTTGCAAACATTATATGTTGGTACAAAAAGGGACTAGCTAGTAACATCGGCTAGCAATAGTATCAGATATGTGGTTCAAAAGGAAGTTATCAGGCCTCATATCTGAAACGTACATGAGGGTAGGACCAAATCTAATCAGAAATCACGTGCTTTACGTTCCAACAAACGTACTGCCATTCAAAGCGTTTCATTAGCACCCTTACAAAGCACACCTTTCTAAGTCGTCACTTCGAGCCATTACACTCCTAATCCCTCCACACGAAACAACAACCAGAGAAAAATTCCAACACCCCACCATGCCACTCTGACTCCTGAGTGAACCTACGGAATCACTCCAGGCCAGCGAAGTGGCGCCATGGCCAGGCAGAGGCCTTGTCCTGCTGTCAAGGGTACGAGCTGGCGACGAGCTGAAAAAAAATCATCAGCTACACTCCCAACCCCCTTGCTGTGCATCAGACGGTGATAAGAATATTCACCATGCCATCTGATTACTGTACGCCAATGGCCTTAATTGATACCAGGTGGGTAGAGGGTAAATGTTTATACTACCGCCCGGGTTAAAGGCGGCGGGTAAGTGATTCAAACACGTCAACCAGTGAAGCTCAGGCCAGCCAGTGAAATTGAAGTTGAAAACGAGGCAGTGACAACACTTGGCGAGAAAATGGCAATGATGTAAGAGGATAAACAAAGGGTAATGGAGTGTTGGGAGGCATCATAAGGCCCTACCATGACATTATATAGCTGTAGTGTAATTACTACAATGATATTTCATAGATAAGGTGCCATGCAAGTGTTGTCCAATTCAAATGCCAAAAAAGGTTTTACAAAGTGAGTTTACAAAGGCGGCATTACAAAGTGAGTAATGAGGTATGCTTATTGCATCTGAGATTACTCAGAAGGTCATTAGTCACGCGTATTGTTGCAAAAATGGATTGCAAAATATCACAGTGTCGCTCTGTTGTTGTCATGCAAATGTATGAAAAAGTGAAAATAAATCAGGTTCAGTAACAGGATGACCTCTGCCTGCGCTTTACTCAGAAGTGTCGGGAGAGAGCGGCAAGTCTGGAAATTATTCTTCATCCCTGTCCTGCTATTAAAGCTATGGAGCAAGAGGCAGACAACAACAGGCCCCAGTGTTGTGCTTGCTCATTAAATCTGCCCAGAGGTAAGCCAATTGATCTGCAATTCATTCTCACAAGCGTTAAATCGATGCGGAGAGACATGAAAAGCCCCCAGATTTTTACGACTTCAGTCAAAGATTCCTGAAACGCTTTGTAACAGCAGATAATGGTAATCTGCCTTGTTTGTGACTCAGGACTGAGCCATCAATATGGTAAAAAGGAAAAGGGGGAAAAGTCATGTGTCCTGGGAGGAAGTTGATTTGAATGAAAACAATAGAGTTCTTTTTTTTTTCCCTGAGTCTCTGTTGTCTATACAGATAGATCAGCGATCATTATATATGCAAGTGCTGTGCTCTCTGTCTTTCCAATACCTTTATGGGGTACACAGGAGTCACTCTCAAATCTACAATCAACTTCCTTCAAGATAAATGATAGTGCTCACAAACCTTATCCACTTAAATACACCACATTAAAGCAACCCACTAATTATGGCAATTCATTCTAAAACCTTCAAAAGTGCAAACAAGAACTCCATTGCTCCAAGTACAGTATGCGACACCTGAGCGATCCATTACGGCTCGTTCCATATTGATTGAAAAAGCAGCAACATAAAGCAATTATAATTGATTCCAGATGAGGCTTAGCCTGCCATACACAGATCCTCCTCCTTTTCTCTCCCTCCATCTCACTTACTGCTTGGAATCTGAATAGGGAGCTCTGGTAATTAGGTCACGCTGTTAAATTTTTAATGATCTCTGAAATCATATTCATGCTCACAGTGTGTCAGGTACACGTACAGCCAGCCTGGAGTGATACATCTCCATTCTATGACATGAACAGAAGGCCTTAGCCATTTAATTGTGTGACCTTTTCGACCGAGCACCGGGTGAAGCCATCAGGAGAGAGGTATTTAGCGGGAAAATGAATGATTGGGTATTGGTGAGATGTACAATGCACAATCTCGTCATAATAAAACAGACTGGCACGCATTCTTGTGTGAATGTGTGTGTGTGTGGGGGGGGGGGGTTCCTTGCGAAAGGAGGGGGACTGTGTTGAGGTAGCGCGAGCAGGTTTTTTGTGCCGCATTGTTAAGAAGGCAGTGGCTCACTTGGGGTCAAGGTTGAGGCCGTAAGGTCAGATGCTGAGACAAAGGCTGACAGCTATCCCATAATTTGTAATGACAGATGATCATCATCTGTCTGATGGAACATGTGGTAGGAAAGCAGAAAAAGATACCCACTGCACGTCTGAGCAAATTATCTGCAAACTAGAAGAATACTTAGCTTTTCTCATTGTGTTATGATTTTATGGTGAATTCCAGGAACTTGTCCTTGGTAATAAATGCACTGAATATGCTGATAACTTCTGACTATGTCAGGACATCTTGTTGCAGAGCACTCAGCCTCTATCTCTACAACTTTAGGCAAAAATCCCCCCGGGTGCACTGCTGTTTTCAGAACTTGAGCTGGTTACTTACATTTTTCTTAGAGGAGAATGACATAAAATGAAACCCCATCCTTAAAAAGTGCAATGTACAATCCCTTAATACAAATTGTTTGAAGTATTTATTATTAATTGAAATAAATCGTTTTCCATTCTGTATATATTGAAATAATTGGCATGACCATCATGATACAGGAGGGTGTTAACAACAATTAATATATTTGAGAAACTTCCGTGAAGACAGCGGTATTCCACTCATTCCAGCTGTCTCTATTTGCTAGTTTTAGCTACTTGTCGTGTGACTTCGAAGGTCAACAGCGTTTGATCTGTGCTTCATCTGCTTTGAGGGCTTTTTTTTACCATGAAGTTGAGAAAGTGAGCGTTTTAGCTCATTGAATACTCTCTTGAGCTCTTTCCACAGCACCTAAAAATAGACAGCGCCTACTCTCACTCGCTAAATATCTGCGGGTCAAAAGTCGACGAGACAAACTACATGACACGGCGCAGCGGTGAAGGACACAGTGGGAATCAGACAGGGGGGTGCGCACCAGTTGAGAAGGAGTACCTTGCTCACCTCACGTGTAAAATCCTTCATTAATGAGTGATTGTCTCATCCTGCGCCATGCATCTGACAGTAACGTGAGCTTGATCCTCTATAATTATCCTTCCCATGGAAATGATTGCATCTTGAGTTTCCAAACTGACAACTCTATTTGGACACAAGTAATCCGCTTTCTTGGCTGCGGCTGATACCTGAGCATAATCTGCCCAGTCAAGCAGCACGCTCTCCCGGTGCTGCGGGGAAGATACACAAACGATGAAATTCTCCCCCTGTACCGTAATTTAGCACATGCTTGGTTTTGTGGGGTTTTTTGAAGTATGTGCTCCACCCCCCCCCTCCCGTTTCTCTATCATTGTAGCTGCTTGCACGGATGGAAGGAAATATAAATGTAAATGGGGATCGGTTTGCAGCCTATGTAGAGTCTGATGTGATCCGCAGATTAGCTTGCTCCAGTATGGAGCAATCCAGAGATAGGATTAAGCTGTAGTCGTCCACTAAAAAGTGGTGGGTATAGACTAGATTGCAGGCTTTCAACAGGAGATAAATTGCACCATAGATCACTGTTAAATGCTATCTCACATTATACTAAACCCTCCACCAAGTGCGAGAAAGATTCCTTAAAAACTATCAGCTTCAGTTCCATACTCAGCAGAGAGAAACACATGATATGGATGTAGCATGTTTGCAAGTTGCTGAATCCAGCAGTGAAGTGGACAGATTTTTGTTAACTTGAGATATCTCATGAGTTTTTGGCATGCATTTGTAACAGCGAGACTCTTGTCTATTCGTAACAACAACGTTCCACAAACCGCAATGCATTCTCACACATGCATGAGGTGTTACGCTAAAACATTTAAGCTAAAGCAGTTTGTGTGCAATAAATTGTGGTCGTGGGAGAAAGAGACCAGGAAGGAGAAAAAAAATCAACAGAGCCTAGCAAAGAGCAAATTAATAGAAATGGCACCTTAAAACAGATTTAACAACTTGGTTCTTTCCATTCATTAGTGTGCCCTGCCGTTAATACATCATTGTGTGAGAGGCATGAAGGACAGGCAGTGACGGGATTACACCCCCGTCTAATAGCACGTTGCTGAAATTAAAATTCACAGGGAGACAATGCATGAGGGAAAGTGAACGGAGGCAGTGGCATGATGGAGTCGAGAAGAAAGAGTAGAAGACGTTTCATTCTCTGTGTATAACAGAGAATGAAACGACTCCAAAAAATAGAGCCGCAGTTTAGAAGGCCATTAGGCGACGTTACAAACAGGAAAAGCCAATGATGCTGGGTAAATACTCACTATTTATTGATCTAAATATCATTCAGCTGGCTGAAATAATGATGATGAACAACCGTTGCCACTGCGGAAGATTAAGGGCTTAAATAATATGCAACGATAGAAAAAACTATTCTGTTTAGCTCATTTACAGTAAGAAAATGTCATTTGACATGGACATAGCAAGCGTGACTGATTTCATTTTCAGCTGTGGATTTTTTTCAAATCCAACAGGACTAACACGATCAGCTTTTCACAGCCTGTTTATGTATGTGTGTATTTATCTATTTACATTACTGAGGGAGTTGTGGTGAATGTCTGGTTTTCATGTTTGTAGAATCCCCATTTCCTGATAAGGCTAAGCCTCTTCTTATGTGCCTGGAGCCACAGTGCTAAGCTCTCACACTCTGGTAAAATATCTGGAGTCGAAAGGAAATCAATTGACTAATAAGTGAGGGTGTCACAGAGCCGATATCGGCTTTCTTGGGTGAAGTTCGGCTGTTCTGGCAAGGTAAACGGGTAAATGGGTCGTACAACCCTCGACGAGATGTTTAGATACATTTTTCCGTCCAAATAAGTCCATCAAGTTGCAAAACGCAAGGTGGACGATGAAAAAACCAAACAAAGGATAGGTTTTTGTGGATGTTCAGAGAGACACAATCAGAGCCTCTATCTCTTTCAACTCCACTCTCAAAGGGATGAGTCGTCAGAACTCCTGGTGCTGAGGCCAGGACAAGGAAAAAAAAAACAAAAACAAAAAAAAACAGGAGGAGCTTTTTCCAAATACTGCCATGAACCTGTGTTTGCATGTGTGTGTGTGTGTGTGTGAGCATTGTTCTGGAGCGAGTTGTGCGTTTTAACTTTATAATTTGATATCCCAGGGCATGCAAGGTTAGTAATAAGAATGTGTTTATGCAGAGTATCTTTGACTTTTCTATCCTGCCCCCCCCCTCCACCCTTCTCTCTGTTTTTAATTATTTACAGTTTTTGAGGGAAAAAAAGGGAGAAATAACTAGTCAAGCTTTTGGACATTCCTGATGCTGTGCTGCACTTTCCCTCTGAAACTTCATGCATATTTAAAGTTAATAAAGCGTATTCCTTACCTTTTATCCAGGGTTTTTTAATGCAGGGCATACAGCAAGAGACCAGTTTAAGTGCGTGTGTGTGTGTGTGTGTGTCCAGTCAGTTATCTACTCTCCTTCATAAGTCAAATCTCAGAAAAGACAAATCAAATTCACAATCAGCGCCACAAATTACAGCCAGTTCCTTAATGTTTCATGACCTGAGACCTGAACTCTTACTATATATGTACTCTATATATAATAACTTACAGCACTGACCTCCATCATTTATCCGCCACACATAGGTGTCATGAGTCCATTGGAAAATGAGACAGTGGGTCAGTTGTGCCATGGGGTGGCGCATTCAAATGGCGCATTCCATGACAGCTGTGAGAAGGTAAAATAAGTTAGTGAGGAAAATGTGCTTGCGCAATAAGTAACTCATTTTGTGTCATCATGTTTTAAAGTCTGCAGCAAGGCTGAGTTACTGTGCTAAATAATTCTGCAGTTAAAAGACATATACTGTCTGGCACTATTTAAAGCACAGGCAAAACAAAATACAAGCAGCGTAATATAGAATAACAATATTAAAAAAAAACAAGCTGAACATAGTCTGTAAAGCAAATCCGAAGCGCTTCAAAACTGTATTCTTTCTCACGGCCAGCAGGGGGCGACGCCAGCGATATGGGCATGGCCAGGATTGAGCCTGTTTTAGCTCATTACAGGTGTAAAGGCACCAGCTTGGTTTGGCAAATGACAATGCATTACTGAAATGCTAAAGATATGTAATGGAAACTGCATACAGCTGTGCTGCCAAGAGTGCTGACAACTTCATGATCACTTGTTAAAAACATTTAAATCTGTCTCGAATCGCACATATCCACCTTGGGTCTCTAGTGCACGAGCATGACATGTGCGTGTCTGAGTGGTCAAACCGAGGTGTGTGCGCACATGTCAGAGGGTGAACAAAAGGCTGCGGGATGGAGGTTTGGAGTGAGGTCTTGACTGGGATCCTCATAAATCGCCGACCTGGCGGCTGGATTCTGACAAGCAGGTATAGCTTTATCTGCTGCCGCTGCTCACTCACGTGGCTGCCGGCCTGTTCAGCTCCTGTTTATGCATATGCATTGGATATCCCACCTCTTCTCTCTCCTCTTTTGATATCCCTCCTCCTTCTTCTCCTCTCTCTTACCTCCTCTTTGCTCCTCACCTCTTGTGTTGTCCAAACCTCGCTCCCTGCGAGTCCTCTCCAGTAGGCCTGGATCTCTCAAGTCCTGACCAAGACTAGAGCCTCCCAAAGACCCTCTTTTCCTCCTCTGTCTGCTTAATTGATTCTGCTGGGGCAAAAAGAAGAAGAAGAAGAGATATATACCTCATAACTTATTTATGCTGCCCTTTGATATGTGTGATATTTAAGAAGGGTTAATATGTATAGGGTTAATCCTTGAGGGGCAAGATGAGTGAAATTTTCATGAAGTACTGACCAATGAGATGAGATAAATGAAATAATTTGAAAGTTGGAAGTTGCGGCTCAGGCCTGTCTCTGTGGGAAACTGCTGCGTATGCATACCAAAAAAAAAAAAAAAATGAATCAGGGAATGAAATTAACTTTTAGGAATTTATTTTCGCTATAAAATCTTAGCTCCAACTTTCCACAGACTACATGGGAGAGGTTGCACAATTTTTATTTATTTATTTTGGCTGTTTTTTTTCAGAAAGAAGAATAGAAAGATAAGCAAAAGGAGGAATGGTAAGATTAAAACTTATGACAATACTAACGCCAAAAACACATTTCATATGCCAGTTTCTTTCCAGCACATGTGTAGGCACTATATGTGTGGACGCCCACGCACACATGCGTATAGTCTGTGGGTGCTGAAAGAGGGAGGGGGGAGACTGTGCTCCGAGGCTGGTGTGGGGATGCTTGCGGGGCTACGGACCCAGCATATTCATAAATCAGGCCTTTCAGGGAGCTGTCAGAGGCTCCATAATGAGGGTCATTACTCAGGCATGGTGTCAAAGCTACTATCACAGGGACCCGTCCCTGGAAATCACACTCACTCTGCTCCTTGTTAAATAAACAGCGCAGTATACAAAATGGCAAACAAGCTGCGGGTCAATCTGATGCAGTGCGGGGCCAGGCAGGCCTCCAGAGTAATTTACCCTCAGGGAATACCTTTTGGCTGGGGAGATGGATTGTGGAAGGCCCTCCAAAAGATTAATGGAGGTAAAAAGCATGAAAATAGGCACACAGGAAAAGAGAAAAAAAAAAATAAAGACAATGAGAGAGAGGAAGGGTTGGGAAAATTTGGGGGTGAAAATAAACTGACGGATGGATCAAAGTGAAGTAAACTCCGCTGTCACTGTCGAGAAGACAAGCAAATGTTTATCAATGCCCAGCGTGATCCTACATGTACTGCTTTACCTTTCAGTTAAAAAGAAGAAAACATATTGTCGGAGCTTGTTTATGCTGACACAAGGAAGTGGCGCCTATTCTTCAACTCAACTCACAGCACTGATGCAACTGGCGAGTAATAACAGTGTCGGAATCTCTGCTATGAAATATTCATCCTTTTATTGCTTTGCTAATATCGAACACATGGCTTTATTCATTCGGGCCGGTGGAGGTGGTGTCAGAGAGCCGAGATAAAGAAGACGGACGTCCGAATAGTCTCTGAAGTGTGACCGTTGATTCCCAGTGGATTACAACTGCTCCTGTGCCGTCTATCGGACAGTCATTAGTTTAACTTAATTACTGTTACTTACTCACATTTCACTCCAGATGTTATGCTGGTCCGTATCTTTTTGCTTCAAGTGGTCAAAAGCAGTTAGACAGCGATGGGTTGTAATATACTACATCCTATCAGTGTGGGAAAGGGCCCGACATCCTTCCACATACGCATATTAATCTGTTGAGCAAAGTTGAACAAGGCAATATTTGAACCCAGTCTCATCTAAAATAACCATTAAAACATCCGTAATCTCTCTCAGTCGTGCTGTTGATGCATCAGTAGTGTTTAATACTCCAGTCTCCTTCCTGCTCTGCTATAAAAACAGTGCAAGTGTCACATGGGGTGCGTTCAAGGACAAAATATTAAATACTTCCTAAAGTAGCACGGATGTGCCCTCTTCTCTGTTCTCCCCACTAACCAAACAGCTAGAAGTGCTGCTTGCCCCCCCCCCCTTCTACCCACTGATTTTCAGCTCACCTTCCTGAAGGCAAAAAGATTAATCTTTTACATCTGTGAGTTTTAGACAGGCGCTCATGCTGTGCGAGACGCTGCTAAAGCAGACAGCCCTTACGCAATGCCAATTAATGATTGTGTCATTTCAGTGACGCAAATGTGTGGGGTAAGTGGGGGAGTGTTTGAGCACTTTTAAGAAACAACTGCCATCGGAATTTGCGGCCATCTGCTTCGATGCTGCGGCTGAGGGGGGAGCGGGAGCAGAGGAGAAGGGAAGGGAATGAAGCTGCACGGAAGACAGTAACCGTGGGACGATGCGGTTGTACGACTGGCAAGCGTGGAGCGCATGCTGGTTGCCAGGTCTCAGGGACATGCAGGGAACATATGTTGTCTTGGAGCCCCGGGGTTGACATTGAACATGAGGAAAGACAGTACTTCAAGGAAAATGTTTTCCCTGACGTGAGGCCGCCACGGCCTACACGGCTCGGCATATTGACAGGTCTCCCGTGGACCACCAAATGTTGAGATTTACACACAAACGCAAGGGTCGGCTAACAAAGTGCTACCAACTGAGATTCCCCAGACTATGAACAGGGTGGGACATATGCCTCCCCCCACCAAAGCTGGATCATTTCATCAGATTAGCCTGGAGGAGGTGCATAATCACACATGTTACTCTACACGCACCTGCGGCTGCGCTTGTAGCCGTAAGTGTACTCAGCGGTAGCATAATTGAGCTCTCACTATAGAATATACATTCCAGTTCAAATAACGTGCTACGATCTCTATGCTCAGCACTGTATAAAAGGTGTGAAGAAAGCCTTGGTTTTTCTGTAATACTATGAGATAATGTGGGGTAAATATGCACTTCTTACATTTGAAAATCTTCTTCACTTCTTTCACCACAGCAGTAAATGTGCGACTTAATGTCCCCATAATCCTAAAAGTATGTCTCCTGGCCACATGGGTCATTATGTTTAATAAAACTTTGTATCCATGTTTTATGTACTACTTGCTGAGTGCATATGCTGCCCACTTAAATCAAACTAATCACACACTAATACACAATATTGTAAGAGCACACTTATGGTATAGAAAATGCTGCACAATTTGACACCACGCTGCTTAATATTCAGATATAACCTGGCGTAGTATGTGAATATGTGTCAAAAAAAGTTCTACAAAGACTTTTAAAAGCAGTGGAGGAATTAATCTAAAGTACTAGAGTTTAAGTTCTGTATAATGTATAAACCAAACCTCAGTGAGTTTAATTTAAAACACTTTTCGCTCAAATACTGGGCCCTCGCATCTTGATGGCAGGCTGAGAGCGACATGATAATTGACCCAGCTTAATATCGCTGAGGTTTCCGAATGAGAGCGGCACCAAGGCCTTCATTAGGGCCTCACTAGTGAAGGGCCAACACGTCTCGCTCCCTCCCTCTCAGCTGCATTCAGGCCTATGATGAATGGCTACAGAGGGAGAGTGCCTGACGGGCTCGGCAAAAGTCTTGGATGATGAATAATGACTCAGTAACCATTTCCCCACAGGAAGTCCTCAGACTCTGTTTGGCCATGCTACAAAAGAAATCCATTTGACTAGCTCCCCTTAACCAGGGAGCCAACCTTATCACACCTAGGTGTGGCTGGGACAGGGTGAGACATTGCCCGCTTGAGTAAGGACTCATCATCTCATCCGTAAAACAATGAAAAAGTCCTCTCCTGTTGCATGAGGAAGCAGAACTCTGAGCAAAATGACAAACGATGAGCGAGGATCATTGGGCAACAGAAAGAAAAAATACGAGAGAGAAGAAAAGGAAGAGACAAAGAGAGAAAGAAAGGAGAATTAAAATCAAAGAGCATGTTTGCAAATTAACTTTGACTGCTCAACAAGGAGCGCGTGTTGACTGGGGGAGAGGATGATCCGATTTACTGGCACAGGCAAAGGATAGAAAGCAAGAGCAAGCGGCGAGGCACGCAAGGCAAAATAAATTCAATCATCTTTTCCATCAAGAGGAAAACCTTAGCCTTTCCCTCCACAAAAGACCCCCCCCCCCAGGCTTAAATCAATTGCAAACAAACCTGATTCCGCAACGACACACAGGGGGAATAAACAGTAGCTTTCAATTTAATTCAGCCCAACACCCTGGGAGAGGAAAACTTTCATCCATCACTTTCATGTGCCTCACAAGGCAGCCGCAACTCTGAGCGAGTAGCTGAATTGGTGACGGCAAGAAACAGTAAATATGTCTCAACAAGCTGCTGCGCCGACACAGTCAACATGTTTACAGCAGTGTACATTTGACAGACTGCGCCGAATGGCAAAGCAGCACATTCATGCTGAGAGCAAGCCTCTGTTACATGTGGGGAAGAGACCTGCAGGAGATTAAGGTCGAACATCAACCCTCTTTAAAGTCTTTGAACTGAAAGACATACTGCGATTCTGTTATTGTAGGTAAAAGTGGCATGATGCAGTTTGTACCCTAGATATACATAGATGTTGGAGGGCCGTTGCGTCAAAATAGGTTGCCAGTAGTTGCCTCTAAGGTCACACCAGAGCTGTTTGGTTCGCTTTAAACAAACCGTAGTGCGTTTTCTCCTATCGTCAGGTTCATTTGGGCAGGCGTTAAAGCTTAGTCGGAATCTGATGCGGACCGAACAAGGGAACTCTGGTGCAGTTTGATTAAGGTGTGACAGTAAAGCGAAAGAAGTTATAGACCAACGATACTAATTGGACCCAAAGATGGTGCATCATGGGAAAATGGATGCAAAAACAAACAGCACGTATTTGGAAATAAAATCAAGACGGCTCATCGTTTGTGTCACCAGGACAACGCTTAATAGTCTCTCACTCTGATCAGGACTCGCCCTCTTCTCTTGTACCATCTCGCTCACGTCACGTAAGATATGAAATGCTTGACCACTTGCTGCCTCGCCTTCCGTGCATTCTCAACACCTTCTTGTAAAAAATTTATTTCATATAAACGCCAAAGGTAAAAAGAGAGACAGGACTGCATAAAAGTGTTGCTGTTGCATTGTTTATGTGTCTGGTCAGGTGGATACCCCAGAGGAAGGGATGAATTTCACTCTCCCCACTTCTGTTCAAGAGATGAGAGGTCATTGCAACCATGTGACATTATACAGAAGATTTTGGTCCATCTGAAAAAGTACAGTGTGAAAGCGAACCAAACCAAATGAAAATGCAACAGTGCAATTTCTCTCCCCAATCGAACTGAGCCCGTCGGACTTTTAGGTGTGAAAACGACCTTAGATAAATGAACATCTTCCATAGCTCATTCAATAGTGCACTTCTGTTTTAAACTCTTTAGTTGTGGCATGTCTGTCCTGTTCTCATTTGGAGGCACCATTAAGCCATGCTATACATTGAAATGTGCCTGCCTTGCTGTTCACAGGTAAACCCTCAAACTATTTCAAGAATGTTCCTGCGCTTGAGAGGCAACTCTGCCGCCTCTCGTCCCATCCTGCCTCCATGCATTGCATCTGAATCAGCAGGTGGTCTATGTGGCCCCGTTTATCTGCCAAAGCCTACCTGGCTGAGAGCTGGTTCATTAACCTGCCCGAACTAATGATGAGCATAAGCATAGACGTGGCTTCTAAAACATATGAGCAAGTCGTGTGTGTGTGAGAGAGCAAGTGTGTTAAAGTGGGCTACTGGTGTTAAAGCACGTGCGCTTGCATGAAGTACAATTTCAACCGCCCTTGCTTCATGACTCGGTCCGACCACTTCCCCTCTACTTCCTGTCATTAATACACACTCAACCTTTCCTTCCTTCCTTCCAAAACATTCTCAGCAGTTTTTAGTCAATCCAGTAATAATTCAATTTAGCAGGACTGGCCA
The DNA here is from genome assembly GCA_001698575.1 of Mola mola. Taxonomy (NCBI): domain Eukaryota; kingdom Metazoa; phylum Chordata; class Actinopteri; order Tetraodontiformes; family Molidae; genus Mola; species Mola mola. The sequence continues at coordinate 23,712,453 of KV751334.1, forward strand.
GGTTGGCTCTGCCATTAGTTTGGAGGAGGTGATTTAAGATTGATGACTTGTGTCCCCCGGGATTCAATTCCCAGTCTTTTGCAGGGCGGGAAGGGGTGGGGGGGGGAAACCATTGGCCGGGGCCCTTCGGCAACAGCGGGTGTGGGAGTCATCCAGCGAATTAAGGTTCCGAATTGATTTCCTCCAAATTTGAGCGGACTAATGTGACAAGTGGCAGCTGTCTCAGGCAGCGGCCTCAGCTTGTCTCCTCCGGGCTCCTCACTGTGCCACTGTGCAGATGCAGGCAACGCAGGGAGAGCGCCGCACCGCTTTTCATGCTCACGCACACACACAAATGCGAGTGCACACAGGTTGTGTGCGCACGCGGGTTCACGTAGCCGCATCTCAGGATGAAGTCAGACAGAGGTGCTGCAAAAAAAACCCCAAAAAAAACACACTCGCCGCCCCTCCGCCCCTGTGACACAGTGCTGTGCGGAGCTGCTCACCCATCAAACTCAAGTCAGTGACACAAATTACAGCCGAGGAGTGGATGAGGGGAGCGTTGCTTGGCCCTGACAGAGACGCACACAGGTGCACCCACATGACTGCGGCGCTGAGGTACACACACAGCCACAGCCACACAGCACTGACAAGGAACGGGTCAACATGATGACACTGCTGAATAATGCAGGAGAAAACTGAGCGTAGTGAACAGACAGAATTGAGAGAGATGGTTGATACACACAGTAAATAAAAAAGGAGCGGAGGAGAGGCATGCATAGTGTACATACTGTATTCCTTTATAAATCACACACCTTGTCACAGACCCGTGAACCATCATAAGGATGTTTTATTCAGAGGGTGCTAAAAAAGGTTAAGACCCATTAATCCATGACTGTCCATTTCCCCCTGCATGAGGACAACCTTTGTATTTTATGTACTTTCTTCCGAAAGCAGGGAAGATTTCACAGCATCCAATCGCTCTTCCCCGGCGACAAACTAACGGGCAGCAGCAGACGTATTTGTTTTTAGCAGCTCCGTGTCTTGCTGCTCAGCTGTCTCAGTCAGCTGACAGGTAAGCAAACACTGTCTCTGTTTTAATAAAGAAAGGGAAAAGAAATGTGCGGCCCTTGACAAGTCAATGTTGGAATTGGTTTCACGCATGAACGCAGCCTTTAAGACAAAAGCACCTCGGGTAATAATTACAGTGTCAAGCTTACCCTGCCAAGTGTCTGACGATTGGCCAATATTTAGCTTTAATTAAATCAAAGCAGTAATGTAATTTCTCCAGAGTGAATTCCACACTGAGCGGGTTTCCAAAAACACACAACAATGGCTGAATAACGCGTTTCCTTTGTTTCTGTGCCTATTACAATGCCTATTGCTCGTTATGGCCCCGTACTCTACAAGCGCTGAAGGGAAGCTAACTCCCTGCTTCCGTGCAGGAGGAGAGAACCATATACTGCAGCTTTCTGAGCCGGTGTGTTTACAAATGTGGAAAAGAGCTGCAAATTAGCTGTAAACAATTGAAAACTGTGTCCAGGGGCCCTTAATAGCATTCCCGGGGGGCGGTGGGGGACACGCACTGGGGTGTGTCTTGCTGTTCTTCTCGAACCAATCTGGTTTGTTCAAAGTCCTAAAGCTATTAACACTCGCTTTAACAAGTGCACTGTAACATATATGACTAATTTGTCTTTTAACGTTCTTAAAATTGCTTTGTCATTTCTGAAGGCAGCATAATGTGCCAACATACTCAGATTTTATCAATTACAGCTTAATAGCTGTACTAGTACTACATATATGTCTTTTTTCATCAAAATTTGAACATGAATACAAACATTACAGGCACTAACATCACATTCTAGATGAAGTGGGAACAAGTGAAGGCTAAGTGCTCCAGTGAGGGTTTACGTCAGTCTTATTGATCAATGTTAGTGTTAAAGTTAAGCTGAGGCTTTATTGGGCACCATAATAAGTCGTGCAAGCAGGCAGCTCAGAGCTTCAAATTTCTTCATTAATCTGTGTATGCAAAGTGTATGTGTTTCTTTCTCCTCGACCAGGGAATTGAAAGTGGCGTCTGTCTGTTTGGACTGCAATACACAGCACATTGGTGGCAAAAGGTCAGCACAAAAGTAATATGGGCATTAATATTCCTAAAGCAAACTCACAGCCTCTGTGTGTTAAAGTTTTGAGTGAGGTCTGCACAAAGTTCAATAACACCTCTCAGTGTGTGATCTACACCTGGAAAATTTCACACACAGGCACGACCGTCAGCATGAGCCTACAAACAGTGAAACACACGCACGCATATATGCACATAGCGAAATTCTAAATTATATGCGTACGTGAATATTATGGATGTCTTTGAAGCTACTGATCAGCAAAGAGTGCCGCAGAGGAGAGGGGGCTGTGGGGTATAAACGATTGTAAAACAGTTTAAAAAGAGCTTGAAGTGCAAAAAATAATAAATAAATTCATTTAAAAAATGGAGGGTTCTGTCGAGTGCTAAGGAATGTAATCACTGTTATGATGTGAGGAAGGATTTGACTCTACAAATTCCTTTAAACTGTCGAACACTGTATGTAAACACTGCCGCAAATACCAAAAGCGGAGTCAAACGGAGTACTGCATATGTGACGCTATTTTCTGTGGCTGCATGTTTAGGAATTTGTATAAAGTAGAGGAGAGTTTTGCCTGCAGGTTTTACTTTGGATGTAATATAGAAAAGTAACCATCTGTATTAAAAAAAGAAGAAAAAATGTTTCTATGTTTTTATGGCAGATAATAAAGCTTTTTTCAGCTTTTACTCACTTCAATATTCCCGAATGAAGGCAGGAAGCTGAGTGTTCCTTCTTTGGAGCTTTGGGGCATAGCAACACATGTGCTTAATTAATCCAGGGTACAATTAGCTATTGTTTCAGTTGCAGTTGAGTGCAACAGGTGGTTCTCCGCAGTGCAGATTGAGCAGAGGTGCAGGCACGTGTTAAAGTCTCTTACCTCAGGCCACGTGAGCAGAACCCCTCCTAATGATCTTTTAAATGCTGTTGATCATGAAATGATCAATTTGCTAGTGTCAAGCGGTGGCTTTGGAGTTTGGAAACACGGTTAATAAACCAGTTAACCAGCATTTGATGATTACCTGGTACACCTGTCTACAGCATAAAAAAAAACACAGTAGTTTTTAGAAAGAGACATAAAATATCTTCCTAATTGATAAAGGCATCACTGATAGCAAGAGCAGAATCGATTTTCTCAGTGTTTGGCCAAAGCCAAGACAAAGACCACCTCACAATTACACATGCAACTTTGGTTCCAAGTGTGAACTAAAACAAGACGACACAGTCAAGCGGTCTCATTCCAAAGGCCTGTCATGATATTCTAAAGGGGAAAAAAAATAATCCCATTATTTTCTCCTCACAAGAGGTTTCTTCTATCAACTTGTGATATACGCTGGAAGCCTCTTTTGTGAGCCCTCAAGAAGCAATACAGAAAAAGTAAAGAAAGAGAAAAATAGAAAAAAAAAAAAAAAAAAAAAAGCAAAGCCTCCCACCCTGATCAAGCTCGGCTGGACTGTGTGTTTTTTTGGGTTGTTTTTTTTTGCCAAAGCAGTTGCCTGGGTGATGCTTCACAGACTGTGCTGACCTTCTACAATTTCCAACCGTCAATCCAAATAGGAGCCCCTTATCTCATCTTCTCCCCCACTCACTCCTCCTTCTTTGTAGATGTGCACATCTTTTTATTCTAAATCCAGTCATTATTGTTCCTCTCCACTGGCCAGCAAGAAAAGCCCTGCTGAAGTTGGAGAGTTAATTGAGCATGGCTCTCTCACTGCTGGCTCTCGGGGCTGGAGTGACTGGCTCCACTGTCTGGCTGCCCGCCTTGCTGGCTGGCCATCTCTCTGCTCGACGTATTTGCCTAGATTGCCAGTGCAGGGCCTGGCTGAGAATATCTTGTCCGCTGGACTTCACTTGAGCATTCATGCCTTGGCTGCAGCAGCATCCGCTCATTACGGAGAGAGAAGTGTCAGAACTGGAGAAACCAGACGGCTAAGACTCCTCTAATGTAATCTGGACATAGAACTTTTTCCTCCTTAATGATATGATAGCTTGACTTTATTTGAACTGCTGGCCTTTCAGGCCTAACGGCTTGAAGTTACTGTACCACGGATTTCAATGCGTTGCCGAGCGGAAGGCCAAACTTATCTGGAAGTGCTTTAATATGCGAGTCTTTTGTGCTTTCAAGGTGTGAAAATGGATATTATCAAAGTGCAGACATTCAGGTACAACAATTAAACACACACACTGAGAGTTTGATATATCTGACAAAAGCCTAATCTGAAATGTTTTTTCCCTCCTTTGGGGAGCTGAAGGTGAAGCCAGTTAGCTGCCATTATTTGGTTTAAAACATTCCCAGCAGTATCCAACATCTCTGCCTATTTGATCCACTTTGAGCATGTCTCTCTCCTGGATGCATTCATCCTCCCTAAACTCCTGAGTTGGAGTGGTTCGCCTCAGGCAGAGGAAGCAATAATGTGAACCCTGGAGAGCTATTCAGAGTGAGGAGGAGAGTGGAGAGGAGCCTCCTCCACTGTTCTCCTCCAGCGGGCCGTTTGGGAGGCTAAACGGCGCCGATATCCCTTATTAAACCATCTGCCTGATGCTAATTAGATTATCAGAGATAAAGAGAAGGAGTTTTCTTTGTACATTTTAATGAGATAATGTGTCAGGCAATTGCGAGCAGAAGCGTTATTTTCCAAGTGCAAAGACTTTTTAGGTGAAAGTGTACAAGAATGAACGGATGGGGGGGGGTGATTAATAGTGCTTATCTGGAAACATCTTGCCTACACAAGAGAAAAAGAAAAGAGATAAGGGAGTAAAAGACAGTGTAGGTCTTCCAGCGACTTCCTTTTCTTCACAAGCTTTACAAAATCCCATACTTTGGCTTTAAAAAGAAGTTTTACCCTCCTCATTCAAGGATCTTTCAAGCCTTCTGACCATAACTTTCTGACTACATCAGATCAAATTTTGCAAAAATCATCACCTTTAGCTGCTGCTGCTGCTGAGTTCCACCAACATGGTGGTTCCCTGGGCTGCTCAGGCAGATAGACTTCCAGGCTAAAGATAGTCTTTGAAACTCTTGCCCCTAATGAGAGCGAGGAGGGGGACTATTGATTAGACTTGTCACCAGAGAAGAACATAAAAGTACACATTCAATAAGGGACTTCATATTGCGTCCAGCTAGTGTAAAGGTTAAGTGCTGGAGAATATCGCCAGGATCAATAATTGTCTGCAACTTCACGTATGGTCCACCATCACTGCAGCCTTCACAGCAGACTGGAGTCACATATGAAATGCCACAGAAGGCTTATGGGACTTAACAGACCTATTTAAAACACAAATTTTACAGGCTGCAGCCTGTTTACTGTACAAGACTAACAGTCTGAGGGCGCCGGAACGAAGATAATCCAGTTACAAACTGCCAACGGATAGTAATCGAAATCGGAGCTTCTTAAGATTTGGTAGCCCACCTACATAAATGCTGCATATTCTCTTTTAACAATAGATATATTCAATTTCCATATGGTAATGGAAGGCGAGAGGCTCCTTAAGCAAGACAAATGAAGGGTTTGCAGCACTGAGTAACAACATTAGCTGGCTAATTAAACAACAGCGGAGGATGCCACTGACTCGCCATTATGATGGAATGTGGTTTAATTGATAAGGTTAACTGCGCAGAAAAAAAATAAAACCTCAGAGTGTCTCCATGCCAGGGACATGTATCGCTCCCAACAAACAATTTCCCCCTTTCAGTCCTATCGAGGCAAAATGATATGACTTTCCACGACTGCATTGTCTTCATCCCGATGGCAAGTCTATCCACTTCACGCATGAATGCACAATGAAATGGAGAGAGCAGCAGTATTATGTAGCCCACAGCATTGCTGGGGTGACTGCAGTGTTCACAAAGGCGCAACCAAGTTTTAGTCTGACAGGGGAGATGAAACAAATGCACATAAAGAAGTTGTTTTAAGTACCGCTCAGTGATGGAGATTAGTGTCGAATGAGTTCAGCATTCGATACTGTTTGTATTCCAGGATTGTTAGAGACTGAAAGGGGAAAACACAGCAGGCCAAACTGTCATTGCAACCGAATCAAACCCAGCGAATGATTGCTTACAGTCCAAAAATAACACTTAACACTTGTTTTTGCAGTAAGTCAGGAGAAATCATTGTCTTCAAGTCGAACCTATTTTTTAAACAGGACAGCAGACTCGTAACACAGTATTTCTACTGTGTATTATTAGTACTTAGAGCTATGCTGGAGGGTTTCGCATATGGTGGTTTATAAGTGACAAAAACACTGTCAGACCACTAAAAATAAACACCTGCTCTGCTGCTCTTCCTTGAACTTCATGACCTCCACAAATATGGGTGTGATTTTTTTTTGTTTTTTTGTTTTTTTTTGGTTCACTCAAAAGCTGTTTACTACATCGCGGGCCATATGCCTATTAGACATTCTTGTAAATATGCTTTTACTGGGGTAAAGGTTGAACGCCCAACTGTTTGGTTATGGGCTCACCATTAACCCTTTACCTCAATAACGAGATGGGGAATGCGAGGGAAGAGATGCAGGTGGGCGCCCTCGATACAAAACACAGAGGGGCAATGAGGTCAGGTAAGAGATGTGATGTGGAGCTTCAGTTAGAGTGTCTGAGCATGTGCCAAAACCAAAGCGTGGACATCTAAGTATCTTTCAGATGTCTCTGAAAAATCCCTATAAAGGTTCTTTATCCATATTATAATACACTGATTAGCCATAACAGAAGGAAACCACTGACACTGACCATCACACTACATTCCTATGTTCTCACGGAAAACTTTGGGTTCCCAGCATTCATGTGGACGAACTCGACCCATAAAACTTACTTGCATAGCTTCAGATAATGTAAACCCCCTCATGGCAACCACATTCCCTGATGGCTGCGGTCCCCCCAGCAGGAAAATGTGCCCTCTCACAACGATAGAAAGGTCAAGGGGTTGAACGGGTCTCCATCTCCATCCCAATTTTATTTGACATGCAAGTCAAATCCATAAATGCCCCAGCTTGTAAAGACTCAGAGGATCCACTGGCACCACCCTGAAGCTAAACAACAGTACATAGTCCAGGTAGACACAGGTACACCCCCCAGAGGTCATGTGTCTATGTCTCGACAGGCAAGAGCCAATCAGGTTTTGATATGGGGAATTTTGAGGCAAAGTTGACACTTTAAGCTCTTTGTCATGTCCCTCGGGCCCGTTCCGGGTTAATTTTGTGGTGTG
>KV751334.1:23719971-23761120 GCA_001698575.1 Mola mola
TGATCAATGTTATTCACTTCAAAAACAGGGATTTGAATGTTTTGGCTGTTCTGTGTACAGCGTTGCTTACAGAAAACACATAAAATGTTGTGCACATACAAGCACTTATCCCCACACCCCATGTTGGCATTGCTAACTGCAAACCTTTTTGTTAAATGTCAAAACTATCTCAAGTTTAAATACTAAATTGACAAAAAGAAAAATATACTATACAGTATATACATATGTGCATGTGTATATACGTTTTCATCACTGGTGGAAGAGGAGAATAAAGAGGAAACACTGCACTTCTGCTTTGGAAGAAATGACGTGGGTAAAGTTATATCTTCTAAGAGCACTCACCAAACAGAGGCAGCGTACTGCGTGTAATCGTTTGCAGTCAGTCTGTTATTTATTCACAGTACGATGCTGCCAAGGACGGTTTTGAAACAACTGTAATGATCAATAATACAATTCTTTGATTGTACATATTGTATAAGTGTTAATTATTCACTAAACAAAGTGACATAAAAGTCCATTAGTGTTGCTCTTCCACAACAAGAGATTACTGCGAGCATAAACCCAATCTTATGAATTACGTTTTATCGGCGTGGTGTTTAAAAAATGCATGGTACAAAATATTTATCTTTATTTTTCAAAGGCTGGGGATGCAAATCTCAGATGATGAGCTCTAAATGGATGGCATCTTTTCAAAAATGTATGCAATGCACAAAGCCCTTTCCCAGCATACAATTTGAGAGGCTTTTTTCATGAATTTCTTATGAAATGTGGGTTGACAAATACGAAAACATAAATATTGAAAGCATTTACAGCATTTTACTTTATGAGTTGACACATTTAATATGCTGATTAAAAGCCTACAGTTCTAAATTACTGTGCGTGACTATGTTGGTGTGCATGTGCTTGTGTGTATGCATTGTATGTCTAAAGGCACTTAAAATGCATTCTGCAGAGAGAAGCTCACTTAGAAAAACATTCTCGTACCTCAAGGCTTCATAAACACTCCAACATTACACAGATAAGATGCTGCCGTGCACATTGTACGACTTCAAAACATGCACTCATTGCATTCATCAAAACCCACGTGTCTTATTGGAATGGAAGTGCATTAAGCCTTAACACAAACACCAGAGAAGCCTAAACACAACAGCCAAGTCTACCGCACAGGCACGCACAGAGCATCAATGTGGACGCAAAAGACTGGGGAAGATTAACATTTAAGTGCTTTAAAATACAAAATTATAACAAAGCGACGAGGCAAAATGTTGAAAGAACACACTGATAAGCAGATTTTGCACGATGTGCTTTTGTGTTTGTGATAGGATGAGGCCCGGTGCAAGCTCCAGTTTGACTATTTGACAGAAACACAAAGAACAAAAGATGCTAACGGCTACAGTGAGCTGCAGGTGACATTTCAGGGGGAAAGAAAGATTTGTAACAGAATTATATTCAAAAGAGCACATCTACAGTCATTTTGAAACCTTACACCCCCTCATTCTTTTGTGGGGAACACACCTCACTGCAGGGAATTCCGCTCCTTACTTTTGACTCGTTTAATATTCAGTCTTTGACAAAAAGAAAAAAAAGAGGCACACCTCTTTTGCTCAGAAAGAAAATGGGTAGATTGTCAGAGAAGAAAAACGATAAATAGCACTACAACTAGTGTGATTGAACCTTGTTGTGTGAAGATCAGAGGGCCCAAATCACACCTGACAATTCAAACACCAAAAAGTTATACACATACACACACACGCACTTCATGTGTCCCCTGTCTTGCTCTCTGGGGTGCTGCTTTATTAATGAGTTTGACACATTAAAAGCATCCTGAGGACAGGAAGTGTCACTCATCAAAAAAGGCTGTTTTTGAACCATCTTAGCGCATGTTAAAGAATTATTCCCTTTCATAAGGACAAGAGACAATCGGTGATTGCCAAGGTTTTTTCAAATGACCAGACCGTGAATCTTCATTCTCAGACATGGCATGAATATTGTATGTGTAAGTGTGCAAAGGTGGCTCGCCGGGTGGAATAGAGGCAGGACTGAAGGCTGCAGACATCCGCTGCTGTTCATTTAGACTGTTTGCAAAAGGAAAGTGTGTGGTTTCGCCAGCGTGTGAGTGAAAAAGAAACAACATGAGCGAGTGATTCATTTCATTGATTTAATGCAACGGTTTGGGTAACTACAGATAGGCGTAAACCATGAATGAGTTGTACAGATCAATCAAATGGATTTTTTGTGAATAAAGTTTCGGTGTAGGCTCAGTAACAGCTACTTGCTCAGACTAACCTGCCAAGGCCAGTAATAACAAACCAGCACATGACAGGTGAATGAAAGCCTTACCACACATGGCAAACACCATTGAATCAACCTGCAATCATCTGGCCCCTCGCCTCCTTACAGAAACACACATAAACTTGCACACCGCTCTATAACTTACACCCATGCTCAGAGCCTGGTGGACACCACAATCCCATGCACAAGACTGACACAAAAACACACACAGCACTGCTGGCATGTGATCTCGCCTAGGCCTTCCTGGACTGGAACAAATAATGGGGGGGAAGTCGACTGCGGGGTTTCGAAGTTGTCAGTGACATTGTGTCAGGCTGGCATCTCCCTCTACCAAAAACACACACCTTTGCTCCCCCTTTTCTAAAACAGCATAGGGAACAAGGCCTTTGAATAATAAATACTCCCAGGTTTCCACCCGACTCTGGCCAGAGATGCCCGTCCAGCAAACGATGTTGATGTGTAGAGGAGGAAGGAGCCCGGATGAATACAGGATACATGTTCACACACAACACAGGTACTGAACAGGGCGCTTTGAGGAAGCGAACTGGGCCTGCAGAGCAAGGGAGCTAGTGGCCTGAGACTTCAAAATCCTGTGTACGCACAGACACCTGACTGAAGGTGCTGCAACTGCAAAACAAGGAAGAAGATAAATAAAAAGTTGAGAATACTTGTCTTAAGTTTTTGGAAAAGAACTATATGAATGGAATATTCCTAATGAAAGCAACAATGTGGACTGAGGTGGTGGTGAGCTGAGCAGGGCTTGGCTTATACTTCAGCTGCCTGATTTCCACAATCAAAATAAGGATTTGTTAAGAGTTGTGCAAATTTTCCTCAAAGTCTGAAGCCCAACGGAGACAAAGTTGATGTGAACTGGTCCTCGGTGAGTGGCACAAGATGGCCCCATGCTTCGCTATTCCTCAGGTGTAAAAGGGGACAGTGGGGCTTTACTGATGAACAGGGGCCATTGTAGTGGTTGATGTGTCCATCATCGGCCGATATTTAATCCTCCGCATCTGCAGCGCGGCCCGAACATGACAGAAAATCATTAGCCACCGTGGGCCGTTAACTGTCACATGAGTGATTGAATAGGCAGTGAGCCATGGAGTTTGTATGGCAGTTAAACGTCCGACCGGAAGATTCGTGCTGGCAGTCCATTGAGGTCAATGATGAGGCAAATTTGGCAGACAGCCTCTCCCACTCTCTGAGGGATGGTGTTCTTTGATGTCTAGCAGCTGAAGTGGGAGCATGCCGGGGTCAAGTCTGCATAGTCTACATCAGTGGTGGCAAGTACAGCCAGCAATGAAATTGCATTTACTCAATACAACGTTGCTACTTTATATTAATGTTTTCTGCTGCTTTATGGTTCTAGTCCAATGCAATTCATAGGCACCTACTGTTCTTTAAAAAAGTGCCAGGTTTCCATCCAAAGTAGTTACTTTAACCACATTTTCAATGCCTGACTTTATTTTATCAGCAATTTCAAAACTATGGTACTGCAACATTTTTCACAGACGTAAAATTTATCCGAACAGAAAATTAGATTTTCATATATGAGACTTCAACACATCGTAACTAATTTCTATGTTGGCTGACACACGCATTTAAAAAAAAAAAAGAAGGTATTTATGCTAACACTTTTAATGAGCAGTGCATTATGAAGTCCTTCACAGTGTATCATAATTTTTTATGACTACACTCATACAGAAAACACACTGTCATAATACTCTATGATACACAAAACACTCATGATGCAGGGGATTTTTTTTTATTATAGACATAAAAATATAATACACTTTACTTAACACGCACAATGCTAATTTTTGATACCGAACAGACAGTTAGTGCATACTATACAGGAAATACTGACTACAGTTGAGTACAGGTAGTGATAATGTAAAATAAGCCCCATCAGTAAACCACCACTTTTTAAATAATGAAGAGCCTCAATAAAACATTTTATTAAGATAATTTAGATGTTTGATGAACGGTAATATAGTGAACCAGGAGGCGCTGCATGTTTGAGTGTTGCTCTAAAGTATTATAAATGCATTTTGATACACTGCAAACGCACCCGTAACAGATTATAGATATCATGTTAATAGATCTATCCACATGGATGGAGAGAAGACGCCTGCATGCATGCACAGACTCTGAGAGGTAACACTCGGCATGAGCCATATGACAAATCCAAGTAAGTAACAATATTGTTTCAATGGACAGTCTAAAAGTAAACATTCTGTTGCACATTTTTTACTTGAACAGCCACCCTCTCGCCACGCACATCCTCCGCACCCCCATTTCTCTCTTCTCTTCACTACGGCTTGACATCCAGACCTTGACCTGTGTAACCTCCTCATAAGATGGGTTGTGTTATCCACTAGGGCTGAATCTCCATACTGTTCCCCTGTGGCCTCCGTCTGTCTCGGACAAAGTAGGAGGCCATACTCCTTCCCTGTCTGTGATGTGCTTGTGTGTGTGTGTGTGTGTGTGTGTGTGTGTGTTAGTGTGTGTGTGTTAGTGTGTGAGAGAGGAGCTGATGGTGATGGTGGTAGTGGTAGGGAGGGCCTTCCTCTGACGTACACAGTCCGGTTTAAGAGGACGGATCACAGATACCATTAATGCGAGATACTTTTCACCAGGCTGCGCGTTCATTGAAGCCACTACCGTCAAATGTTTCTCTCTATTTTCCCTTTTTATTAAAGGCATACATGAAAGAGGGATGGGGGTGGGGGTGGGGTGGAAGCAAATTGTCAAATTATAAATTAAGCTGCTGCTGCTTCAATTATTTGCTTGGTTTGATAATAACGTGGTTAATTTTTGATCGAGGTTAATTACAAGAGGGTTAATGGCATTCTTATAAAAAAAAACCAAGAACTCATCACGTTTTTCCCACCAAAATTACAGTGACACACACCAGCCAAACATTTTCTGCAATGAATTTGTAATTGTTAATAAATATCTTACAATTCAGTGGGCACGCGGGCTGAGGCCATGTTTGGGAATGACATTTGAACAGATCCTGTAAGAATAATTGGGATAGCTCACTTCTCGTCGGAGGTAATCTGACTCTTGCTGTCATTGATAGGTGGCCAATTTATTTCATGAAGTGGGCCAGATATTGCACTTGGTGCACACGCTGTTATTGTGTGTGGGAGAGAGAGAGAGAGAGAGAGAGAGAGAGAGAGAGAGAGAGACGGGAAAAGGGACAAACAGGGGGCAGGTAGGTGTGATCCTTCATTCCCACTGCAGCTGCTTGACGTCGAGCCCTACGGGGCATGATTACTAGGCCCTGGGTGATCCTTCAGCTCTCCGCCTGACACTCGCTGCCTGTCCCCTTCCCTTGTTCCCCTTACATCCCGCCTTCCTCATCCATCTCGGGAGAGCCTCTTTCCTTTACTCCACCTCCCTCCCTTTGTAAGCTTTTTTTTTTTTTATGTTGTCACAGTGTTTTATTTACTCCTGTAGCCTTGCATCAGTCTTGGTAACGCCTTTCTGACAGCGCGATAAATACAGCCGCTTGTCTTTTTTACAGTGCTCAGGACACTTACAGTTAAAGTCTCCTTGAACACCTCTATTTATCAGAATTGTGACATGCATTCGCCGCATATGTGAGTCCCCTGTGCCACATTTCAGCCGGGCAATTAGATTTCTCGTGCCGAGCAAAAAGTGGTACATACGTTTTAAGCTTGAGAAATAAAATCTTAGCATCTTTGCATTCCCATGTACCAGTTAGTTGAAGTAAGAAGCCGAGCGCAACAAAGCGGGAAGGTTATAAGTGTTGTGTTTACTGTCAAGAGACCGTTTTTACAGATTGTGCTGTGATTTTGTTTGCCCCAGCAGTGTTGTAAAGACCAAACAGGGCCCAGGGCTTAGCTTTGGAACACTACTGCAAAAGGATGACCTGCGAGCATTTCTACATTACATGTTTGGTTTTTTTTACCACCACTTATGCCAAGACTTGTTATATCAACTGACCACAGGAAACCGGAACAGTACTAAAAGAAGTTTGATATGTGATACGCGTTTCCCTAACTCATGCTGCGTTGAAACAGTAGAGATGATATTTTATTTTGAGGGTGTATTGAAGAGGATGATCGCCCAAATGACAGCTTTTAATAATGGGAATTACATTTGATAGGTATATCTATATTGTAAAAATTTAAATTCATCACCTACACACACTTTCTGCAAAGTTTGAGAAAAAGGGTGCAAACCCACTGGAGCATTTTTGTTCATTGTGAAGAACGTAATTTGAGAGACTAAACTTTAAAACCACACGTAGGGACAGCTGCTGACGAAAAATGTGATGGAGAGAGAGGCGATAAAGTTACTTAAATCCAAGCTCATAGTCTCAGGGTTTAATCTCCTCTTGTTATAAGGACACAAGGGACTTGCGGTGACTTCTTTAGAAGACTAAAATATTACCATGATAGGCTAGAAACATGCTTTCACGCTCTATCCAGCGGAGTTCATATAGACATGCTTCGCTTAAAACCACCTTGTTAACAAAAAGCGAGAGAACAAAAAAAAAACTGCGCCCTGCAAAAATCCTGACACTTGTGCAATGTGCCTACTTGGATTTTTCAAACCCTTGTCTTTTTCTTTACCATAATAGATGTCAGTTTTCTCTGATGTGGCTCGAGCAAGGGGGGGGCAGCATGTAGGGTCTCACTTTTTCTGCATTTGAAGCTATCACTCAGCGGATCTGTGTTGTTCCACATCAAACGAGGGAGACATTCGCAGCATCACCTGCAGTGCGCTCCAAAGGGATGAAGCAAAGTATCTTCAAATCACTTGTCCAAGACATTTCCCCCTATTAAGGCTGCCTCCACGCAGGCTTTAAGGCGGAGACAGGCCCTTTAGATAAGCTAACCAAACCCGAGTGTTACAGCTGGGAGATCAGACACACACACACACACACACACACACACACACACACACACACACAGAACACAGCCTGTGTTCTCTCACAGAACTTCCTTAGAATGGCGTGCCATTAAAAAAAAGGGTTGAACTTTTTAACACCAGCAAATGATTAGAATTACTGATTTTATATAAAAGCAAAGAGCGAAATATGTAAGGCATTATACTACCCACAAAGGATCACTAAGCACTACAGTTGCAGAGACTTTAGACTATTAATAATTTGATTATTACAGTACATGTTCAAATTGTTAACAGAAAAATTTGATTTTAGTTTATTTCTCTTAATAAGCTAACTGACAGTTGACAATCAATAAAATGGAAATTGAGCTAATCATTTCGTGTTTTATTTCTTTTCTGCTCATTTTTGAATGGGCTGTAATTAAATTGTTTCATCTCTCCGCCAAATAGGTGTGTGTGCTCAAGTGTTTGTGTGTCTATTTTATCAGTCTAAATGTGTATGACTCCCAACAGTGAATATAAGGTACCATCACTACAGAGCTGGATGCATTTTGATTTGTGTGTGTGTGCGCCTGTGTGTGTGTGTGTGTGTGTGTGTTGTAATCTCAGCAGCAGATCATGTTTTCCAGGCCTCAGATGAGGCAAAGCAGCTTTGGCAGCGGGCCGTTTCATCTCAGGCACTGGGGCCCAAAACAAAGAGAAAATGATTGATTGGATGATGAATTATTTAGAGGTGGAGGGCTGAGGAATGAACCAGCCACGTTGGAGAGAGAGAGAGAGAGAGAGAGAGAGAGAGAGAGAGAGAGAGAATGAGTTCAGCTTCCCTTTATCACTTTCTCTCCTTGCAGAAGATGGCAATTCAAGTAAAAACTTGCCCCTAATTGTACTAATGCGTGTCACCGCAAATTTGCCAAAATAAAATATTGATGTGGACACAGTGACAGGGCTGCATAGAGCTGAGTGCTGATGGGAGAGGAGAGGTGTTTGCTCAGGGATCTATAAGACGTTTGAACCTACATGTAACATTACACCAAAAACAGAGGGGGGAACAGCCATCCTCAGCTCCAGAGATTTATCCTTTCCGCACACTCTGTCTGCATCCCCACGCTTCCAAATCTCCACCATCACTGAATGTTTACCTTCAGCTCCTCTACCTGCAGACGACACTTTTAAAAATGCAACATGAAAACGACACACTTCCTAAAAATGTCAGCAAGACGCAAAAAGCCACAGACCCTTTATGTGATACCCAGTTGGACCACAGGGGGCACTAATGTGATATGTGAGGAAAGAAATGGATGAGAGAGGAGAGAAAGAGAGACAGAGAACAGAGGGGAGGAGAGTGGGGGAGACAAGGGATGGGAGAGAGAGAGAGAGAGAGAGAGAGAGGGGAGAGAGAGATGCAATGAGGCAAGGCTACAGGGATGAACGCAAAACGTCTCTCTCCCTCCGTTTTTTTCAATATCCCCTCCTCATGAAATTTCATTTGGATTGTAAATGTTCAGTAATTTACCATCATAAATGTGTAATGGGCCCCTGAATCCAATGACATTGTGCTGGCTAATCAACTCATTTGAAAATGAATATACATCTATTAAAGGGAACTCAGCATTTCCCCCCTTTGTTAAAACTGGCATGCTGTCAAACACAGGAGCACTTCCTAAAAGAGACGTTTCAGAAAGATCCTCTTCAGGGAAAAAAGGGAAAAAATAATCCACTCATCAGATGTTTTGATGTTAAATCGAGATGATGAATGAGATTAAGGGCTTGTGCTGAACTCCCAATTTGTTTTGTCATTTGAAATCTAACATATAATTGACTTATGAGAAAAGGGCCTGCGTGAATCCTTCATTCAAAAAAAAAAAAAAAAATTAAAACAGGGACAGGAAGTTAATGACTTCATTTTAAGATGGGGAAAATGTAGCAAAATTAAATTCTTGAATTTTAAACAGTTTCTGGGTCACACGCCACACAGACACAGAATCCTCCAGAAAAAAGAAAAAACACACAATAATACATACACTGTAGGATTACCGCTTCTTATCTAAGAGAGACGGGGCCCGAGGCACTACCTACAAACACTTAATCAAAAACCAAGTTCAACTTGTGACTCTTAGAAATAGAGAGTAATAAAGAGAGCGTGGAATGCAAATTGCAAAATGTGGCCAGTCTGTAAATGCATGTGTGACTCTCAAAGCAAGCAAATCAGCCCGTAGTTAAAATTCCAAATAAGTTTATGTGCACTTCAATTATCAGCTCGCAGACCTTCTGTCAGGCGACGAGACACTTCAAGCCAGTGACAATAGGCAACATATTATTCTTGTCAGGTTGAAACAATGTACCGTACCTCACAACTTTTTACGAGTGCTTGCGCTTAAGGCTGCAAATAAAGATAATTCTGCTGATAAGGCGGACAATTATTTTGTCAATTACAAGTATGTAGAAGTATGTCACACAGGTGTGAAAATGCTCTTTGCAGTTTTCAAGAGTTTCCGATTTCTGAGTCGGGCTCTGCGTTGTTGTTATTATTTAATGCGTGGTTATTGAGTTTCTTAGTGTTCGTAAATCTTTTTCAGAATGGCCATTTTGGGGAACGCTGATGTTCTCAGTTATACGTTCCATCGAGGCCAAAGAGAGACAAGGTGCTCGTCCTGAATGTGTTGTGTTGTGTCAATTGTACCAGTGTTCGCTTGTGTCTTTTTGTCAATATGGTTGCTGTGAAAAACATCTATCCCTTTTTGTTACTCATGTTTTGACTGGTAGTTTCTTATTTCCTCTATTCTGTTTTTCCTTTTTCCCTGCTCTGCCTGTGTCCGTTTTGATGACAGTATCAGCGACTGTGAAATTCAGCTTGTTTCCCTCTTATCCAAAGAATGGTTTGTTTATGGCTCTGTGTGCAAACTAAAGGTGCTCTGAATAATCAACTTATGCCTTATTGATTCTAACATCCGTCGCAGCACTTGCCAATAGTAGGAAACAGAACTTTTTGGGGGGAATTTCCTAAAGCTGCAGTTTGTAAGATTGAGGAGCCATTTGCTCTGCCTCCATGCCCCTCCCTGCAGACAAAGCTGCCATACACATGGCTGCAATCAATCTAATTCTTTATCTTTCACAATCTTCAACTGTCGGGGTTTTTTTGTTGGGTTTTTTTTTGGTGTCTTTGTGACGTTTGTTCAGGAATGGGGAGTTTTTTCATTGCTGGTAGTCGTTTGCCTTGCTAAAGCCATTGAAGCAAGAAGGGGCTACTCACTCACAACAAGTGACTGACATGTCTTCAGACTCTCTCTCTTGGCACTGAGTGGTTATTTTTTTCACAGAATATTCATCTCATTTATTAGTCAGGAAAAAGTGATAATTTTAGCAGAAATGATGGAAAGATATCTTTATAAAAGTCATGGACTGCACCTTTAAAGGTACCTTCTGACATTTTTTTGACAACCAGCAGCACTATTGTGCAATGTTTTTGCAAATAGACCTCTGAGAGACACTACACAATGACAGGAGATCGTCCATAAGGTTTTAGCACCAACCAGTATTACTGCTCCACTTTCTCCACAGTTCTTCTTAATTCCTCTCTTTTCGTCTATCCCAACTCCCTTTCCCCACTGCCCATTTCCCATCCTGATATAGCAATCAAGGGAAGTAACTCATTTATCAGGTCCGACGGCAGCAGTTTGCGACAATGTGAAGTCGCTTGGTTAGCCGGAATACTTGGCCTTAGGCTACTGCCCTGTTGTAAGGTCATTGTAATTATATCTTGGCTCACAGTCGTCGACTGTACCTTTGAGGTTCATATGTCCTTCCCCTCCATCTTCAAAAGTCCTTACTAGCACCATTTGCTGATGATATCATTCAAAAAAAGTCTTATCCAACACCAAATATTAGGCTCTGTGTGTGAATATCGATTTATATGTGGACTCAGATGGGTTGGAATGAGTCTGATTCCCCTAACTTCCTCAGTGATTACCTTGTGGAAATAGAATATTAGAGTTCAGTGATTGCTGTAGACGGAAAGTGCAGGGCTCGAAAGACCACTTAAGATTGCTAATCTCAGACCTTAAACTCACTCTAACTTCAATTACAGGATTCTGGAGGGAGAAAAAAGAGAACAGGGATGACCTATTGATAAACGTACCGTATATCTGTCATCTCATTTCTTTTAACATAACATGGATGCCTCTTGCATACTTATGTCTTAACTTGTGGTGTAAAAGAAATACAGAAGATGCTTTTTCTTTCCTTCTTCCATTTATTTCTTGTCCATTTATTTGTTTCTTGAATACAGAAAGAGATTTACTTTTTAATGAACGAAATCATTTAGCTGAATTATTGGTGGGCATTTGTCTAAATTAAATCTTGCTTGTTTGAATGATCAATTAATCATGTTTGCTTTTGCATTATCAGGTACATAGAGCGTGCCCATTTTACCTAACCCATTCACATCCAGTACTTGTTGATAAAGCTGCCATTTTGACATGCAGAAGATCAGTAGTTCACTCAGTGAAATTGAGTGAATTCAGTGAAAATTGGAAGCAGTCAGAGGAACTAAGTTTCCTAAAAAAAATAATATTATTTGTAGAACCAATAAATTACGCATGAGTAACAAGAGGCCAATAAGTCAAAAGTTCAACGAAAATGCAACCTGTGGGTGGGATTCAGTATGTTAAATAATGTCATAAACCTCAGCCCCACAAAATATATATGCCATTACAGACCAAATTACATATCACAGTCAAGGATTCGTATAGTTTTTCCAGGACAAATCACACGTTTGGAAAAACCCACACCGTTACGTAACACCAGAGGCCAAGTATAAGGGCCGCTGGTTGGTGAAGCGCCGCTATAGGATAGCCTACGTACGGTAGCTGTTCCTACTTTCCATGACACTTGAACGCACACAGACACACATGGATGGGAATGTGGTTAACACAATGATCTCAGTAACTGGGAAGTTAATCTTTCCACAAGGTAGACAATTACTGCCAGATGGTGCAAGTGTCCAATTTGCTTAAAGAAGAACGGAAAAAATGCTCCTTCTGCGGCAAGCTTCGGAAATCTGCTCATCTGCAGCCACACAGATTAGTTTGTAATTATTACACAGGTGAATGATCAACGTAAACAGGTTCCACAGATAATATTTTTCACCGGTAATATATGTCATTCTATAGGTCATTTTGCAAACACAAACCTGCAGTTAACAGCTTTGCTAGCTGGAAAACTGAGCTAGAGGTTAAGCAAAGCTAAACAAAGCTGTGGAATATTTCCTCCAGGAAGGCCAGAAAGTAATGTAAGTGAGACGTGCATTGCTACTATTCAATTTTGCAGTAGTATGAGCACATTTGTGGCTTTCTCACACTGGCACTTTTGGCCACACCAAGCCAAGCTGTGCAATTTTGATTTGTTTTCCTAACATCAGTTGAGCCATGCTAAAGTCCCACTGAGCCGTGCTCTAATGGTCTACTTCCAGGGGCAAAGTTTGCTCCACCCAGGCAGGGGTAACATCTTGCTGACCATAGCCAAGCTGCCATACAAGATTGGATTATCTGTGCCAAGGACCACACAGACAAGCATTTTTTTTAAAAGTCGGTGTGTTGAGCTCTCAGTACCATTGTAGCTTCTAACTGAATATCTGTGGTTTCAAGTGTAATTTCGCTCTTGCCTCCTTGTTTTTATTTTGAGATATCTGTCTTGTTTTACATTTCATGTTCACATTCAGCCTTAAGAGTCTCGTTAAATTGGTGAAAAACCACCAATAACTTTTCTTGTTTTTCTTGCTGCATAATGAAAACCTTTAAATAATAAAATACTGGGGACGCATTATTGTGAGGAAGTTATCAGAAATAATAAGTGTTTTAAAGCACATTTAAACAGGTCAGTGAAATGCTAGAATTCCGAGGAGCAGCAGCAAAATACCAAACACCATTTAGAGCGGCGAAGAAGAATGGATTGTTCTGGAGTAGGAGATGGCTGGATGCCCGTCGCTGCTAAACAGCAAAAAGAGTTTACTGGCATCCGACACTGCAGAGAGTCAGTGCTCGCCGATTCCAATACCGGCATTTTCGGCGGTATCGGGAGTATTTCTGATACTGGTATCGGAATCAGAACAACTCTAGGTGAAACGTGTATGAATGGAAACCCAACATGCCGTTCAGTGTGCAGTGGGTGTGACTAGAGACAGTTCATTTTCAGTGCAGCTCAATCCCTGATAAGGATCAAAATGTAACCTCAAGTGTCTTACAAGAGAATCACATGTTATCTTTCTTTATGAGGCAAACATTGTTCTTGAATCCTGTTGGAACCATGGAAAATGATCCCTATCTTATCATTGGAAAATTGTATCGTTACACCCCTAATATCTATGTATGCACCAGGGATGCATACAATTTTAATTATTGAACCGAACCATCAGCCAATGTGAGCCTTTTTTAAATATTATTTAAATATTTTTTATTTTTTTTTTATTATTCCAGTAAGAAAAAAACTGATTAGCCGAGCAGATTTTAACAGAGCAACAGAGGACATGCCAGATGAGTAGCCTGAAAAAAACCCCCAAAACACAACAGATTAAAAAAAAATTTGGGCTAAAACAAGAAAAAGAAAAATCAGAATATACAGAAAAATATTGTGATGTTGATGCTTTTTATAGGTTCAAAGACATCGCTCAGAGTCTCAGAGTAACAGGACTGAGAGCCCATTGGAAGAGTTGGAGAAGCAACAGCCCCAACTACTCCAATGGGCTGGCAGCTACCCACTCGTAGCCCATCTTCCAGGTACAATACACAACCAGTGTGAACAGTGAGCATTTGTTTTTCTGCTGCTGCTCATGTAATTGATGAGAGAAGAAACAGAACCATATGCAAGAAGGCAGAAACGCCTCTCTTTTAGGACTTACGGGACCTAAACAACATTTCTAATTCATGCTGGTTGTTGTTATGTTTTATCTGCAACATGAGCAGCTATAGGCTTTCACTTCTATAGGTGATTTAAAAGGTTGAATGCACCTTTCTGTTTATTGTGTTTACATTGACACGCCAATCTCAAACAGGATAGGTTTATGTTCTGCGGAGGCCAAAGGTAAGGAAAACTACACATTGATGCACATGTTTATTATAATCCTTAGTTTACTTTAATTTAGAGATGTTCTTTATTATTGAAATGATTTGCCCTGAGTGCTCTGACGTCTCAGCTTTTGGTTGTATTTTTGCGTACAAAAATACGCACACAATGTGTTAACAATAATGATGTCATATTTAGTTAGAAAGGTCATGAAATTTGAAATGTATTATTGGTTACCTTATTGGTATCGGCCACGGCCGGGCAGGCAATTATTGGTTATCAGTATAGGCTGAAAAAATCATTAGTATGAACGCCAATAAACTGCAATGGACTCCAGATGTAACATATACGAAAATATGTGGAATATTCACACAGCTAACTGCAAACAAAACCAGCACGGGTCCTCTCAGTAAAGTTCACTTTGTTGAATTTAAAGATATCAAAAAGAAGCTTCACAATCATTTCCGTGATGTTTGATCTTTGTGACATGATGAACACAGGAAACCCACAATTTACAGGGCTCTTGTTCCACTTACATAACAGAGTGGGATTATAGCTTCTCTTTTTTTTTTTTGCCTCAAAATGCTCTTCACACGTCTGACAGTGGGCTGAGCCGCATTTCAACTATCTGTGTACTATGGCATATCTTTGAACAACGACACAACTCAAGTGATGTGCCTGCAGTCCTTTAAGCACTTTATCCTCAGAGTTTCATTGGGCAACCGACAAGGCAAGGAAAAAACAAGACAAAAAATGTAAATGAACCCCTCAACACTTCTGCACGCCATTCAAAACCACCACCAAAAAAAAGGCAGAGCGCATTTCAAGTCTTTTAGAATGCCAGACACATAACTCCACTATACAACAATTTGGAGGAAAAACAAGATGGGGGGGAGGGGTTTGATAGACAGAGTTAGAGAGAGATATGTTCTTATCTGAGGCTTCATGGCATCGCGTTGGGGATTCCATGTGTCTCCTCGTCTTGTTTAGAGTGCATTAACAGCCAGTGACACAGTCTCCCTCCCTCCTCATCGCTCTAGTTTTCTTGTTGTCAGGGTGAGTGACCTGAGGCAATAACAGCAACCAACAGCACTCCTCCTCCTCCTCCTACACCTCCTCTTCATGCAGAGATACACCAGGGCCTAATTTTCCATCAGCAAAGCATGAAATCAAGAGAGAATGCCACACAACAAGCACTCTTACGAGGGGACACTTTCCCAGTTCACCCACACGTGCTTAGACGCATACTGGTGCGTGTGTGCAAGGACGTGTCCAAAATACTGAATAAATTATGAAATCAAGTGGATACTAAGCTAACAGTAGCAGTAAAGTGACAATTAGAGGCACGTTGATGATGAGAGCACAAATGTGACTTTAGGAAAAGGCTTTACAAATTTCTCTAGAAGAAGATGCAGAGGACAGGGAGAGATGGAGAACAATGATTCACTGTGGCTTTACCTTCCCTTCCTAGAAAAGGGAAGGTAAAGCAGAAAGAGGAAGAAGAAGAAGTACCAAAAACAATGGCGCAAACTGATGATCGGACATTAGCGTTTAAAATCTCAAATTACTCCTCACCGCAGTCTGCCAGTTTGTACAGAAACAAAAGATAAGTCATAATGTGAAGTAGTGATACCAGCTGAAGTAGAGCTGACGTATGAAGCGCAATAAAAACCAGAGTTTACAGATACGGAGAGCCACCTGAGATAAACGCATCCGTTCGGTCAGAGCTTTGAATCACAGCCAAACAGACAAACTATTCGTCTGAACTGGACAAGAAAAAGTAAGACGATAACGGAAGAGCAGAAAAATATGCTACTTTGAGGAGGCGTGACTCAAGAGGGCCAGCGTTGCACGCAGTCATACAGAGCATATGTTATCAAGGACCAACTGCTAGGCTAAACTGAACAGCACTCTATCTGAAAAATAAGGCAGTTAGTTATTAGGACAGTAACACTGACAAACACTACAGAGAGTGGAAAACTCTCTCTACACACACACACACACACACACACACAAACACAGAGAGAAGAAACAGATCTCAGAGTGCCGGCTGACAAAGATGCCCTGCAATATGGATGATGAGAACAAAGCTCCCCATAACAAACTCCAGTCATATTGAGACGATTTCCTTTTCAATAATGAATCGCCATCAGCATCGGGCGTCAATACTGCCTCTGTGTGTGGTGTGTGTGTATGTGTACGCGTGGGTATGTGTGTGCGCGCACGAGTGGAGGAGAAAAGAAGAAAAACATCTATCCTCTACGAGAACAAAACTTCTATATTTAATCTGCACTGAGAACAAGCAGGCGTGCAGAGTCGAAAACAAAACGGAGATGGCAAGCTGTGGCTTTGTGTGGCATGCAGATCACATCCAGACGAACCAGCTGCTGTGAGCTTATCACCCACATCTTTGTGACTGACAGGATTTTTAAAACGTATAGATTATGAATATTTATAATTGGCTTAATATTGACTGTATTCTCTCTGTCTGGTTGAACTTGTGAGGGAAAAGGGGAAAAAATAAAGTAGCATAAAAAAAAAATCTTTAATTTCTCAAAAAAGAAAAAAAAAAAAGGACAATACCACAATCCAGTTGTTCTGTAGCTCACAGATTCACATTAATTAAACTCCCTGTAGTGTGTGTGAATGTTCGGTAGGCTGTTTTCCTCACTGAGGATAATGAGCTTTACTTTGAATTTTCTGGAGTCGTCAGGTCTCCTTGAGAACTTGGCTGTTCTCATATAGAGGTCAACACACTTGCTGCGCAGTGTGAAAAGTGAGTAGTTTATGTTTTATACAGTGTGACAGTAGGAGCCATAGGCACCATAAGCGAAGCCCAGTCATTGCGGGGACAGGAGCCCAGGCCAAAGATTAGCAGGGGCAGTTGCTTATCCGTTTGCCGTACCTCTTGTACCCAGCAAACTACACCACTGATTTTACAAATGGAAAGGTCATGATCCTCACACGGCAACAACTAACAACTAACAAAAACCACAAAAATCCCGGAGTGTCATCACACAGTTGAGTTCCAGAGAAGAAGCTCTGGTTGGGTGGAGATAACGCTGTTGCCAGTGCAGAGTTGGGATGGACCGAACCTCTAAGAAATTGAAATACTGTAGCTTTTGGCCTTTGATTGAATGGCACTATGTGAGCTCACTACACTTTACAAGTCCTCGCTGTGTCTCTGGCTGTCTTACTCTTTCAGCTCCACATCAAAAAGGCTATCTGCAGTAAAAAAAAAAAAAAAAAAAAGGCCGGCCAACACACCATGCGCTCCCATCTCATCCACAAGTTTCCTCTGCCCAACATCCAGACACGGCACTGCCCGGCCCTCTCATCAATTTTCCTCTTTGATTTAATCACAAAGTTTTATCTTGCAACGAGACAAGTTTTATGACGGTAAAAACCAAACCAGTGTGAACTAATATAACTAATAGAGTGTGCAGGCAAACAAATACACAAATATTTATTTTAAAGTCTCAATAACACAAACTGCTTTCAGTCTCACAGAGTATTAGGATTTAAAGAGAGCATGAAACACAAACCCTTCAAGCAGATTAAATTTAAAATCAAGCAGGCCATGTAAATGATGTGGTGACTTGGGGCCCAGTTCAATTAGCATGCCAGGCTAGTGTTAAAGCAATTAGGCAAAGCAGACGGCTAGAGCACCAGGGCTGAGCAAGGCGAGGGAGGAAGGACGAATATTTCCATATTGTTCTTCAGGACATGCATGCGTGTGAATGTTTGCGTGCGCGCTGTCACCACACGCACCGCTTTGTTTGATGTTTTTCAGAATCCAACGTGTTTGTGGATTCCTACAGGAATCAGAGGTTAATGGGAAGTACGCTTTGTGTACTGACTGCCTATTTTAGAGACCATAGGAGAGGAGATAAAAAAGAAAGAAAAAAATACCAAATGACGCGTTCCTTGCAAAAAAAGGAAGAAAAAAACAAAATAAAAGGAAAAAAAAAAATAAAAACCACTGACTCTCGTGTTGCTTAGGGGAATCACAAAAACATTTACTGGTAAACAAGCCCTGAGCAGAAACTCCGGCAACCACTTTGGGGAAAACAGAGACACATTTGGGCAAATCTCTCAGGTGGAGCCATCAAAAGCAGTGTCGGCTTGTACACAGAGACGTGGCAGTTAAGGACCACCTGGAGACGAGCGATGACATTCGTTTGAGCGTAAATTACTCAAACAAGCATGCCACGCAGTAGCATTTAACACTTGATGTTTCCCCGGTGGGAACGGTGGTGGATGCCTCTAATTCAAACACAGAGTTGTGATATTACAAACACTAAAGTGAAAACAAACACAGCGTGCATTGCTCAGTGTGATGTGTACGATGACACACGCGCCTTTTGGGATGTAAAGTAGGACAGACAACTCATCTGCTTCTTCGACAGCAATAATGAGGAGCAAGTTGTAAAAACGGGATTTCACCGTTGTAATTTTCCATTATGATACAGCTAAACAACTGTATACAAAAAAAATCAGATATTGACCCCAAAGCTGAATGAATCACATCTGTTAAGTATCTCAAACAAGAAACTGAGTTTATTAGACATCCGGGTACAAATTAAAGCAAACCAATACAACAGCCCCTGAACTTGTTTGGATTGTTGCTATGGCAATATGGTCTTTTTTTGACAGATTAATTTAATTGCATTATATCAAGATGATGGTCTAATATTCTGATTCCTATGTAAAAGAGGCTAAAAATCTCCGTTAAGGACTAATACTGTAGCGTAAAAGCACAGAATTTACATTGAAAGCACAGGCAGCATTAACCAAGTCGAACTACACACGCTAATCTGGACCTCTTTCACAAGTGGCAGTCGTCTGTACACAGGAAAGGTACAAACATTTAGGTCAAAAAAAGAAGTGACACAAGCAACTTTATAGCTGACTCTCACAGTTCGCTATGCGTGTGTGTGGGTAGTCACAAAGTTTTGGAAGAGAAAAACAATCGAGCGCATATGCGTGTGTTTTCCTGTCACATTTTTCCTGCCGTTACTGAGTGTGACTCTGGAGAAGAGCCAACTGGCAGCTCAAGTCAGTGTGTGTCTGTGTGTGCCAGAGGTTGCTCGCCTCTTCACTACTAAAGTGAGGTGAAATCAAATTGCAAAGATACACTATACATTTACCCTAACGCAAGAAATTCTATACGATATGAAGACAAAAGGCAGCGTTGTCAGTTTCTTTTTCCACACAAGGTCACAACATTTTTAAGAGGATTAAAGAAACAGCACCATGACCAAATAACCATAAATTGAGCAGAATCAGAGCAGCGGGCAACTATCTACTCTTGCTATTGCATATTTGAACTATGATTAACATGCTCCAAAGACTCCCAGCCAATGGCACAATCCTCTAAGAAAATGCTCCTTTAAAATAGTCTCAATGTACACAACTCAATTAACTGAAATTAAAGATTAAACGGAATTTCCAGAGACTGTACTAATTAGTTGGCGCTCAAGTCAGTGCCACGAATGTACGCTGTGTAGTACAACCCATCAGACTATGTAGTGCCATATGGTCGACATGGCCTTTGGGCTTTGTGAGAATTACTTCATGGATAGAGTCCAAGGCAAGCAGGTGAAGCAGTGTTTTGGTTGCAGTTTAGACACAGGCTTTTTTTTTTTTTTTTTTTACGAAGCCAGTGACTGTTTCTTTTTTTTTTTTTTTTCCTGAGATCGAAAATGTGTAAGGCGAGAAAGTTTCTAAAGAAAACACCACATGACCAAAACACAAAGTGCAACCGTGAATGGACGTTCGCACAAACAGCAACATAACGACGTCTGGATTATAGCCAAGTGAAACAAATGACATAATGTATCGCTACTGTATCCTAGTAACACAGAGAAAAACAAAACATGAATACAAGTTGCTCCAAGGCTGAGTCATTTTTTCCTCCACAACATGAAAAATGATCGTTAAAAGGTGATTGTTACTGTTCACTTTACACCAGCTACTTGGGCAAAGTTGCTGTGTCGTACTAAATGTTTAAGACGATAAAAAAACAAGTTTAACTTGAGTTTCAGGCATCACTTGTCAGAATTTAGGTCAGCCATGGAACAATGTAGTGTTTTTTCTTTTTAAGTTACTTTTTGGAGGAGGAAAACTAAACTGGAGGTGGTCACAGCTGGCAAAGCTTACGAACTGCTGGCAGGCACAAGGTTAACACCCTAAAACGGGAACACCTTACATGAAAAGCTCTCCATGTTAATTTTACCAATTGTACCTGAGCTTTTCGTTCTATGATACGAAAATGAAATTATCCGCAGATGACTCAGTGCAGACTCCTTTAAAATAAAATAAAACTAACTGATGCCAAAATATTTCGATCGTTTCGATCGTTTCAAATTCGCTTTTTTCTTGTGATTTGAGTTCTAAGTGAGGAAGCGAAACTCTTCTTACTCTCCGGAGTACAATTATAGCTAAGTTTATGAGACACGAAAGACGATATCTAAATTCTCTTCTGTTTTCTCTCAAATATTGCAGCATATTCTACGGCCAAATGTCCAAGGATATGACATCCCAATGGAATTACACATCATCGAATTTATGTCTGTTTATACAGGGACCCACCGCACGATATCCAAAACCATCAAACCATAATGTTGCTGACTTTGTCAGCTGGACTGGAGAAAAGTTTAAACCTCTTTTAGTGCAACATTACTGTGTTGGCAACCACACTGAATGGCCTCTACATTCAGTTGGACTGTGAGAATGCACGTCCCTTTGAGCGCGTTAGCATTAGACCTTGGGGATGGAAAACTCAAGAATTGATTGTAAATCCATGATCGACTAAGAGCTTGGCAGGATTATGTTGTGGCCTCCATGACTTTTTTTTATGACACGAGATTTTAAAGAGGGAAATTCTGTAGTAACAATCCCAGAGTGGCAGAGGAGCAACTTGATTTATCCATCACACAAAGGCTTTGATTATAGAGTTCAAACAGACAAGGTCTAGAGGCAAAACTACAAAAGAATAAATATATGAACTCCAAAGCGGAGACTGGCATGCCTGGCACGATTTGTAGATGGAAGTTGGTCAAGTCTGACCAGAATCAATCTCTGGCACAGTCGGAGAGAAGAAGCGAGCGGATGTTTGCTTTCACCTGTCACACAAAGCCATTTCCCAATTTCCAGACTATCATGAACGAGGCACAGGCTTAGAAACAAAGGGCCCGCTAACAAAGCTTCCCATGGAGAATTGGCTGCGGCCTTGGTTGCTATTTACATACAGATGCATTGGTGAGAATTTGCATAATGTTTTTTTGTAGCTCGGTGCTCAGGGGAGCAGCATTGTAACATATTGGTGCCTAATGAACTCTGAAAAAAATTGATTTTCCACAGAGTAAATTAAGAAATGCATTATAGCTGTTAAAGCAATCTTGGGGGAAATCGGAGCCTTCCTCTGCTAAACTACGCTTGATAAGTAATAAATTACATGTTACACTTATTTGCTTTAATTCATGCTAATTTTGCCCAATTAATGTATCACTGTAGTTCTGAGGGCAGCCACTGGAGATTTAATTATTTATTGGATTTTGGTGTGCAAATGCGTGTGCGCTCGTGTTGTATTGTTAGCAAATGAAGTGTGTATGAATATAGCAGAGGACTGTTTGTGCCTATTGTGATGCAGTGCAATACAAAAAGTTCATATTGCAGGTTTGTCGTAACTCTAAATGCCCGTGTATGTGTGTGGGGTTAAATCCCACGTCCACCGAGACTTCCTGACATCGGCCAGAGTGTCTGTGGCTGCAGACTCGCTCTCTTTTTCAGACTTTCACACAGATTTTGGCTGCCTTCTTCCCCTTCCTTCCCCATCCCCTCCCTTGCCTTCCCTTGCCAGCTCACAGGGTGACTCATTGTTTACAGGCCTTTCGCTCTGCTGTCCTATCAACCCGCTCCTGACACTGCTTTTCCATTCAATCAGAGGCCCTGCATGTGGCGACACAGTCACCAGGCCAGGCCTCACATTTCCTCCCTCAGACATGTGCTGGGACAACAAACTCTGTCCGCATGAAAATGTGACTTTTCAGCCCTTAGAAAAGTTGATCTTTTTTTTTCTGTGACCTTGGGAAGGTCACATCTACTGCACATGCACGCCAGCAGGTGAGTTCATCAGTCATTTCTGTGGCCACTGAGATGACCTCATAATCAATAAAGTATGGAGTTAACTGAAAGAAGTCTCATTTAGTAAAGTTAAAAGGAACAGTTTGCCCTTATCTGAATGTAAACTGCGTCACTACTTAACTACAAACAGACATACATACACACAGACCTTACTAGAAGAGTAAATGGAATCTCAAACCTGCTGCTGAACGTTCCTAACAACTGGCAAAGCAGCTGAAAGGATTTAGTGTTGAATTGGCCTTTTCTTTTAGCAGTCTGTGGTACGTGCCAGTGTAAAGTAAATTCACCTAGAGGTCCTGAAACAACCCTCCAATCAGTGTCTACATGCAAATTAGGGTTTTAATAGGGAGATGTAAAGCACACCTAGAAAAATAAAAGACAAACAAGGACATCATGATGGCCTAGGTGGCTATTAGCCTGCTGTCAAACCTAACAGGAATTAAGGGAGGGAGTTAACACTACTTTGTTTCTCTCCCCTTCCAGCACTCTCTCTACCCCTGCACTCACTTTTAATGCATCCACTAAGTATCATCCCCCCAATATTAAAAAGCTTAGCTGGCGACGCTTTTTCAAGTAAATGAGAGGAAAACAAAATCTATAAGATTAGTCAATTAAGTGGCACATTAGCTTGAGACTTAATTAAAAGATAGCAGGTCATGGAGTCTTTAAGGATATTCAAAGGCAACGGGAGTGTTTAAATAGCAGATTGAACAAATGGCACTTATTAAAAACTTGACTGAGTCACTTGACACCTCGTGTATCCCCCCCCTGCACCTTGAGCTACATAAACAGAGTGTCAGCTCCCCGGGTTCCTGCTATGCAAATCTGGCGGGTGAGGTGAAGAGTGGAAACGTACTCGTCATACAGCAACCCCGCCTGGAACGTCAACATGCCCTCCTGCAATCAGGGGCTTAGCAACAACGGCAACCAGAGCAGAAACGTAGCATTTACTAGCTCTATTCTTCCCGACCACGCCTGTCTGGGGGGCAAAAACGGACATTAAACTTGCAGAGAGAAGTTTAACTCGGGGTTAAGATACATCTTGTGTTTGAACACAGGAAGTGTGTTAGTAGGTTTAAAAGAAAATGTATTTTCTCACGAACATAAACCCTTTCTGAGTTTGATGTGAGAGTGGGTGTGTATGTGTGTGCATGCTTAATGTCAACCTCTCTTTGAAAAGCATCCTTAATTAAACCTTTTGTTCTTCCAAAATGACAAAAAAAAAAAAAAAGAAAGGAGAGCCCGGGTGAGCAAAAGGCAGTTATTGTGTCAGAGTGGAGAGAGAGAAGAGGAAGGTACACTAAAACATCACAGTTCACTGCTCGTGTTGCCATCTCAGCGTCACTTTCTATCCGGAACAATGCGACAGCTGACAGCTCGCACCCAAGAATTATCACGCTAAACTGAATTATTTCTGCCACGTGTTAATTTATTAACAACCTGTGCATGCGCTAATGTAGCCTGCATTTGCATATACATTTTTAACCTGCAAGCTCAATCGTTGTGAATATCCTTGGGGGCAGGGGGGGTATTTCAAACCGCCTTTTGTTGCACTACGTTAAAATTTTGAAGGCCACAATGAGGTGGAGGGGGAAAAAAAGGAAGAACGAGAAGTAAATCTCACACATGTCTGCAGGGCACATATTCTTTAAGGGCAGATATCTGCTTTTCATCACCTTGCAACATATGAGATGTGGCATCTCCGATCGGAAGCCGCCTCCTCCTCCTCATTCACTCTGAGCCCCTCTCACTCTCGCTCTCTATCTCAAAGAAGTATCTAGATCTGCTTTCAGGTGGCTTCAAATACCACAAGCTGGCTTGTTTAGATGCCTCCACGGCATTTTTTTTTCTGCTAAAGAAGAACAAACATAGAGTATTAATAGGCAACAATGAACTATTCATGTCTGGTTTCAGCGTGCCAGAGACAACTTTTGAGATGTGTGTGGTGGGCTTCAGTATGTAAACTGTCTACTTTTAAAGTTAAACTATGTTTACATGGTACAAATAAAACACAGTCATAGAAGAGTAGATATTCACTTGTGTAAAAGTGTCCTTTATCACCCGAAAGAGGACACAGATTTAAGTATGGCATCTTTGAGGGGATAAATGATCATACGGGCCTCCTGAAATGGCATATGTTTTAAGCATGCAGAGAAAATGACGTCCCACCCACTTAACCTACTCATCCGGAGCCCATAAGGGCACCTTGGAAAGAACATAAAAGTTCTCAGATTTCTGGAGTGCACGGAAAACTGTCTTGTGCTCACCAGAATGTATTGCATTCGCAACTGAACGTTTCTCGTGAGCAGGTAATAAATTCGAGTGAGCAGGAGAAACTTTCACGCGTCCTAACTTTTCGTCAGTCATGATATCGACGCCATTAATGTCGACCTGAAAAAGTAACATCTTACCAGCTTAGACGCTGAGGGCTATTGTTTCCTGTGCGGACCAGATGTTTTTTTGTGACCCCGTGAAGGTTTTTTCTCGTGCTCACCAGATAGTTTCACCTGTGAACCAGAAACTCAAGTTTTTTTTTTTGTTTTTTTTTCTATGTCCCCTTAGGGGCTCCGTACTCTCATACCCCTCAATACAACAAAAACATTCTAATTATGCAAAAAAAAAAAAAAATACAATATTGATTTAAATAGTGTCAATCACACTTAAAGGATTAGTGCACAAAATAATCCTAATACCATCACTTATATTTGTCACTGACATGAATCAGTGCTGCATTTACCCTGATAATGAAGGGAGCTCTCTGTATATCACATGTTAATTTGCACTTCATGAAGTTCTCCTCCAGACGCCGATGTGAGCAGGTGTTGCCGATGCACACCTGCAAACTCGCCCCGCAAGTCGAATTCCCTGCAGCGCTTCTACAAAGCAGCCCTGCCGGTGCATAGGTACCCATCTCTCTAAATCAGCACATCATCACAACAACAACAAAAAAAAAACCCAACAATGCCGTAGTGGCAGTTTGTTGCTGAACAGCATGTAAACAAAGACGCAACAAGAGATGTGTTTATTTGTAGCAGATGAAACAATTAAGGAGGCCTGACAGGCAAATAAAACACATTGAGGCAAAGCATCTGGTAGTATTGGGGGGGTTAATCACTGCTGTGTTGTAGTTGTTTGTGGTGGAGATCACAGAGAATGCGTAACAAACGGAGACAGACCGTACAACAGAAAAACTTTTTACCAGACAACAACTAATGCTTTGTTTATTTGTTGGAGGAAAACAAGAAACAACAGTTTTCATTAGAATATAGAAAAAAAAAATAGAGAGCATGCCTGTTTGATCTTTCTGCCTGTTGTGAGAGCCAGCTTATTTGTGTGTGTGTGTGTGTGTGTGTGTGTGTATGCACTGTATGTGTGTAAGAGGCTTTGCCTGTCACTCATGTTAACTCAATGTGAAGAGGCTGCTCCAAGCGGAAAGTGGAGTCCTATGTATTTGCCACA
Source organism: Mola mola (assembly GCA_001698575.1). Lineage (NCBI taxonomy): Eukaryota > Metazoa > Chordata > Actinopteri > Tetraodontiformes > Molidae > Mola > Mola mola. The sequence continues at coordinate 23,745,811 of KV751334.1, forward strand.
ATGGCTGGCGTTATTAAGACCTTGATCCATGTTTTCTTTCTGCATGGAGGGAGGAGAAGCTACTAGATTCAAAACTCCATCTTTTCTCTCTTCGACGTGCGTCTGGGTGGGGTGGCATGGTTAAGAGGAGGCACGCACGCACACACACACACACACACACACACACACACACACAGGCACACACATCTCTGCTCTGCAAACATCCCTTTTCAAAACCAACTCGAGGAGTAAATTTCCATTTTTGTTCATGCTTAGGCTCAACTGGACACATTTTGGTTGGAAGTTGGGAAAAATAAATACAGGTTGTTGTACAAAGAAAGTCACAGTTGAAGTAAAAAAAAAACCCCAAAAAAACAAACTAGCATATGATTAGCAGATTATTATGGGACAGAACAAGCTACCTTATCTGCCACTGAGTTTGTAACAGCTGTTAAAAAAATGCCCCAAATCGCAAAATATACTAAATCAAGCACCTACCTTGATCATAAATGCGTCCCACACGTGGTTGTAAATAGTCAGGCAAACTTTGAACAGGGCAAGAAAATAACCTGCCGATCCCCCGCGGCCCCTACCCGCCAGATCCAGATGACTGGAGGCCGACAGAGTCCGCATTCATCGAAGTGATGTTAGGAACAAACAATCAAAAGTGCTGCTCAGGAGACCGAAACAAGTCCACATCAGAGAATGACATGTAACAATGGTGACATCTAATTTATAGCTCAAGGAGAGTGTACAGGCAAATAAACAAGCACCCCTGGTCTTCACGTCCCTCTCAATTTGCCTCTCGCACGCTCTATTGGCTTTTAGACGGAGGGGCGGACGGATATAAGAAATGTTGAAAGTGCACACCTTTAAGGTGATGTCTTATTTGCAGGTCCAAGTACTCCTGGACAAAAGCACAAAATCAAAAATATTGTACTTTCATGTACAGTGTAAGGGTGCCACCTGGAATGGGGGTGTGTGCCATGTGAGGGGATGTTTTCAGCACTGTCAAGGAAGAAAGGAAATGATTTAAAGACACCTCTCTGATTCTCTCAGGCTGATGTTGTCAGCACCAGCTTCAGGGGGGCTCAGCGCGTCGGTGGAAACTTTGAACCTCGCCATGCCCCCCTCCCCCCCCACCAGATGCAGGAGGTTTTCAAGCTCCAGTCTCATGATCTCACCGACTACCACGTTATCCTCCCATCGCCGTGGCGACGCCTCCAGGTAACAAGCAGATTAGAAGCAGTCAGAGGCCCATGTAGCACAGCAAAGCTTTAGCAAAAGGGGGTCTTTAAATATTTAACGTGTGAGCACGATCACACATTGTTACTCAAAGATGAGAGAGGAAGAGAGAATACAAATCTTTCCCTTGGAAATCATTTACATTTCATTGCTGGGCCAATTTTTGGGTGTTGAATTTGACTTTTCCTGTGTTAAAAAAACTAAATTTAACATAAGTGCAGCATTTCCTGCAGACTAAAAATAAACATTATTTTTTCCTCTGTATTCTGAAACCGCTTATGCAATTTTCATGAACTTTGCATGTTGCCAGCCACATCAATAATTTGTGCGACAGAAATAATAAGCAAACAAATAACATGCGGTGTAAGAAGGCAGGCTTCTTTCAGCCTCTTGTCAAAGTCAATTACACTCCTCAGGTAATGACCCTATTTGCATTGTAAACCAGGCCCGTGTGTGAGAGGGCTAATGGGGCCACTACCTGAGGAGATTAATTGAAAGTGACATTACTTGAACTCTCCTCCTGTTTTTTTGGGGGTTTTTTTCCCCCACGTGCAGCCTTCTGAAAGATCTCATCTTATTTTAATGTCATGCCACGAGTCTAAACAGCGAGGTTGAGTCTTTCCAAACTTCGACACAAGTGAAACGGGGGAGCGTATTTTAAGAATAGGTACACCTCTCTGTGTTTGGAGGGGGAAACAGGGCCTCACATATTCAACAATTCAGCCAAACTTCTGAGGCCAACGCTTTACTGCATGACAACCACAAACATGTTTACATCCCATTATAACACACGCAGTGATGCAACAATACCTGTAATTTGCCTGCTGTGCTCAGCATTCACAACTTGCACACAGATGCTGACAGTTATTGCATCTGCCTCATTATCCTTAATGACTCACAAAACAATGCCATAAAGAGAGCAAAATGAATCATCTCAATGCTAACAGTCAGGAAATGATGGCTGACTTCTTTAACCAAAAGGAGCACTGATGTTCCATGTGGAAAAAAAAAAAAGATGGCAAATAAAGGGAGGTGTTGCATATTACTACCTCCACCTCTCGTCCTGCTTAATTAGTTATATCATATGCAAATATAATACGGTTACCATCTTGCTATACAACTCTCAAGTCCACTTTCGATATGAGAATGAATGAAATGTTTTTACCTAAAAAACAGCAATAGCAAAAAGGAGTCATTTGTTCCCGCGGTCAAGTGCAGGAGATTAATTTTCTGAGTGACAGATGTATCCCACCCGATTGAGCAGGAAGAAGGGCCAGATGGATGGATGGATACACAGCTTGTCATAGGAGGTGGCCGCACACCTGATTTATTTAATATTGTAAGAGAAATGACCTTGTGATCAGAGAAGCGCTGGATTCCTCCCAGGGCGGCAAACAGAAACAATGGAGCCGTCCTAATTGTGACATTACAATCCGGCGCACAGCCAACGAGCAGAGGGGGGATTGATTAAAGGAGTGGGAAGGTGGACGACTTTGTGAAAAGGTCACTGCACATTCTCACCTGGAGATTTTAATATTTCCCACTCTCTTTCCAACCTTCTCAGCGAATGGGGAATGAAGTGAAAGTAAGAAAGTAAAAGAAGAACTCCTTTGTGATTACAGACTTTGTGGACAATGATTTTTTTCCCCAAACGCATTAGTGAAAGAAGATGGTAATTTCCTGCGGCCTGGATGTACCCAGGCAGAAAATAATAAAAAGGAAATAAAGATAGGAAGAGCTGTGTGTGTGTGTGTGTGTGTTGGGGGGGGGGGCTCTTCCTCTCTGACATGGAGGTTAATTGAGGGGTTAACAGGGGGTGGTGTCAGCTGAAGGTCAGACTGCTGCCTCAGCCAGCAGGAGGTCCCTGCTCCCCCTAAGCCTTCACCGAGCATCGTCGACCTTGCTTCCATGTTAGTGCAAACGCTGCTGCCAAGTGACCAACCTCACTCACGGGGAGAGAGAACAAGAGGGGAACTGTGAAAACAGAGCTGTGAAGGGAGCATAAGCCACCACGGCCACTCGCACTTTCAGACGCCCCAACCACGGGCAGGAAAACAAGATCTGACACTCAAGTTGTTGGAGACATGGAAGTAGGGCATCACATTGATCAAGGATGGAGGCATTAACAATGTGACTTAAACGATATTAACCAGAGACAGTTTAGGGCGGAAGTGAAATAAAAAGAAGCTGCAGCAGAAGAACTCAATTACAAGCCAAGAGGAGAGAGCTGGCCAACATCTTAACGTCTTTAATTCGCATTCAATGTCAGGGCTGCAATTATTTTCATTATCAATTATGCTGTTGATTCTCTTGATTAATCATTTAACCATTTGGTCCATAAACTGCAAAACAGTTAAAAATGTCCATTATATAATATCCAGGATCAAGATATTTGACAAACAAAAGCGAGACAGCCAATAGTTCGTTACTGAATTCAATATATATCACAAATTAGTAGTATTTGACTCTTTGTTGCGGCTCTAGTTATTAGTAGTAATTAATCAAATATTTAAAGCCATTGCCCAGAACTCTTTAAAGGGTTAGAGAAAACAGCAGTAAAAATGACTGCTGCATATAACCGTACGTTGTGCGTCATGAGCATCACAGTGAAAGCAGGAAATTAGGTGACAACTTCACTAGCTCTAATCAACATCAGTCTGACAAAAAAAAAAAAAAAGTAAAATATGGCATGTGAAGAACCCACACCACTCCAAAATTAAAGAGGATGAAAGTGAAAGTGGATCAGTGTAAAACACCAGTCTTTACATTTCTTTGCAAAGTTTTATTTTTTTTAAAATTGGTTCTCTTTGAGAATGCAGATACTGTACAGAACTACTAAAATGAGCTGTGAACTCCAAGTTTAGAAAAAAAAAAATGAGATGAAAAACAAGGAATGTATGTGTAAGAACAGAAGTTTGTTTTTATAAAATAAAGTATACAACATTATAGAGTAAAAGAGGACAACTACCGCAGCTACATGTATACACGTTTCTCATTATAGATGAATTCTTCACATTATCTATAAAGTGTTTCCTTGACAGTCTTTGGCGCCTGACAAACATGTGGGGTGAAACATGAAATGAGGTTTACTTTCTGCCCATTATCTGCAGCAGAGGTGCCCATCCAACCTCCTGGTGCACAATACCAGTGCGCCATTACGACGAGCCGTCATGGTAGCACATTATCTTTGTTGGCTGGCGTTAAAGGGACATTTTCTTTTTTTACCACTTAACAAGCAGTGCTAATGAGGGCCAGCATTAAGTATCATCACTTAAATAACATCAAAGCGGATCTCCAGGACAGGAAAATGAGTCCATTGGTGAGTCACCACAAACTCATCTGGAGATGCACAGAATTACAGAACAGAAGGAAAATAGGAGAACACTGCCTTTACCCTGCATTAGTTTACCATTTTAAAATGACAGTTCATGATTTCTTTTTTTATATTGTGAGTCACTGGGTTTGAAACCCAAAAGCCGCTTATATGGCAGCCAGGGTCATTTTTTAATTCCTTATCAAGCACTCATGCAGAGTGCAGCTCAACAAGCAATACTTACATTCCATGTGCATAATATAACGTCACAGAAAAGACTTGAACCAATGCAGCTGGCAAAGCTTAATCTTTGACAGCCAACATTAGAGGAGGACTTTCATAGAAATAAAGACATAAGCTGTACACATTGTTTTTCTTAATATTGCAGAAAGCTGTACACGGTCAAAACCTTTTTATTTGGTTGTAAAATTCCTCTGCGCCGTATTTCCAGTAAACCCAACGTTTGAAACACTGCCAAATAAAGAGAGAGATAAGATTCTTCCAGACCTTCCAGCACTTAATGAGAGTTGTCAAACAATTAGGATCAGCAAATGTGTGCAGTTACTTTTCCACTTCCTTTTAAAAAAAAAAAAAAGGAACTTTTGCTACCTTTGATTTTAGAAAGTATCAAATCCTGCTATATCCTGATTCCCCTTTGATATTTCACCAGTCTCAACTGTGTAGTACTACAGTAGATACAGGTAAAGGAAAGTTTGTGGTGCAAAACTACGGGAAGCAAGAATGTGTCACATAAACCTTTTACAGTATTTAGTCTGCGGCCTCAGTTCGTAAGCATAAACAAAAAGTGAAAATCCATAGAGGGAATGTTATCATTTTGATGTGTCAGTCACAATGACACAAAAGGCGAGGCGAGATACAGTTAGACAGCATTTCTATAAAATCATTAAGACAGACTGTGATAATAGATTTGACGCAAAGGATACAATATTTCTTGTACTGATAGAAAAAAAATACATACTACACATTAAGCTCTAATGGACATGAACATATGTGGAGTAACTTCCAGCCCCTGCTGAGCTGAAGCCCAGTGTCAAAATACATCTTTCAAAGTATGCTCTGCTCAACCACACACAACACCAATGGACATACTGAACAGTCATCACAATCCACAACCACACATCAACCATCTCTCACACACACACACACACACACACACACACACGTTTTATCTGTCTGTAGCTGAATTTAAAATAACAGCAGAAATTTCCTGTCATTCTTCCAGGGTCGAAGGTCCCACTCACAGACACCCTGGTCAGTGCTGTCGCAGGCTTCCCTATGTGGGGAAGCAGATGCCGCAGCACTCCATACAGATTTCCAGGCAATCTGAGGACTCGCAGCAGGCATCCATGATGCCACAGTCCATGTCGCAGGGGCAGTTGCAGTCATCGCCCAGGTCATCAGCGCAGCAGCAGCAACAGCATGCTTCGGACGTGCAAGCACCGCACGAGGCCTGCGCCACCACCATGTTGCAAAGTGTCAGGAACTCACAAAAGAGGCAGGCCAAGATGCAGTGGACACAGCAGTCTGGGGTTGAAAACCAGTCAAAGTGACGACACGTTAAATAGGTTTAACAAAACATAGACCTGACAGACACAACTGTACAAAATGAAAAAAAAAATGCATTGAATATAGATTAATGTGTTAGTATGTATTAATGAAAACTATGCAGAGCAGAGTGCGTGAGGACCAACTAGGCAAGGGGGGCACAAAGGACACAAAACAAATTCAAAGAATTGAATTTCTCTCCTGCCTTTTTGATTAATGGACTGTTAAATAAGAGTGGCATTATCTTGCAAACTGCCAGGTTGATCACACAGAGATGATTAGCAAAGTCCAAGAGGTTCTACCCGTAAATAGGAGGATTAATGCTGACATAGCTCACACCTCTGATCAACATTTAACCTTCCCACAGACCCTCATTAGAGAGCTGGTGGCATGTTTCAGCTTGTTGTTTCGCTGTAATAAGAAGTTCCCTTTAAACTACCAATGCACCAATTATCCATCACAAATCTGTTTCTGAATGTCCAAATTAGCTGTTTCTGAGTTACACATAATAAAAAAGAACAAATTAAATTTTTACTAAGATACTTTCACTGTATGTTAGCAAAGACATGCACAGTGAATGAAGGATGCAGTCTACAAGTTATGTACTTGCAAATTCGTTGAAATTACTATCAAACGGGGGGTTTATATGAAACTGGAATACGAGGAAAATTACCTGAAAACCTTAATTTACCAGTTCTCCTTTAAAATGAAATTCCACTTAGTCTGTCATTTGTCATCCGTCACTGAACTTACTAATATTTAAAGTGTCCAAAGTAAGTGGTTAATGTGTTATGTGTAGGTTACAAATGCAGTCTTGTGATCAATCAAGCAGTTGCAAAACTGTGGTTGTTTCTAAGTCACACTAAATATCACTCGGTGAGCGCGCCTGGCATGCACTCCTCGCAGCAGACTCCCGTTTGAATCGAGGCCAGCACAGCACCACTGCTTTGGCGTGTTAAAAAGACATGATGTGGATGTATTCAGAAAAAATAGCAGTACAAACAGGGCACATTTGCATAACTTTCATCAGCCCATCTTGAGCTGTCAGAAAGAACTGTTACTGATTGGGTTAGAGGGAAAAGGAGGAGATTGTGGAGGACGACATGGGAAGGCAAGCTGTGGACTGCTGGATGCTCATGTTTGATTAATCAAAGTAGAGCTTTTTTTTTTTTTTCATTTTGGTGGTGCTCAGGGCTGCAAAGCTGACCAGAAGTAGCTAGCTGACTGTGATACAAACACGATAGAGAAGGGAGCATGAAACGAGCAAGTATGTGCATGCGTGTGTGTGTGTGGGTGCCTGAAGATTGAATGCATCTTATTATCCTTATCTGAGGCAATAAGTTATGGCAGTTATGGAAGACGCATGAGAATAAATTCTTGACTACTGAGCATCTCACTCCTGTGCAGATGTTGGATGTGTTTCTAGTTGGCAAAACAAAACTTTTATTATGTTTTATGATGTCGGTCACTGCCATCATAAGAATGACAGTAAGATCAGTAAACGTTTCCCGGGCAAAGTTCTGTGCACGGACCTCACTCTAACAAACTTTGAAGGACTGAGAGGGAACAGCCATGCAAGCATTAAGAATGTAACAGTAGACAGTGAATATGATATAAACAGAGTACACACGCATTAAACAGCGGCCAGCCATCTCAACTATTCACTTGGATGTATAATTCAGCGCCAACGATTAGTCTGATTCTTCAAGATGCCAGCAAGAGAGGGAAGGGGAGAGATGGGGGTGGGGGTCGTGTACTGTACACCAGACAGCTGGACGCAAGGAGAGAGACTGAAAAGCGAACAGAGACACAGAGTGAAATCAACCGACGGACAGTCAGAGCAGCGCAGACTGACACTGCTCCTGTTTATGTCAGTGAGCAGTGATGAAGCCCAGGGTTAGCACAGCCAAAGAACAGTGTCCGGTACCTCTGAGGAAATAGTGTGAGACATCTGGAAAGTGGGGGGAAAAAAGCAGCATGACACAAAACAAGCTGGATGAGCCTCAGAGCAGCAAGCTGTTGCAAAACATTCAGGCTCACAAAGGAGAGAGAGAGAGAGCAAGATGGCTAAACAAAAAGAAATAAAGAGAGAGGGACTCATTAAGAAAAGGCTTGGTTTCTGTAAGAAAGCACAGAACATGGCTTTACATGGGTGAAGAGGGCAGCATTGTGGAGGTCGTCTGTATGCACTTTACAGATGGCTCGTTTTTAAACACATTACTGAGGGAAAAGTTGAAGCTCAAAATCACATTGTGGTTAATAGTTAAGGCTAAGACAATGCTCAAGTCCTTGTCCCTAAATCTCTTAATGACGCTAAATAAGCTTGGAGGCCTTCCCTGACCACACGCAATTAACAAAAAAAACAAAAAAAACATGCATCTTCAATGACAAGAGATTGGCTATGGTGCCAACAGCATGTGCCAGAAATCACAGGGAGCAGCAGACTCCCAAGAGCTAGTTCCTGCTAGCTTATGCCTTTTATTTCCTGTGTTCAGGGGGTTGTTTAGGAGGCTAATTTCACAGGCAAACAGATTATGTTAATCCATGTAAACATTCAAACACTACAGCTTGGCTGCGTTCCAGGGGGAAATAAATAGTTGAGAGCGAACATATTGATTCTGAGAGCCCTCGCATCTGAAAATAAGCAACATTAAAAGCCATAATGAGACGGATTTATTGAGCTGCGGTGTATTTTTGCAACCTCTCTCCTCTGTTCGTTACCTATTAAGATGTTGAAAACATGACGTACTAAGAATATCTCTGGTGGATGCATCTCAGCTTTCCAAGCAATGTGTTTTGTGTGTGTGTGTGTGCGTTGCGTGTGTGTGTGTGTGTCAACTGCAAGTTGCATCCACAATTATTCAACCCCCTTTGCAATCTAGATCTTTCAGCAAAATGTATTAACTTTCAGCTGTTTACACAAATCAAAGAAGAAACATTTAAATAGCTCAGCGCAACTAATATTTAGAAGTGGTTTGTAAAAATTCAACACAAAATGCCACTTTCAGTGGTTAATCTAGTCTCAAAATTACTCACCTCTGAATCGAGTCCTTAATTAAGAGCACATTTTTGTGAATATAAAGCAGTTGTCTTAAGTAGCCCTGATGCAACTAATCAAGGCCTGGGCCTGCTAGGAGTTTAATGTGCATAAATATGGCCGAGAGGATTGTCCAAAAAGTTAAAAGAAGAGATCAAGCAAATTAGGAGAAGGATAAAAACAAGATAGCTATTGCACTGAATGTTCCTAAAAATAAAAGCCCAGTTTTCAAGTCTGAAGTTAAAGGAACACTGACTATACTACCTGGACGTGGCAGAAAGATGAAGCTGTAAACAGCTGCCACCAGATTCTTGAGAGGGCAGTCGGTCAAACCCTTGAGGGAAAAAGAGCTGCAGCAAGACTTGGTGGAGACCAAGGCGACTGTGGCCCACACAGTCGCCTGACTTAAAGGCTGTAGAAAATCTATTTTCTACTGATTTGAAGAAGGCAGCAGTAACCCCAAGAATGTTAGTGAACTGGAGGCCACTGCCCGTCGACAATGTGCTCAAGCTGGTGTCTGGCAATGTATCATATTTGCAGCAAGTCATAACACCAAAAGGGTGTTCTACTAAGTACTAACCACGTTGTCATGAAGGGGTTGAATAATTTGAAACCGCATTGCCATTAAAAGTGCCATTTTGTGTTGTTTGGAGATTTGGAGAAACCACTTGTAAATATTAGTTTGCAAATTGCAACGGGGGTTAATTAATCTCGAGTGTAACTGGAGTGACTTAAACTTATATCTCAAGATGAACATTGCAGATCTTATTTTCCACTAATTCTTCTCATAAAAGACTTTACAGGAAAGGCCTCAGGTTGGATGACTATGCAAGAACTGCCCCTTTACTTTAAAGAAGCATGCCTAAATACTCATGTCATCTATGCTACAGAACACAAAGAGAACATATGCAAGTCTAAGAACACAAACAGCCCCCATGTGATATAGTGAGGGAGGGAGGGATACGACAAGGCCCTCTTAATGAGGGCCAGGGTGGTGCTGAAGGGATGTAGAGAGCCAGAAAGGGCCCAGAGAGGTGTGAGGGGCCGTGTGGGCTCCAAAACAGCCTGGCTACATCTTTTAATAGGCACCCCGTGCTCTTGGACCTCGTTAGACGGTCACACCTATCTCCCCAATGGAAAAGGGCCAGTCAACTTCTTTCATTACTGGACTCACCTCGGCTTTGCACCTGACAAAATGATGACTTCTCTGCATGGCGAATGGACCCTATGACTTGTTGTTAAAGAAAATAAAAGCCACGGGAGTGGAGTAAGATGTCATTTGCTCGCTGGGGGTGACAAATATGAGAGATCATGCACTTCAATCATTAAAAGGTGAAAGAAGGTAAGAATTTAATACTTCTTCATATCTTATGAGGAGGTATTATTTCAGCAGCGCCTCCCAAGAATATAGGGTTTTCAACAGAGAAATCACTTTTGATAGCATTTTGCTTCTTTATCCTACCAGGTCAGAAAGGATATTTGTATATTTCTATGTATTGATTTTGGAGACATCACCACCGCCAGATGAATAGATTCATGAGCAACAGAAGATGGAATGCAGAGAGAGAAGCATGCAAGCAAGCAAATGTTAGAATGAGTCTCAAAGTGTGTGTGTGTGTGTGTGTGTGTGTGTGTGTGTGTGGGTAAGTTTGTACTCTGCTTTTCTAATTGTCATTACCACTATTTGCACGAATACCCACCCTCTGGTAAAGGAGGCTTCTGTGAGCCCGTGGAACTGCCTTTGCTGTGTCGGCTGCTGTCACTGTTGACGGATAAACTGGACTTTAATTTCCGTTGCATTCTCTGTGACACAGGCATGGGCAACTGCTTTTTGGGCTGCTGTGTCGTTGTCGCCACCAGTCTTGTGCCAGGGCCCGACCCACCCTTGCTGGCACCGCAGGAGCATATGTGCGAAGCATCGGCCCTTTTGATGCCAGGGTGGATTCCGCTGCCATTACTTAACATGGGCGTGCCAGCGCTGTTGTGGCGAAAGCCATTTTTGTCCTTGCCAGCATCTTCCTCAGCAGGCGGCAAGGGCACGGGCTGAGACTCGGGCTGAGGTTGAACTGGACAGAGAGAGGAGAATTTTATATTCAAACCTGTCTAATTATGAGTTATGTATGTAGTTTCATCACAATTACATATATTGATAGTGGACAGCTGCGGGAAGAAAATAATTAAACAAATGAGGACTGCATGCATATAGAAAACAAACTTTTGGCATTAATGTAAAGGCCAAAACACTAAGTTTTTTTACTTTAACTAACTAAATATTTCTAATTTTTATTTCACAGAAAAAACCCAGGTAGATAACCCCGTAACTTTATCCTAACTGGAAAGAATTTTACTGGCAATCTCTGCTACTTGCACTTCATACCTTTAAATCACATATGAAGTCACTGTAGCTTGTGATGTTCAACTCTTAAAACCCGTGTGCGCCACTGTCGGCTAAACAATTCTCAGCAAATCCCGCCATCCTTTCCTAACGTGATAAAATCGATCATATGGCAAACATTTCAACCCGCAGTGACAGAGGGAAAGCGGAGAGAAATAGGAACTTCATATGTGGGAGGTTCACAAAAGCCACTGCTGTAGGCAGACAGACGGTTGTGGGAGTAGGACCCAGGTGAGTTAAGACGGTGTGCAAGAAAGAGATTAATGCACTCATAAGGAGAAAGAGAGCCTGTGATACTGTGCATATACAAAATAGCTGCTGTCTGCAGCAGTAATGATCTCCTTTCCTCTGAAAGCTCAGAGATGGCCTCAACTAGTCTGCCTAAGTGTATGTGCGACAGACACAGAAAGTCAGGAGACAGCGACCTGTCTGATAAGTAAGAAGGCGAAGGATGTGAGGGAGCAAAGGCAGTGGCATTTTAGTGAGAGGAACACCTGCACATTCAGCTCTACTGGGAGTTACTCTTACATTACCTTCCCTTTCACTTCAGAGCTACTGTTCATGTGCACACAGCGCCGGTGCATGGTTAACTTGAGTTTGTGAATTATTCATCCCTTTTAAAGACTGTCTGAATGAACCATACTTATTTTTTCCTATTCTATACTTTTTGTATATACATTGAATACGTGTAATGCTCAAAACCTTTGGTTCTTAACACAAGTTGAAGAAAACATCTGCAGCTCTGTTTACATGTTTTGGAGCAGTCTTCGAATCAGCAAATTTTCCAAAGTGGATGCAAACTTATTATACAACAAAGGTTATTTCTTCCCATTCCTGTTTTCTCTTTGTCAGCTCACTAACAAGAGCAATTACAGCTAACAAGTGAGGAGGAGAGTGTGGGAATCGGGGCATTGTGCTTTTTAACAACACATCACCCTGGGAGAGGCCGGACGTGAATGTGGATATAAAACAAAGCAATTAAATACACACGCTGGGTTTTGCCTTCTCCTCATTGAGGCTTCTGCACGCTTGCTTCAGTAAACATATACAGACTTTAGGGATCAGGATTTCATGCAATTTGAATTAGACAACTGGGCAGCACACGACAGAATTCATTATGCAGTGATTTAGGACCAGGTTGATGGATTTTGCTCTCCAAAAGACAAAAGCCTTGCGGCCTGCCCATGACAATGTAGGGAGAGACTGAGGCTTGCTGGCAAGGAGACTCATAGTAGGTTACATCTGTTGTTCTTCTTCACTTTCACCCCTGACAGCCACAACCTGCTACATTTTTCAATCCTTTGTAATAAATGCACCCTGCATTTTTTCACCATTTTGTCCTTTAATAATTAGAAAGCCTGATCGTAACGAAAGCTGGGAACATACATGCGCCATAGCAAAGTTTTCTACAGAGGAGGCAAAGGTTAGTTATACTTTTTGATGTTCTCTCAAAATCTATTACATAATGTTGTAAGAGCCTATTCAACAGCATTTTATTTTCAAAAACATATAAATAACAAATGATATGATAGCTAGAACCAGCTAGAGAAGAGGGCTAATCATGCAAGACCGAACACTAGACAACAGCCAGTTGATTTGGACATCCAGGTGCACACCAAGTGGACACAGGGATCTATTGCAAGGGAATTAAGTGTGGTTATTAACGGTTAAATGTGTGAATTACCATAATCTGTTATAATGAGTCAAAATAAAAGATGGCCTTCAGATTGTTCAAAAAAATTTAGCAATTGTTTAGGATATTCATTTAATATATCCCTTCCTTGACTGGTCAAGTATTATTTTTATTTGTTTCTACTGAACTCACACATGTCTCAGCTGCCTCGCACCATGTAGAAGCATGATTGTCCCCCATCACCAGATCACAACTCGCCTGCACTCACACTTTGTCCGAGCCCAACGACAGAAAGCTTTGAGTGTCAAGAGAAACAATCGCATTGACTATACATCAAGTCCATGTTACACACCCGTACTTATTCCAGAGAAACCATACCATGCCGAAGCAAAACTTTTGTCAGAGCCAAGGAAGTGTACCAATATGCAATCCTCACACTAGCAAAACAAATTGGACTTATGGGGTTAAACATGCTTAGGCACAGTACGGATGGCCTAGTTTGACTGCGCGCTTAATCTCTAATTTCTCTATCAGGTAATGTAGCATAGTGATGTGAAGCACTATATGTTTGTTCTCTTTAAGTGAGTTGAGTGAACTAGCTCTCTGTTAGGATGAAATAAAAACACAAATTAAAAGTTATCTGTTGAGCAGACTGATACCTATTTCAGGAAACAGTAACTTCTATGTACTCTGCTATGTTTGTCTTATTATTTCTTTAAAAAGTTGTGATTACTTGGGAATTCAAGTCTTAATATTAGATGATCTGGAAATAAAAAATTTTTCTAATCCCACTGCTGTTTTTTACTCACATCATTTGATGTAGCTACAAGGAGGCTAACATTAATTGGGTTGATAGGGGGAAAAAAACCTGTTTGTAGTTTAAGATTAACTTCTCAAAACTATTTTGCAGAAACACTACATACACACGAGAACCAAGACAAACTAAGACACCTAAGTTTTGAGTATTGTGAGGTCAATAATATAACACAACACACTCCTGCCTTGTGGATGACAGTTTAATTGCGATCCATAGTGCCTTGCATAGCTGCAGTTTATTTCCCATTTAAGTTAAACAGTCGAGTCACACGAGTTCTCACAAATACATTGACATACATTCATACAGAAAAAGTTCAAACCAGACTCAGGGGAATAATTACTTTTCCTTTGGAGGAAGTCAAGCTTTTATTTAACCGAAGTATAAATAGTTTTTTAAGAAACCAAGAAGTAAAACACTGAGCATATAAGCGGCGAGCCAGATTACCAACACAAAACCCTAAAAAAAGCCTTCAAGTATGCAGAGAAATCGGCTTCGGTGGCAAGTTCCCTGATAGTCTTTTTTTATAGCTTTTATTTTTATCCTGATGAACATTTTGACTAAGATGAATGGACACAAAGAAGTAATATTCATAATCATTGATCACGATAATGATAATACTGTCAAGGATGGCAATGACAGACTTGTACAGTCACCGTGAGACAAATGAAGACAAAATTAGAGAACGCAGAAATGTATTAAATCCTGTTGGAAATGTGCTTCACTGGTAAGGTGGGGCATCAAAATATTCCCTGGGCTATACACCTAAATATTTAGTTGTAGAATAAATATTGTAAAAACAACATACAAAGTTCAAATTCAAGTGTAACAAACTGCTTGTGTACTAACTAAATAAATAAGATTGAGGATTTTATCAAAGAAAGTACTTCAATGATCTTTACACAAAGCTGGACTTGAAAATATGCAGGAATATAAAGTTTAGGTCTCCAACTGAGCTTTCAGCTTAGTTTATACATGCAAATTTGAGCTGAGCCTTTTAATAAATCCAGATAGAGCAACACAAACACACTGCTACTACACTGTACTTGCAGCACAGCAGCAGAGAAAAACACAGCTGCCATCAATATTTGATATGAACAACTTCCAGCAACTTAAAAAAGAAAAAAGAAAAAACTTGTGCCACAAGCTTGCTGTGATGGCTGGGTGTCCTGAGATAACTGAATGTACACAACCTGACAGGTTGCATTAAAGTACCATGTTTTTGGGGGGGGAAGAGCTGGATGAGCACATACACTTCAAATAGGACTGGTAACCTCACCATTCCCCGCACATCAACAACTGTTGAGAGTATACATTTGTAGTTGAAT
>KV751334.1:23761139-23783594 GCA_001698575.1 Mola mola
CAGGGGAAACTAGGGGGTGAGTGGTTCTTGACTGTCTAAGCAGCATCCCAATTTAGTCCCAGTTACTAGTAGCTGACAGCTCCAAATATCTGGGGAGCATTTTTAAAAGGCCAGTGTTTGATGGATTCATGAAGAACACACAAATATAATTGCCATTTGTCACCGAGTCTTCAGTTGCCGGCGCCACACAGGGACTGAACAACGGCGTGCCTGGAGAGCGCTGGAGCTGTGCCAGAGCTGTGCGGGGGGATCGCTCTGTATGTAAAACTGAGCATATAAACACCTCCGTTTTTGTCACAGAAAATAGGTCCTACAGGAGGGAGCTGGAAATTGCACCCAAAAGACAGAAGAAAGGAAGAGCCTATATATAAAATTTACATATGTCACAAGCCTACCGAATTGCTCTCTCACATACATCCACACACAAACATGCAGAGGCAGGCCTACCAGGCAGGAATATGCATGCATGCATGTCAACTGAAATGGAGCTGTATAAACAAGAATTCTAAAATAGTCAAGAACGTGAAAATATAACACAAAGGTCAAACAGGGCAGTTCGGAGATTCTCATTTGCACACTACTGTGCCGGGAGTCGCAGGTAAGGCAGGCAGCAGACTGAACTACACAGGCTCCATGTTTCTAAAGCTCAGTCCTTTTTAATATTAAACCCCTGAGACAGGGAGAAAGCGGGAGAAGGGAGACGAAAGGTGTTTGCCTAGGCTTATTAGAACGATCTAGTTATTCAAATGCCACATCATGACAGCCAGATAAACACCACGATCCAAATCTTGTATTTATCTCCTAATAGCCATTATTACACAATGCTGTGAGGATGTGAGTTAACACCGCATGGATCATGAGAGCAAAAGAGATGTTCTGAGACCCAAACAGCACCGGGCAGACAACACACTGCTCTGAAACGCTTATTCTGCCTACATGGCCAGTGTTTTGTTTATCTTACAGGCTCATACTAGAGAAAAAAACATGTATATTTTCTGCTCGGCTGGCCACGTACCTGCATGATTGAAATGCTAATTTGTAAATGTGCAATGACCTAGCCAGACTCCTCTTACCACCACTACCACCTCCCCTCCCTCCACTTTCCGCGCCAAAACAGCCCGAGGTATCATCTCTCCTCCTAACAAACAGCAGCGAATGGAACAGCCCGTGCCTTTCAATCCAAAGGGATATATTTTCTCATTAGAAATTATACATCTTCGCTGTCCATATTTATAGACGCAAAACCAGGGGAATTATACAGCAGCGAGCGTGACAGGGACAGAGAGGGAAAAAAATGGTACAATGAATGTTATTACAAAGGGCTCTGATTGAAATTTTCCTTGGGCGTATCAAAGCCTCGTTTACCGTTTGACCTTCCAAACTACAGGACAAGGACTTCCTTTATTGTCTAGGAGGACACATCAGAAAGGAACAGACAAGCAACTCAGGGATCATCATTTGTGGATCCCCGCACAACAAAACCCACTAGCTGTGATTAGCACCGATGTAATGCATATATCAATGGTGTGAAAAGAGAGCAAATTAGCGTTGTCAGCTAGCAAGCAAGAAGTAATGTTTGATTAGAACATTTCTGTTAGCAAAGATGTGGGTGCCGTGCGAACTCTGTGGTCTTGTCTCGATCGTTTGCACAGAGTGGATGGGCTAACAGAAATGTCACTCGTTCTAACAGACATGAACAAAAATGTGACTCTGGACTTGGCGCGGCAATCCTGGCCCTGTCAGCTCATAAACGAGGGCCACAATGTTTTGTATTTACCCAAGATAAAACGAAGATGATGGCCGCGGTACAGATGCTGATGACCGCTGAGGACAGCTAAATTACCTGCTCTGATATTGGATCCTCATCGGCAAATGTGACAGTCTCTCTATGCGTGCGTGGGTATGTTACGGGGACCTGTGACAGAACTCTATTAGCCGTCTTCACCTGTCAAGGCTGATCATGATGTGTAGCATCTCATTCAAGCAGGAAGCATTGCATTTTTGCCAGTTTTCCGAGTCATTTCAGGAGCAGTCGGTCTACGTTGCTCAGCCCAGCGCTAATGCACCTATTTCCCAACCTATTTTAATTCTCCATCCCAGTCATTCAAATTTGGCTCCTCCAGCTTGCTAAAGGAGAAGTGACATGTGAAGGCAGAGCTTAATATCATTTCCGATCCCACGTATGACCACCGCTGCAACCCGTCCGACTCCACCTTTGCACAACAGAGAAAGAGAACCCGGGCGTCAGGGATTTACTAATTTTTAAATTTTGCTGCTGATTGAGTGGAAAAAATAACCCCCTCGGACATTGTTCTCGGTTAATTACATTCTACAGCAGCAAAGGCAACTTGAAAGACAAGTGCTTGATTTGACGACGCAAGCCTCTCAGCATACTCGATGAATGAGGCTGCTTAAGGTACGTGTGTGTCTATGCTGGGAAGAGGAGCTGGTTGGGGGGAGAAGGCGGTCATCAATTATCCTTTGATTTCAAAACGGAACATTTTCCCAGATTAATACGTCTGACTGTTATCTAAATCATTAAAACTCCCAATGAGATGCCATTTTCTCTTACATGAATCATGTTGAGGGGAAGTCAGTCACATTCACCCCCCCCCCACACTCACACACAACCACCCCCTAGCTCTAACAGTAGAAGCCTCTGGTCTCTCCACTGTTGTGTGGAATTTGGCACGGTGCTAATTTGAGTGCCACTAATGTAGCAGAACGTAAGACATCAAGGAGCATTCAAAGCAACATGCCTGATGTGAGAGACGCTAAACGGTGCTTCATTCTCTTCCTCTCCTCATTTCTGAGATGAATTTGCACGAGTCTGCTTCTGTGCCAAACACCTTCCATTCTCCCTCGTCTGCTCTTTCAAAAACAGTATCCTTAAAAAACTGCACATGGTGCACGGATTTAGACTTTACTCGGCGAGCTACCACATTTTCTCGAAATATCAATTATGACGTGACTCAGAGCAGGCCTGAGGGAGCTGCCAGGCTCCATACTCCAAAAACGTGCTCCACCCTCTCCTCTCTGACGAATCAAAACAAAACCGGAGCAACAGAGCGGGAATGAACAGGAGGGGAAGAAGGGGGAGACTGAAGGAGGGGAATGGGGGTATTTTCAGTTTCAGTTACATCGATGACTCAAATATTCCACCAGCTTCAAAAATCTCCTCGCTGAAGCAGAAGTTCCACAGGAAACTCACTTGTTTGAAATTCAACGGCAGGCGCGCAGACATGCACATGGGCACAAATACACAAAAGGGACACACGTTCAAAAAAGGAGGCAGTCACACAGCAAATGATAACAGCCTGCATCTGTAGCATATCTAGAAACGCGGCCATAGCTGCAGCCAGAGATGAGGATCGAGCACTAACACTCCCCAAAAGGCAAAATACTGCTGAGGTCTGGCTCCAGGTCAGAGAGGGGATAGGTAGTCTATCAAAATACCCCCACACCTAGTTCCTTTATTTGCTCAGTATCAATCTCAGCATTAACCCTCTACTAATGGGACAGCTGTGGGTCAGCGCCTCACATCTTCAGGATGCCAATCAAGAATATAAGCTGAGAGATCAGCCTTCGGGACAGAGGTGCTCGTCTGCCTCTGAGTGGCTTTTTAAACACGGAGACACCCGTATCGATTTTAACTCTCGCCTGAAAGAGAAGGGGTGGGGGCAGGAGTGGATTGCACAAGCTGGGGACCGCATCAGCTGAGGCTATCTGCAAATCTGGATGGGAGTCATTCCCTGGTCCCCAGTCACCCTCCACTGATCAGGGGCCTGACAGAATGACCCAGCAGAGAGGCACTGAACCTGCAAACACAAAGGGGGCAAGGAGCTGGAAGCTCGAGGGGGTCGGGGCTGGCAGAGGCAACATCGGCAGAGATCTCAGTAATAGAAAAGGGTTTTAACCTTAATGTTGGAGCCAAAACCCTGTTAGAGGCCAAGTAATCCCCCCCTGTGCTGCTCTCATTTGAACTGCCTGCTTTTTTTTCTGTCTCCCACTCTGTGAGTGATTGGTGTTAGGCACCGAATCTGTATGCTGAAGTACTGGTTAAGGACGTAGTAAACACGAACCGAGCAGCCCACCTACCTTACCTCTGATAGTTATTTTGAATAAAAAATATAATATGAGGCAGTTATAGATTTAACTAAGGAACAAACGTGGCTACTTCTACAAAATAGTACAAAAAAAATGTACTATTGTGACACAAAGCACACACTTCTGTGTGGCTAAACTCCAGGTGCTGGGAAAGATAATACTAGTTATAAAACATAAAGCCTGCACACTAGAATGAATGCTCCCAGGAGAATTTACTAACTCACCACCTCACAGTGACCTCATTCCACCTCATTCCCACCAACTCTGCTAACGTTTTGGATGAACTTTCCTTATAGGAGTAGTTTTGTACTGTGACATTGCTGCTTTCTTACAAGCAAGAGATCTGCGCACTTTTTCTACCACTGCCCATTCGTGCTGCAGGAACGCCATTTAGACACAAGGGTCAATTAGTGTTAAAACTTAAAAACTTGGGAAATATCACTCTTAACATCCAAACTGGAAAAATGCACACTTCCTTCACAATCAAAATACATATATATTGCCTTGTATTCACGCTAACATAAGCCCGTGCAGTCTGCAAATTAAGGCATGCATATCTTATTATCAGGCTCAAGTATTTCGAATATCTTTAAAAAAAAAATTAACAGTGAATAGGCTCAGGCACTTTGGGTAAAATATGCTAATTAACACACTTGAAATTTCCCATATGAAATCTATCTGCACCAAGACAATGAGAAAATAATTACAACAGAGGTAGAATCACAATGGCCATTTTAATCAACCCCTACACTAGCATTTCACCCTATTTATACAGTTTTTGATTCCATGACCCACTGGTAAGTAATCACTTGAAAATTACGGTTCAGTTTATAATAGGTCTGCACTTTAGACACATTATTTCGACTGAGAGAGGGCTCTGAGGATTATAATAAAGATATGAATCTTGCATAACAACAATCACCATGCACTCCCCTAATAGCTGGGGGAAAAAAAAAAAAACATTATGGGAAAAGAAAACTAGCACGAGGTTAAAAAGTCTCTAAATCCTTTGGAATATACATGAGGCAGAGTGTGACAGTCTGAGAATGTTGATTCCACACTTGAGCAGCAAAAAGAAAAAAAAAAAACAGCATTAATGAAGAAAATGATGATGAGGAGGCACTTGCCCTTTTGTTTCATCTTAGTCTAACTTCTCCAACTGTCGGGCATCATAAGGCTTTTTTCGTTTTGTATACAAATCTTTGCTGTTGCGCTGTCAAGAAATCTTTTCCTGCATGAGATGTACAAGCATGAGATACTCTCCATTTAAACAATCCCTCTAACTGCATTTATTAGAGGTCACAAATTCACTTCCAAAAGGTCAATTCTACACACAGGTAATACCGTTGAAGGTGTGCTACTAAAGAGTCCAATCAGGGATTTACACAAAGGCCAGACTGAAGTCTCTTTAAAAAAAAAAGAGAGAATCATGTTATTTGACCTTCCTTTCTCACTACAGAGTTTCACAGAGATAAAAAAAAAAAAAGCAGACATGTTCTTCAGAAGCTGGTAAGGTCATCTTTATCAAACGGAGGCATTTAGGAAAAAGAAGTTTTTGACAATCCGGTGAATAATGTGACGATTAAACTCCTAAAACTGGTGCAGAGTGGCGGCAATTTATTCTGAGGCAGAGGCTGGAGAGCCAAGGCACTGTTTGCAGGAGATATCAGCTGCTTGGAAACCCTGAACGGTCACTTGAGGAATGTCTGTCTCCCCCACAAGATAGTCTCTCCTCCCCCAAGGATGGCAGAGGCGCAGAGGAACCACTCGCTGACAACCGCCTCATAGGAAGAAAGGAATTGTGCTTTTTTTTTTTTTTTTCTATGTTAAACAAGCTGCAGAGATTGGCAATCCCAGGAACTACTGCACTTCAACTTTTATTCCATGTGAATTTAGGAAACTTTAGATTACAGTATAATAAAAAAGAAAATCAGTTTTTAGGTCACACTTGAGGATTAATTATGTGGTTACTCTGCGTTTCCTGTACGTTGAAAATGCATGCTGTGATCCACGAAAAACATATTTATAGTCATAAGGACCCGCTGCCAGGTTTATTTTACAGTTTAAAGAGGAAAAAGAGACTATGACTCAAAGCAATAATTACTGAAAAGGTATATGTGCTGTTATTACAACATTACAATAGGGTTTCTCATGAAAAAAACCCCACAAACACATTATACACAAGCTTTACAATCAGATATCAGAGGGGAAAAACTAGCCGAAGCCCTGATGTAGGCAGGCAGATGATTTGTTATCGATTTCCTGTTTCTGCAGTGAAGAGGGATCTCAATTACCCGTGCCAACAAGCTATCCGATTGGACACCTCAACAAAGAAAACCCCCCCTGAGACAAAGACACAAACCAGGTCAACTTGAGACCAGAAACAGAAAATGATACATTAAACTCCATCAAAAATTGTCATAGCATAAATTTTGGTTCTCGCCTTTATTTGATATGATTCTCTGTTCTGAAAAAACATCTTCCCTTTTAAATCCTTTTTCACCAGACAGAGTGTGTGTGTCTGTGAGAGAGTATTTTTGTGTTTTTTGGGGGTTTTTTTTGTGGGGGATAACATCAATTACAATGCAAAACTGTCGTCAGAGGGGCTTATCTGCTGAGATGGAAGAAGAACATGCCGTCCTGCAGAAGTGCAATGCTCCACACACCTGCCAAGTTAGAAAGATCTTTTGACAGAAAACCTTTTCTTTTTTTTTTTCTCGCAACCTTCTCCTCACTGATTAAAGTGAGTAAACAAGCCACTGGCAAGTCATTAAGTTCAATACAAACAAAAAGAAGGAGGGAAAGCCGCCCTGGAAAAGTTAACAACCTACTGTAGAAACAAAGAGCTGTTGTGTTACCAGCAAATATAATCCTAGACACTTGCGTTGATGGAAGCAATGGGCTGCTGTTGGCCTTTTCTTCTTAAGGACAACGAAACACACACTGGGAAACCTTCTGGTTTAGCTTCGTGACCTGCAATCTGTAGCTCAGTATCAAGTCAATTCATGAAACAAGGAGCGTCAGTCAAGCTACTGAGCCAAGCAGTTCAATGCCGATTAATTGTCTCTTAAAATCTCTGTCAATCTTTGTCTTGATTATAAAGGGCAGGTTTCAAAAGTTTGTAAAACGTGTGTTTGGTGTGGTTGCGTAGAGTCCGGCACCGGGTCGGTTATGGGTAAAAACACTATGTAACCGGTAAAAAATACATAGTAATATAAATTCACAGGTAAAGGTACACTAAATGTGAATGGGCAGCGGGAAACCAGGATTAAATACAACTTGCAGTATTTTAACATCTAAATCACTAATGTCGTCGAGGTAAATCAACTGAAATATCGTTTTCTTTTGAAAGATGACGCAAATGTCACCGAAGCCAATGTCAGCTCACAGCTAGCTGCATGAAAGTGGAGAATATAAAAGTAAAAGTGGCCAGTGAAGAACACCACATTGCTGAAGGCCAATCCAGGAGGTTGGAAGAAATTTTGTGTTATAACAGTCTGGGAGAATAACGTCGTCAGCAGTTTCGCTGCTTGTAAAAAGGTGCCATAAAGTACTACCATTTGATGGCCACGAGATGAGCACATCATACCTGCGGAAATGCGTAGAGAGCTGCAGAAGCACAGCAGGTGCTGCAACATTTGAGAGACATTTTTCAAAACTTGCGTGTTTAATCACAGTCAATGGGTCGAGGCGCCGGACTTAAATGAACGAGTCTGAGCGGATGTGGGTTCAAGTTAGAGATAACTGTGGAAAACGGGTCACTCCTGGTACTGAGCATTACGGGTTTGTGCAGGTTATCAAAACTGGGCCCAGGAATCTGCAAGGTGCAATTTAACGCTGCAACATTATCTTAGCCTGAAAGCTGAATGATGCGGTTCGAAAGGGAAAACATGTTTCGCTCACAGGTAAATGTTTGGTTAAAAAAAAAAGACAAAAAACACTGAGGCTGAAATGAAATTAGTGCTCTAAAACAGGCAATGCCAGAACCACAAATAGGATTTCCCCTTTTCCATAACAGAGGGCTGTATGTTGGAAAGAGAAGCAGAAGTGGTGAACCCGGCCAAGTCTTTGTCACTGCAGTGGAATGAGAGCACATGCATGTTGCCGCTTACTTGCCTAGAGATCTCTTGGTATTATCTAAATTGGAAACACTCAGGTTAATATTTTAGTTAGTCAACTGACAATGCAACTGTCATAACTCCAACTACTGTAGACAGCTGGAGCGTATTCATTTGAAAAGATGAAATCCAAACTAATAAGTGCTCGATAAAACATTGCGAAAAAGCCGTTAATCTCGACCATCTGAAAAGGCGAGCAAAATATCTAAATCATTTTCACCTCCTACAATTGAACATTTTGTTGTTTACCGTTCAGAATAACAAAAAGATATCCTGCTGTCCGCCCACAGCTTTCCCAGGTTGTTAAAACTTACTTCTTACAGTCTCGCAGTAATCAGGCTTTTCCTCCGTCACGTGTCTTTGTCCGGCAGCAGCTGGTCTCCTAGGAGATGCTGTTCTCGATGAGTCACCCCCCCGAGCATCTAGGGTCACAAGCATCCAGAGTTAAACCTGGCTGAGGAGGAAAAAATCTGCTGCACACAAAATATAATGCTGGCTTTGGATGTTTACTTTAATGTTATCCTTTAAAGAGCATAATCGTCCAAGGTTAATGCGTGCTACAGACTTTCCTCCAAAAACAGATGTAAACTTTTGCTGCGGGGTCAGCCACAACGGACAAAATATCAGGGACGGCTGAAGGCGCCAGAGGCGCAGAGGCTGCCAGGCCTATCTTTGCCAAAGGAAAGCACAAGCTGCTGGCAAATGACCGCACAACATATTTGGGGCGGTTCAGGTGCTTGCCAGAGCTCTGGATCTCATTTTCTCTCCTTCTGTTCCGGAGTGCACCCTATCTGCCAAGCTTCTTTTCTCGGCCATAAAGGCTACATTCATCCAAATTGGAGAAAGCGTGAGGGCGAAAACTCTAAGCCTGATAACTGTGCGAAAACACAAAAGACAGTTCCACTCATTTGTGTCTCAGCCACGACTTCCAAGACCCAGTGACCCTTTGGTCATTGCACAGTGCTGCTTTGTTCAGTAAATAAACCTTCCACACTGACTTTATTCATTGGTTCCGTGCCAGATGTCTGCACATAGCCCAGTTTTTTTCACCGTCTGCAAGTTTTACAGTAACATAGTGTGTCTTTGGCCACTTTTTGCCTGCATTTCTCAAGAAAAAACGAAATGAAGGATGAGTCAGCGAAAACATCGCCATCCCGTTTACTGAAGTTTGCAGCGTTTTTTTTTTTCCAATGATACAACACCTTGTTTGTAAGCAGCGGTGGATGGAAGGGCTTGGACAAGCGGCCGCAGGCGAGCAGCCCAGGACAGATGCGCCAAACATCTCAGCTTGGAACTGATGTACGGTGGCGGCGGTTACGTTAGCAGCACTACGGTGTGATGCATCGCAGTGTTTAGTGATCGCAGTTAGAAATAAATTGGTCTATTCTCAGTACATCCACAGTCCCCTGAGAGGGGAAATCCAGTCTTAACCGCGAACGCCTTTGAAGGTCCAGTGAAAATCCATCCGCGATCCAGCAGCCCCAGTGATTGCTTACTTTGTCCTACTTTGCTATTTTTTGACAGTGCCATAATGATGCTTGGTATAAATAGGATGGTTAACGGTTCATTGCTTGTTTGAAGAAAAATGAAAAAGGGGGTGCGGGAGTGAGCTTATTTTACATGTGATAATCTTATGGCCAACTAGAAAGTTAATTAAAAACTATAATTGGCTGTGGTTGCTTTTAATAGTCACCAGGGCGTTCCTGCAGACTTTACTAAGAAGGAGGGGGGACGCAAGTACATTATAAAGGCTTAAGGCTGGAGCACTGACGTCTCCTAAAGTCACATGAATGGGTTTCTACAAAGGCAAGGCCGATAAACAACACGCATGCATTGACTTGTCACCATTTAGTCCTTTTGGTACAGTGAAACGTGGCGGGACGAGGGAGTTCTGGAAATACATATGCCAATGATGTTTAAGGGTCCGTTTGATTGTCGGTGTCTTGGCAGCATAAGGAAAAACACTCCTTAAACGTTTGAAAGAGAGAAGTTTGCGCACACATGAGCACAGACGGAAGAATTTGCAGAATAACGTCGTCACATTGCCAGGCTTCAATATGTTCACACTTTGGGATGTGAATTCTTCTTGACCTCCCACTTAACAGCTGCAACCATCGTTCTATTAGTTTATCGAAGGAAAATTCATCCTAAACCATTTCGATAATCATTTCTGTGCCATTTCAAGCAATATTATGAAACACTTTTCGCTTTAAATGTGGTGAATTGCTGCTTTTCTCTGCCATTTCTGACAGTAAACGAAGACTCTTTGGTTTGTAACTCTTGGCTGGTGTAAAAATGCAGTAACGAGACATGACTCTGGGCTCTGACGAAACAGCATTTGTCACTAGTTTCCCCTCACACTTTACAGAGTAAATGATTGATTGGTCAATCGTGAAAACAAGTTAAAGTGAGGTGCCATCGTGAGCCCCACAGCCCCTCGCTTCCCTACCTTGTGGAGCTGACAGCAGGGGACTTATGTCGCGCTGCGGGCCCTTCCCTGGCCCCGCCAGCTCTTCCGGAGGACACACGGTCTCCCTGGACATGAGACAGTCGTCTTTGTTGGGACAGAGCAGACGAAGTTCCTCCCGTTCCTCAGCCTTCAGCCTTCAGCCTTCAGCGCTGTGAAGAGTCAAAAGTCTCATCAGCAGCAGAGGCTTGAAGACGCCGATAAAGTGACGTCGAGTTGCAATAAAAACTTGGTGGAAAATTCCCTTCTCTCGCTGTTTTCGCCTCAAACTCGCCGACAGACTCCATGTGCGGCCCACCGGTTCACGCGCTCCTTTCTTGAGCCAAAAAACAAACAAACAAACAAAAAAGTCATAAGCTACGAGGTGGCGTTGGCAGGGGCGAACATGGCGTTTACGGGGCACAACTTACCTCTCAAACATGACAACTCCCCCGCATCAGACGCGACTTCCTCCCGACCTCCTCTGTCCCAGCCCTGCCTGTCCGGCCGACGGGACGACGGGACGAGACGGGCTCCCACAAACTTTCCTTCACGCC
This sequence comes from Mola mola, assembly GCA_001698575.1. Taxonomy (NCBI): domain Eukaryota; kingdom Metazoa; phylum Chordata; class Actinopteri; order Tetraodontiformes; family Molidae; genus Mola; species Mola mola. The sequence continues at coordinate 23,772,368 of KV751334.1, forward strand.
GACGCCAGATGTCACGTCGGGTAGAAGAAGCCGCGTTAGTCCAAGTCCGCCGCCGAGAGTCGAGCCCGAAACTTTTTCACCATATCCGGATTCCTGCCGCCGCTCGGAGCAGCTCAACAAAGACCTCCCTGCACATGTGCTCGCCCAAATCCAGTTAGGAAACACTCAACACAGAGTTCAAAAATACCGGCTTTCGGCATAGGAGTGTTGTCAAGTCTTACATGTTTGGATTTGTTCAGTTGGGCTGCAGATGGCAGACCATGTGCACAGATGCTCAGTCATCAATGTTGTTATTTCAAGATGCAATTCAGAAAAATGTGTTTTTACGGGCTTTCTATCAGCCAAATGGTTCGTTTTAAAGCAGCAATACGAGATATTACACTTAATACACTTAATGAACATACAGTGTGTACGTTGCATCAGTTAGCTTGATATTCACTGGGGTTTTTTTCCTAATTTTATTGGATTTGCTTATAAATGGATCATAAACAAATGCCATCTTCACAATATCACTGAAGAGATGTGTAGCGCATTTACGATAAAGTGCACAGATTACTTTTTGGTGCAGCATGGATACTTTAATGTCATTACCATATTTTGACACTGTCAAATTCAGGCTGTGGTGTTAAGAAAGGTTCACCACTTCCCTGTTTTTCTACTCAGATAGGACTGTACTTGTTTAACGGCCTTGTATTTACATTGCACCTTTCATGTCTACTGAATGACTCCGAATGTTTTAAAACATTTGTCCCATCCGCAAATTCACATGTGGACGTGTGATACCATCTAAATTGGGATATAGGAGCAATTTTGGGGTTCAGTATTTTGTGACCAAGGACACTTGGTCACGATATGCTGACCACAGGCGGTCAGGAATCGAACCAACGGTCATCCAATCAGAGGAGGACCCACCTTTACACCCTGAGACACGGCCGCACCTGCCAAGGAGGTAAAATCAATTTAAACAGCGGGTTAAACTCTAGACTAACCCTCTGTATGGTGTTGTTAGATTCTCATCTCACCTCATTTAAAGTTAGGGCCAACTCTGTGTTTGAAAAATATGAGCAAAACTGCTGAAAAGTTAACCAACGTCAGTTAAAAGATGGAACAACCACAGATTCATGACAGATTTATATTCCAAAACATCTTTTCCGTGCTAGCGTCATCTTTTTCCTTTCCACATGTCAATTCACTCACTTTGAATAAATGCCTATATTGCCCCATGCTGAGCCCCCTGCACAGTCAGCGGGGTATTGTTTAGTGCATGCTGATTGCCATCATAGCCATTGAGCCCTATTGGTAACAGTATAAGTGAGATTTAAGCCTTGGTAACATGAGAGCGTGGTGGTGATTGATGTGAAATATGCCCTCCCTCATTGACTGGCTGAACTCCATTTTCTGCTCCTAATGCAGAAATCACTCCGGGTCCCGGGCATAATGATTTACGATGAATCTGTGTCAATGTTGAACTCGGCAAACCCCGCGTAATCCATCTTGCAGATATACCTACCTATCCCGCCCCGCCATGCCTGCTCTCACCCACCCGTCCCCCTGCCGTCGCAATGGGAAGGTAAGGAATGCAGCTCTCCCTCTCTCTCCCTCCATCTATAAGTGTTGAATCCATTACAGGTCTGATGTGTAATCACAGAGGACCTCTGTGCCCCCTCAGACTGTAATTACCTGGATACAGATACTCCCTCACTCCAGCCCCTAGAGCTGCTCGAAGCCAAGAACTCTGTTAACCAGCATGCAGTGCTTTCAGCCTGCCTGTCTGGGTGGCAATGAGGAGATGGACCCTTAGATGAGAGATGACGAAAAAAAGAAAAAAAATTGCATTTAAGTAATGTGATTTTGACCTTGGCCACAGGTCAACTCGCAGATTGAATCATGCCCAAAGCAAATCAAAGCCTGCACCTCAAAAAAAACTGACTGCGAGGCCGGCACCCTCCCCTAACATATGGTAATCGTTTGAGGACCGTACATTCAACACGACCGCACCGTGAAATCAACCCCTGTTTGTCTCTCTTGCATAGTGACATCGACGTTACTGCTGACAAACATTATCTCGTGTGTGATCATGTGTGCATAGTGTCACCCCCCCCACCCCCTTCAAAATAAGTCAAAGTGGATCCGGCTGTGTAGACTCAGTGGGCTGTCACACTGTGTCAAGCGCTGGTGTCGGCATTGCATCTGTTGCAGTCACATCTCAGAAGACACAAGGAAAACGTCTCTCTGTTGACTTCATCTGTTTGTTTGGCAGCCTGCCTGATTGCTGGAGTGTGGCTTGAAGACGCACTGCGAAGAGACGCGCCGGCTCAGTTGGCGCGCATGCCGCCGGAAAGCCTAATCCTCCTTTGGTTAACCCCCAAACAAACATGCATCTCCAGTACTACCGTGTTAGTGGCTTTCCATAGATCACACAAGCACATCTTTAAAAATAGTCCCACTGCAAGCTCCCATTCTGGAGGGTGATTATCAAGATTCTTTTTTCTGAGTCAATTCAAGATTCAATTCTGAACAAAAAAACATAAGGAAATATTGCAACACCGTTGATTGTTGAGTCTCACTCCCAAGTCGGGAAAGTCCAATGGAATATGATCAGAAGAATAAGAATAATTGACTTTGCGGCAGCGTGTTAATACGTAAAGACTCGACTAGCTTGAACTGGCATAAAAGAATTTGAACAGAGGGTCTTGCGCCAAACTAACTTAAAGATTACATTTTATTTATTTTACAAGGTTCTTTTTTTGTTTGTTTTGCATGGAGGTCACGTATGAGATTCCTTCCTAGAGCATGGGAACTGGTCTCCGGGAAGTATCGGGTCGCTCTCTTGCCTCTAGTCTTTATGCTAAGCGAAGTGGTGTTGTACCCGAAACTCATGCTCGAGTGAACGTAAAGATATTGCTTTGAAAAATCATTCTGGTAAAAGTGAGAGTCACCCATAAAAATGCAACTTAAGTAAAAGTCTTACAGAATCTGATATTAAATGGAGTTAAAATGATACTAAATGTAGTTTCCTGGCAATTCAGGTATTAAATTATCAAAAGTGCAAATAAAAGTAAACTGACATATATTTACATCTATACACTATACTGTATACTATACATCTGCCAATTATCAGCTCCAATATTCAACATTTTTGTCATTATCACAATCAATACTGTCTATATTATTATAATTGCCAATAAAAAAAAACAGTAGCTTGAATTAAAAAAAACAACACAATAGTGGAGTTGAGGTACAATATGTTTCTACAAAATGTAATAGAGTGGATGTTTAAAGTAGCAGAAAATGAAAATACTCAAGAAAGGGCAAGTACCTCATATCTGTACTTGAGGAAATGTAGTTAATTATCACTGTAGCGAAATTAACAATCTAGGTTCATTATTCTGTTACCACACTAATTAGGGCATCAGCACAAGTGTCTGAGAGGCACAAGTGTTTAGTTTGCTGGTACACCTTTATCATTAATTGTAGTTAATCTCCATTTGTTACCTTACACAGACTATAACTTTAGCAGAAACAGGCTTTTAAAAAAGAGAGAGAAGGCTTTAGGACAGTAAAATTGTAATTACCCATAATGAGCTTATTCCTCAGCGGGCTGCAGTAAGTTGGCCCGTGTTGGCCCTTGTGCGTTGACTTTAATTGCCAGGTGAAAGAGTTGAGGTGCCTCTTTGAACAGCAAGAACGGGCACCTGTACCTGATCAACTCTTCAAAGATTTTACACACAAGTCCGCGCAGAATGAGTGGAACTTAATAAGTAAGGCTTTTTGAAGCTGACCGTGACACCAGCTGAACCATGACGCCCTCACATGATTAATAGCATTATGGTAAGTCCTTTTATTTCCCTCTCCCTCTTTCTCTCCAAGTAAGGGATCGTTTGAGGCTGTCTGATCAAAACATTCAATCTTTTATTGGTCCAACTGTCAAAGGAGACAGACTTTGTGTTTGGCAGTTTGAATACGACCGGATGGGGAACGGGGACCTGACTAGAGCGTGAACTAATGGACTCATTACAGATCAGAATGGAGCCTCTTGCTGCAGTTGATTAGCATTTCAGTGCAAACAAACACCCCTTTCCTCAAGGAACAAGGACTCTCTCTGGGACTTGAATAATGACGGACTCTCTGCTTATATAGCTTCACATGTGGACTCCAAGTCTGGAGTGAGAGGAGCGCACATAATGAGTTACAAATGTTCGCGCAAAAGCACCACATGTCATAAATATGCACGCCTCGGATAAAGAGAGAGTAGCAAGTGACTGATGATTAATACCGACGCTGGAAACAAAACATCCCACTCTGCGGCCTATCACAATAACTCAGACCAGGAAATTGGAAACCCACATGTGAGGAAGATGCCAGGGCTGCAGCTTAGGGAAGATCCAAAGTGGTTTCTGTCAGCTCCTGAACATATAGGAGATCACAGCTGACATCCATCTGTGATTAATTAAACTTTATTGACAATCACCTAAAGCCACTGAGACCCGAAACTGCATCGGACCCCTCAGTCAGGCTTCGCTCCTCTGCCATATGCTGATTTTTCAATGATATGTGGAAACCAGAGAGAGGTAGAATCTGGTTTAAAACTTAAACACAGAGACCCCCCCCTGAAGCATGAGAAGCACGAATACTAGCGCCATATATACCACCACTGGATGAACGCATCTGACATGATGAAACCGTGGGAGCAAGTTATGACACTTTATTATGTACATGCCACTCAAGCTTACACAGACAGTGACTTATCAGGCTGCATTGTGGAAATTGATGCAGTGTTCCAAGTTCGTGACAGAGACGACGTGTAGCTGCTTAAGTGATGGGAACGTCCTGGCACTCGCAGAGTGTGAAACGCTCACCACAGCCGCGGCTTAAAGCGCCACGGAAACGTCACTCGTGTTTTGCAGCTGTTGTTTCGAGCATCCTACAATCTAAATGGATTTAAAATCTGCAACTTTTTTCCACTGCTGAAAGTTTTGAGCCTCCCCTGTCCTCTGCCGCCTTTGTTGTCCGACGAGATGAGATAATGTAAAATTGGCCGACTGTTTGGATTTCTGTGATCCTACACAGATTTGCGATTAGCATAAACCATAAGCCAAGCGAAGGCGACACTGGCAAAAATCACAGTGGGGTCCTTATTTGTTAAGGCACAACGCCTCATAGGCTGCATGTCCTGCTTTGAGCTTTCCCACATGGTGCCAGCACGTACCCCTGAGTCCTGTTAGTGAATCCCGGATTAAATTTCACCTACAGACACAGAAAAAAAAACCTCACATGCACAAATGATACACAAACAAAGCACAAAGGCACAAATATGCTCCCATATTCATGCACAGACATACTTCCCAGGCCACAAACACCCAGTTTTTGATTAATTGGATGCCTCGCCGAAGCTTCCTGGATTAGGTTTTGACATAAGTTATAATTGAATAAGACAAATTCAGAAAGTGTATGAAATCTCTCATATTCACGCGCAGAAATGTAGGTTTTAATTTACCTCATGCCGAGGTGAGCTACGGTCACCTGCGGAGAGGCAATTCACCGACATCGCTCCGTGCATGATGTCTGGCTTGGACAGAATGCGTCGTTAAAATTAAAGCCCCAGTGCCAATTTATGGAACAGCGGTCAAATATTTATCCAGTTGATGAGCGGGTCTGTGTGTTCCTCCCTGACAATAATTAAAGGCAAACCCGAGCGAAAGGTGAGAGGCAGCCATGACATCACTTCACAGCTGTGCTCGGCCCAGTTTTGAGCAGCGTACAATAAAGGCGTGTTCGGATTTGCCAATTTTTTTTTTATTTTGCTTTTGTGACTCATGCATGGGAGTGAAACACGGGAGAGGGGGGTGGATGTGTGACACAGCTTTTGGTTGTTTTCTCCCATTAATATGTGCTGATGCATGCTGGGTAAATATCCTCAATGTCAGAGTGACTGCTTATCTGAACTATTTTAATGGTCTCCACAGCTGCGGTCGGTGTGAGCAGAGTCAGTCTGGGAAAATGAGTTTGCCTTGTTGATTTGAACCTTTAAACCTCCTCCTACTCCTCGTGACACAGTGGATACCGTCAGATTCTCTCCTTTACAGAGGAGATGCGCCTTGTTTTCTACGCCCCTCACAAAAGATTGTACAATATGTGGGAATGAACCTTTTATGATTTTATTCCCTCAGTGTTGCCCGCTGCTTCCTGAGCGGAAGCGATTGAGACGCAGGCTTGGATGGGTATGAATGCGACGCTGGGTTGTGTGTTTTGGGAAGGGCCTGTTGTGAGAGCTGAGGTTTCTCAGACAGGATCGCAGCCTGAGGTGCTGCGTGTGTCCAATGAACAGTGCTCAGCACCCTGGGATAACAATGAGAGCAGAGCAGTTCCGAAAATCAATAAACTGCTGGAGCTCGCCATAGTCTGTCTTCAGAGAGAAATAACAGCATGCCATGGTCTATCTGTGTCTCCTTCTGCTTTCCTTTTTACACTCTCTCCTCAGTGTTTACGCGTGAAGTCACTAAATCAAGTGACGTGCACTGCATACAGTAAACACCAGCCCCTCCGCCTTTAAACTTTTTATATTTCCTATACATCCTTTAGTTAAAAATGCCCTTATAGATGTCACAACTAATCCGCAGACTCACATTATTAAGATGGAGATTGCAAGACGTGCATGGAAACAAGTCAGGACGAGAGGAAAAAGGGGATTTTGTAAATCTCCCATCAAAGTTGCCCAATTATGTTAATCAAGAATTCTCCAAATGTCAGCGTTGCTGGAGAGGATGAGATTTGGAGGGAGAGCACCAACCAATCAGTTGGGCCGCGGCGATAGCGATGACATTAATTAATTTAAGTTGGACATACAAAAGAGGCAGACTTGAATCGTGGGCGCACTTCACGAGTGAACACATGAATTAATATCAAGAACCAATCTGTTGCAAGATTAATGCTTTCTTGTGCTGAATCAGCACAGATTTTGCTCAGCACTTATGGAAATGAACAGTTTTGCCTCCGAATGCAAAATCTACCATCTGTAGAGAGTGACATCCTCTAGAACTCTCTGAAAGAGAGAAATTAATAGACACGTGCGTGTGTGTGTGTGTGTGTGTGTGTGTGTGTGTGTGTGTGCGAAACATCTCCTTAAACCTTTTGAATAATATAAATGAAGAAAAATTTGCTCAATGTGCATTCAAAATAAGGGATGCTGAACAGAGATGTCTCCTAAGATAATCACCCTGCAAGACCGTTCTGACCTCATCACAACGTTTAGAGCTGTGATGCAATAACCTGTTGTGGGAAATATGCCTAACTGTCTAATCATAGGTCTCAAGAACATTCTGTAAGCTTAGCATAAAAACTACAATCAGCAAGCTTTGCTCTGTGTAAAACATATCCAACTTCAAACTTTAAAGCTGTTAAATTAAAGCCTTGCTTGTTAGGTAAAAAGTGTAAAAATGGCGGCCAAGTGCTGCTGCTCTGGGCATAACTATAATAACCATAGTTATGCTATACATAATAATTATAATATTATGGAAAAGTTCCTTTTTTGTAATTTAATTATAGATAGAACAAGACCTTTAGCAGGTATAAACGTACAATCATTCCTTTTTTTCCAATTTATATACAGTACATTGGATTGGTATCCATCTTTTCCCAAAATGTCAAACTCTTGCTTTGAAAGCTACTCTAGCACTTTGTACTGCGAACTGTTATTTTTAATATTTTCAATTCTCTGTAAAATTTCTGTACTAATACACCATAAGAAGTCCAATTCGGTTGTCAAAATAAAAATCGCTCTTACAAACTAAGCACATACAGCAGGTCAACAAGTTTCTGAATCATAGAATAAGTAAGCAAAAATAAACTCTTGATTGATGGTTTTAAGCAAAACACAAATTCTCTGTCACTATGCACGATGAGGTGTGCTGTGAGTGAAGCGGGAAGGTCATGTGACAGCAGCGGTACGGTAGCAGACAGACGTTAAAAACAGTCAAGCTGTTTATCATGTTTGCAATAATTAGATCCTTAGCAGCGAGAGGCTTTTTTCCCTCTGATTCACTAATTTGATACAGTATCGCCTCATCACTGTGCCACAGGTTAGCCACACGGGGAGGCAAAATTAATTAAACAAACTTAATTCAAAACTCCAGGGGGGTTTCCACCAAGTGTCGAAATCTTTGACTTTTAAATTAATGTTGTTGTTAGTTTCATGACGGAACAAATAGGATATACTTAATGAATTGGTTCCTTTGCTGAGCAGAAAATTGGATGATTTAAATGATGCACTGTTGGTAACATACCTGTGAGCAGCTCCTGATGACTAGCAGACTGGAATTTAAATTGTAATCATTTAACGCGACTCGATGAAGTGAGTCATCCTGAGTCTTGCAGATGTTCTGCTTTATAACATTATGCCACAGACACATTGTAATTTGGTAGATTTGTAGTAAGCCTTGACCACTGATTGGAACAACAATTCATTTTCAATCTAAATGGAGAAGCTGAAGGAGAGAAATGTGAACTTTCACTTTAACTTCACTTTAAACGGTCAAGTGTATACGTCGCAGTCAACCATTCTTTAGAAAACATACACCTGTGTGGTTTAGATCCCATAAAACCACAGAACTCTCTGGAATGAGCTTGAGAAAAAAACATTACACCCTGTTTGCATGTCATTAGGAAAATGGCAAGCCACCCCCTCCCCCTGTGGGTTCACCCCCTTATAAATATATTTAAATATATAAATATCATGAATACGTTAATTGAAATTGCCCTCACAACAGCACTACTAAAAGCGTGCCACTGTCCCACTGTGGAGCTGCTCCGGCTCCTGGGAGGGGTCACGCGTGTAGACGGCTCCACGCTCACCTGGAAACAAAGCACACAAACAAAAAAGCACCAGAACTTCGCCCAACTTATCCCTGACCTTCTCGTAAACACACAGAGAGCCTCTGAAAACATTCACACGCACAGCCTTCTTCAACACCCTCATTCTGACCTGGAAACACAGACAGTCTCTCTCTGACTTCGGCTACTTTTGTGTCCCTTGCCTTTCTCTCTGGCTTCATGGATCAGCGGAGAGAGCAATTACATCTGGCGGCGTGGCGATGAAGTGTTGCGTGGCTGTGGGCAAACACCTGGCCACAGTTCGTGGAGCAGGGGGCAGGAGGAGAGGCAGCGTTGACAGATGTGCTGCAGGTACTTTGGGCTGCAGCCTGCGGCCTCTAAGCAGAGTTTACGCGCATGAGGTTGGGCTACGAAGGAGAGCGCTGAATCACAAACGTGAGAACCCAACTGATGTGTGCCTGTTTTGTAGTCATGAGTGCGCCTGAGGCGAGTCAGCGAAGCCCTAAATAAACCCCAACCCCCATTACATGCAGCAACTCAGAACCACCAGAACTTTGGGTCCATTTAGCGTGTGTTTAGCGTAATGCATTTGCATTACAAAAGGAAAGTGTTTGAAAACATGCACGGAAACATGTCACCTCTGATACGGCCTCAACAGTGCTTCAAACGTGCCCAAAAAACCCAAGTGAAACTGCACGTGGAGAGGACAACCGAGCGTAAAATACTTGCTGCGCTGCCATTTCCTGGTATCTGTTGCTGACGGGTGTTTGACTTCATTGTGAGCGAAGAAGGAGAGACAGAAAGAGAGGCAAAGAAACAGACAGTGGAGCGACACAGGGAGGAAGGGAGTGGACTTGCGTGTCACAGATCTGCTCCTCGACCTGCGTCTAACCTCCGAGAGGCCTCAGACAGACATGTGGTTGCCATCTGGCCTGGTTTACCATGCTATTCTACCAGCTGACTTATCCTTAAATGGTGGTTGGATTGTGCCTCCACGGATGATTTAGCTTTATTTGTGTTCTTAGCTCCGGCTGGTTTCATACAGGACTTTACTGAATTTGGAGTCTTAGTGGTTATATTCATCAAAGCAATTGTCCTAATTTTGGCTATAAGTCTGATTGGAAACTAATACAGTATTTCAACATACTGATGTATTGTTCTACATATACTTGAACAACTTGGCTTTTTTTAAGATATAAAACAAATGATATTGTACAATTGCACGGCCTTCTGATGCACTCTTAAAAAAAATATTTCAACGGACATAACACATAACAATAAAGCAAAGTTCTGGCACATGAGACGGAGCTTACCGATTAACTGATATGTTGATTATCCTTATTGACCTGCTATTGTTATAATGTGGATGAGGATGATTTATGTTGAAATTCTCGCAAACTGTTCGGCGGCTCAGGAGGGGAAAGCGGAACCCCGTCCACACGGTCTTCAGTGTGGGAGGGGAGTTGCTAACCTCAACTGAGTCTATAGTTGGGCGGTGGAAGGAATACTTCAAAGATCTCCTCAATCCCACCAACACGCATTCCGAGGAGGAGGCAGAGCCGGAGGAGTTTGGGCTGGGCTCTCTCATCACTGGGGTCGAGGTCACCGGGGCTGTCAAACAACTCCGCAGCGGCAGCGCCCCGGGGGTTGATGAGATCCGTCCCGAGCTCCTGAAGACTCTGGATGTTATAGGGCTGTCATGGTTGACACGCCTCTGCAACATTGCGTGGACATCGGGAACTGTGCCTTTGGAGTGGCAGACAGGTATGGTGGTTCCCCTTTTCAAGAAGGGGGACCAGAAGGTGTGTTCCAACTACCGGGGGATCACACTCCTCAGCCTCCCTGGGAAGGTCTACTCCAGGATGCTGGAGAGGAGAGTCCGGCTGCTAGTTGAACCTCGGATTCAAGAGGAGCAATGTGGTTTTCGTCCTGGCCGTGGAACACTGGACCAGCGCTATACCCTAGCGAGGGTACTGGGGGGGCATGGGAGTTTGCCCAACCAGTCCACATGTGTTTTGTGGATCTGGAGAAGGCTTACGACCATGTCCCTCAAAGTGTCCTGTGGGTGGTGCTCCGGGAATATGGGGTAGATGGCCTTTTGTTATGGGCCATTCAATCTCTGTAGTGTCAGAGCCCAGGCTTGGTTTGCATTGCCGGCAGTAAGTCAGACCCGTTCGTTCCCAGTCAGGGTTGGTCTCCGCCAAGGCTGTCCTTTGTCACCGGTTTTGTTCATAATTTTTATGGACAGAATGAGGATGAGGGGATGAGGATCAGCACCTCTAAATCTGAGGCCATGGTTCTTAGCCGGAAAACGGTGGATTGCCCACTCTGGGTCGGGGGAGAGTCGCTTCCCCAAGTGGAGGAGTTCAAGTATCTCGGGGTCTTGTTCACAAGTGAG
>KV751334.1:23786230-23800503 GCA_001698575.1 Mola mola
ACACAGATACAGACGGCAGCAGATAAACAGGTCCAGGGATGACAGGCTTACACTGACAATCCTACACACGAAGACGTAAAAGCACTTATGCATAAAGGAAGCCAGATACAAAGATACAGCGCAGAATCAGATGTCAGCATTACAGACAGCAAAATAAAGTCACCCCGACAGCCTGCGGGTAATGTAAGTAATTGGCACCATTTGTTTTTTCTTACACCTTCAATTTATTCTCAACAATGACAATAAGAGTCAAAGTGAAAACCAAGAAGCGCCTCTGCACTATTGTGCGCACACGATGCAGGGAATAGAAAAAGGCAAGGAGGCTAGGAGCGAAGCTGACACTACAACAAAACGCGTTTATGTTGCCTGACAAAAGTATCGCTTCCACATCAAAGGAAGCGTCACCTTTTTGCAGAGGAAGCGAGAGGGGAAATAAGCAGAGGCCCTTCGCTTTATTAACTCCCAATCAATAAACATGCAGTCGGTGGCGAGGTAATCAGGAAACACTGGCAAATGGCCTGACAATGTATCAAAGCCGAGGCTCCGAGGCAACGGCACAAACTCTAACAAGCATTTTATTACCGGTAGCTGTTACTGACATTAGTCAAAAAAACCAAAAGAGATAAAATAGAATAAGGAAGGCGCAGCGCGGAGGGGTGAGAGGGCCCCCACGGCTCAGAGTGTGTACCTTCGCCTGTTTGATAGCTGCACGCCTCCTCTTTGATATGATAACAAATATAATAAATTGTTTGAAAACATCAAATGGGCAGCACGCCATTCGCTGGCTTGCTGTGACGGATGTCTGGTCTTGGTGGCGACGGAGCCGACGTGAGAGGATTCAGCTGGAGCTTCTCTAACGCGAGGCGCAGGAAGTTTAAGTGGGATGATAATGCACATTTTTTGCAGAGTTTTTTGGCAGAGAGAAAACCTCTCTGCAAAAATAGCTCATATGTGTAAGTACAAGTACCAGTACATTAATATAAATAGACTAAATCGCAGGTAAGAACCTCCCGATTTTCGACTTCATCTACAGTCATACGATAAGAATGCAAGAATGCAATTAACTAAACTACTCTTAAGTCAGTTCCGCAAAATATTGCATCTTGGCAAAGTTCGGCTTAGCACAGAGACTGGAAACACAAGGAAAGAGCTTCCTGTAAAATAGAAAGAGTGAAGTACCTAAAAGTTGTCGGGGACTTAAGGACATTTACCAAAGTAAAAAGTAATAGCTTCTTTCCAGTTTTGGCCTATCTCATCACATTTGTCTTGTGTAATGTTGTTTAGGAGGCTTGTTGGGGGCCACATTCTCCCCCCAAGGATCCTGCACACAGTAGAGGAGCAGAGACTGAAATTCTCTCCCGCCGTCGGCTAATTTGTTTGTTTCGTTCTGGGGGCGCAGCTGATATTATAAGGAGATCCCGAGCAGCTTGGCAGTGGGGAAAAAAAAGAGGGATGGGGGGAGAGAAAGTCAAGCAGGGGAGGGATGAATTTACAAGCCCCGGGTACGGTGAATGGCTGAGTGAGAAGATGCAGAAGGGAGCAGTGAGGGAGAGAGAAAAAAAAAAAAATCTAATCCAAATAATTTTCACCCCGTGGGCGCTTAAATGCAAATCACAGATCAAAGAGGTTTGGAATGGGAAATAGCGAGATTGGGAGAAAGTATCATCAAGCCGGGGTTATATATGTATGTTCAGGATGCGAGACAGACACGCTGCACGTAGAGTACACTGGAAAGCAATTCACTATCTCTGTACAGTTCATATCTCTCCCTTCTGTTTCTCACACTCTGTGTTTATTAAGGCTTCTCGTGAGGCGCTAAATATGCAGTTTACCCAGACACAAACCCTCCTCTCAAAGCAGTGGTGAATTCCCCTCTTACATGTTGACACTGCACTGATGTTGGGCAGCTGCACGGCGGCCTGTTTGCATGCCGCCCTGCACGGCAGGACACATCCCCTCAGCACACGAAAACAGCCTAACGCCGCGAAGGAATTCCAAGCAGTCGTTGAACAATCACCGGCGGACGGTGAACTCGGACGGCTTTGAGCGCTTGCAATGCGAAAGTGATGCTTGGTTTTTGCGAGGCACAGGGAGCAAATGCAATCGTCCCAACCTTGCCAGAGCAAGAAGTGAAAATGAGAAATGTCAGGATTGGAGAGGGCCGAGCCACAGAGAGGCGTGCAGTGGAAGGACGTGAAGAAGAGGGTTTGTACTGTAGTCTGTGCACAAAGAGTCCCCACATTAATGCGTAATTAATGTCTGCCCCACCATTAATGTCTAATTAACTATTCATGTCTGTCTCATCTACCTGAAGCTGTCATAACTTTTCTTGTGCGCCGACATGAAATGTGACAACGTTGTCTCGCAGCACATACTTTTGTTGTCCGCTTCAGACTTAACCTGCCAAAAGTGGTCAGTGTTACTGTGTAAACTGAAGATTTTTTGCAGATGCTATACTATATGTTTCCAATGCAGTTGTCAGTGTGTCTGTATTTCTTGGACGTGTGCATGACGGTTTTGTCATTTTGACATTACAGCGACATAACTTGACAACTCCCGGCCTGTCGACACATATTAACCCGGGTTAAGGTAGAGGTGACCTTTTAATCCACTGACAATGCAGCTTGAAGACAGGCGGTACATTTCTTCCAGTGGTGTCTGTACTCTGGTACAACTTTGATGGTGTACTTTTTAATCTATGTCACTTTACACTTTTACTCCTTTAGATTAAGGATTAAGAAAAGTAATGTGCAGATTTGGATGAAATTACCAGAAGAGGTCAGAAATCGACAAAGAAAGAATTGGTTAGATTTTGATGGTAACCTGAATCAAAGTGAAAGAACCAGTTTCAACACATTTGCTTGTAATTCCACAAAAAAAATCTATGGAGTCTTTAACCTCAGCGGAGGTCCGTGCTCTCTGAGTGCTTTCTAGTGTTAATTAATTAAAATGTTAACTGTTCCACCAAAATGCAATTTCTCCTCTACACTTCACAGGTGGTTTAATTATAAAAACTGTTTGACACCTGAACAGGTTCCATCTAACGAAATCACGAGATTTTCAAAGCAGGAACTTTTGTTTAATCATCTCATAAACCCTCAGATTTGTCTTTAGAACTCTTGAAATGCACCTGGAGTGGGAACCACTGGACTAAATTAGCTTCTGTATAAAAAGTAGGCCCATATTGTGCAGCTACACTAGATAATAGATTGATGCACTGCATAAATAATATATTTCATGTATATATTTTAGTCATATATTATGTAAACACAGTCCCACAGGTTATTTTTTTCTGTAGGATGAGCACTTTTAATAAATTAAATATATTTTGCAGATGACACTTTTATATTTTTTTCTCTTAAGTAAAGCAGTTTTACTAGCAGTTGAATATTTAGATGCATTTCAACCAGAAACCTTTTGTACTGGTCTTCTCTTCAACGAAATAAATATAAATAGACTAAATCGCAGGTAAGAACCTCCCGATTTTCGACTTCATCTACAGTCATACGATAAGAATGCAAGAATGCAATTAACTAAACTACTCTTAAGTCAGTTCCGCAAAATAATGCATCTTGGCAAAGTTCGGCTTAGCACAGAGACTGGAAACACAAGGAAAGAGCTTCCTGTAAAATAGAAAGAGTGAAGTACCTAAAAGTTGTTGGGGACTTAAGGACATTTACCAAAGTAAAAAGTAATAGCTTCTTTCCAGTTTTGGCCTATCTCATCACATTTGTCTTGTGTAATGTTGTTTAGGAGGCTTGTTGGGGGCCACATTCTCCCCCCAAGGATCCTGCACACAGTAGAGGAGCAGAGACTGAAATTCTCTCCCGCCGTCGGCTAATTTGTTTGTTTCGTTCTGGGGGCGCAGCTGATATTATAAGGAGATCCCGAGCAGCTTGGCAGTGGGGAAAAAAAAGAGGGATGGGGGGAGAGAAAGTCAAGCAGGGGAGGGATGAATTTACAGGGGACACATCCCCTCAGCACACGAAAACAGCCTAACGCCGCGAAGGAATTCCAAGCAGTCGTTGAACAACCACCGGCGGACGGTGAACTCGGACGGCTTTGAGCGCTTGCAATGCGAAAGTGATGCTTGGAATTTTTTTTCTGTAGGATGAGCACTTTTAATAAATTAAATATATTTTGCAGATGACACTTTTATATTTTTTTCTCTTAAGTAAAGCAGTTTTACTAGCAGTTGAATATTTAGATGCATTTCAACCAGAAACCTTTTGTACTGGTCTTCTCTTCAACGAAATAAAAGGTTCCTGTTGCCAATAGCTGTTGCGTATTCACTGCGGCCTAAAATCAATCGCATAGATTATGCAAATCAGGCCGACCACAGCCAATAAAAAATTTAGTGTAGATCTAATTGCCGGTCACCAGTTCCAATTCCTGCTTGCTATCTTCTGCAGAAATGTTCAGCAAGGACCTGCAACCTGTTATTGGTCTTTGTATCTTATGTCTTATATGCATATTCAGCATTACAATTTAAATATGTTAATTATCTAATGTGACTCTGCAATGGGATGACAAACGGCCCTGGAGGGTGAAAGTGGGTGAAATAAAATGTGGCAAATATTCGACCAATCAAAAATGTTCAGAAGTCAGGTCACGCCCTCAACCTTTGGTTCTACTACCCCAAGAGTAGGAACCGTGGACCTTAAATGTAGGCCTCAGTTCCTGCGATTAGAACACAGTTCCTCCAAATGTTCCTAGTTCATGTGGTCAACATTGACTTTCTTTTTTATATACATATTTACTGGCACCTAACACAACTGACTACTTCTTTCACTGTGGATTGCACATGGCTGAGCAGGAGGTGCTGAGAAGGAAAAATATAAATAGCTCTCATCTTGACCATGATGATCCATTGTAATACATAAAGGAGAGAGATCAGTACAGAGTACATTAGACAACACGTCACCCTTCCATTTCTAAGAATTTTCTCCTCAACAAACTCCATACAAGTCAAAAGAAAACACTGTTCGCCCCCTCAAAAAGGGATGGTTAATTTTCAGGCATTCAGTTGCCCCATCGGCACCACAGCGCTGCTCAGATGCGGATCAGTGGTTCACAGCGCCGTGAGTCTCGCCGCACACAGGACTCCAAACACAGCGGGGTTCTATAGCTGGTCAGCAGAACCAGCACAGGTCCAGCCCTCCTCAAAGACACAGCGCCTGTGAATGTAAAATCCCAATCCTCTCATCTTCCTCTTCTCCACCTTATTTCTCCTTTCTAGGCATTTGTCCATTGGACTTTCGTCCTTGTCAAGCCCTCCATCCGCTCGTTATTGCCGGTCCTCCAAAGCTTTTTGAGCTCGGTGTCACCTGCTCTGTGATCTGATTACTCCATGCCGGAATTAGTATGTATATTTAATGCATTTTTTCCCCCCCCTTTTCTCCTTTCTTGTCTTTTATTCTTTTTAAATCTTGATGAGTGATGCGGGGAGGAACGAACGGAGATGGGGTGGGGTTGCTCTCCTTGCATGTCTGGCGGATATGCCAGGGCCATGCTAATAAATGACAGCTGATTTATGCGTCTGTATTCTTTTATTTATAAAAAAATACCAAGCGGGCTGATTTCTGATATTAATAATACAAGTGGATCCACTTTGATTAGGCTTCTGTGGAGAGCTGTGCATATTCAGCATTACAATTAAAGCCTCTGATGTGAAATAGGAATGACACGCTAATGAAGCGAGCTAGCGAGCCTGAACCGCGACTGTCCAACAGCATTATGGCCCATCTCGAATGAAGAGTAATTATACGAGGAACACTGAAATGTCATTAAAAATCTTCAGTAAGTGATTTAACCCACCATTCCTCACTAATGCTAGATATTTCTCTTTTTTCCCCCCTTTACCACCCCCCGCACGATCAACTCCCAAGGTTTTTTTTTTTCTTTTTTCCATGAGGCCAAGACCAACTTCTCTCTCAGAAGTTCCATAAACAAGAAGGGCACTAATTGCACAACTCAGTGGTGCCGATGGTGGTGGGTAATTGAAATCATTCCATTATAAATTCCATTATGAATTGGTGATTAAGGCCAGAGGTGATTACCCTGGATTAAAAATGATAGTCGGCTTTATTTCTTTTTCCAGCATAACCTCTCCAGCCACCTGCACAGTATCCAGAGTTTATCACAACTAACACGTAAGGGAAGAAAGTCATATGAGAGAGATATGGGGGGGGGAGGTTGATAAAGGCGAAGAATGTATTTGAGGGGAGTGTTGTTTCTAAGAGGATTTAGTTAATCTGATTCTTCTCGTTCAATGTGCTCATTTTCACGGGCGGAAGCGGCCTGGAAGGGTTGTTATTGTTGCCGTTAGAGCACAAAACAAATAATGAGCTATATCATTGTTACCACGTCACGTTCATTAGTCCTATTGTCAAGTCTCCCTGTGCTTGCAAAGGTGAGCGTGTGTGTGACAGAAGCTGATAGGATGTGTGTGCGTGTGTGTGGTAGATAATGCCACAGGCAAGAATATCATGAATATCAGCAGTTTCTCACCATTTTGTTGGGTTAATCCCCTTGTTTCAGTTGGAGAAATAGGCATTGCTCTTGCATACATTACGCCGGTGCCTGCACATCACACCCGCACAGAGTTAAGAGGGATAAAAAAAAAAAAAAGAAAAAAGGACCTTTGCACCATCTTCCTCAGATGTAATGATGATGTGTGGTCAAAGGTTTTTATTTTTGTCAATCTCAGCAGCCTTGTTGACAGGCGACGGGGCAGCTGAGTTCCGATGCAACGAAGTGACCAGTGGAAGACACAACACTGGAAGCATTAAAGTGGGGCCTCGTGGGAATCTTTGCTCTTATTTGAAAAACCTCTGATTTGAGTTTAAATTCGCTGACTGTGGAGTTTTTAACACATAAAACTGGGCAAAACATGACTTACCCAAACCAAAAAATGTACCAAAAAGTCCACAGCTACCAACAGAACAAACACTTCTGTGATGGCACGCAATATGCAGCGCAGCGCCTTTTGGCGCCTTTACCCAGCACCGGGTACAGGAAGGATGGGGGGGGGGGGGACAAGGACCTAGCCCGCCACCGAACCGAGCATCATGCCTCCGAGCTATGCAATTATTTTTGCGCTGCGTCCAATATCAACTTGAGAGCAATGCAAATTATTTAAGACGCGCTTTTTGGGGCTCGCAATTATAATAATGATGATCTCAATTAGCGTTGCCATTGCCTCGGACTATTTAGCAGGCAATTTTGCAGCCCAGGGGCGAGGGTCTTTGAGCGAGCTGACGCATCTCTTCGTCAGGTCAGAAAGGGTGGAGAGAGAAAGGAAGAGACAGAGAGAGAGAGAGAGAGAGAGAGAGAGCGAGAGAGAGAGCGTGGGCACTCTTTATCAATAAACTGAGAGATGGCGAGATAGTTGCCACCCGATCCCACTCGGGGATGGCTCATAAATTGACCTAATTGGTCAGCGTTGGAGACAAATGACACTGATTCAGAAGGGCAGAGTGGCCCCTTGCTGATCTACTGTATATTACCATTGATTCCATGTCAAAGAGGAAAAGTTTGAAATGCTCATTTACACTTTTCCTAAGAGTTTAATGGGGAAGATTGATATCGCATCCGTCAGTTAGCCCAGCTTAGTATAGTGTATGTTAACAGGGCCAAACCATTAACATAAATAGACATGGGCAACAGGCCTTCACTTCCTCCAACTGGACCGAAATGAAACCAAAATATCCAGGATACGAGCAGGTTCTCACCCACATCATTGTGAATGGAGCTGAATTGTCAGTCATGATGTTTGACCTCGTCATACCTGATATAACTGAGGAGGAGGCGCTTATGACCTCTACTGCAGCCCACCACCAGAGGGCGATTGACATGCTAGCTAGCATGCAGCTAACATGTTATCTAATCCAATCAGAACCTTAATCTTCGAGAAAACCCCCAAAACAGCCATTTTAACAAGATAGACAGTTTTGTTTCGTTTTTTTTTTTTTTACTTTTGAATGTAAAAACCTTTATGCTAATTAAGTCTTCTAGCTTCATCATTATCTTACACGGACTTTTACTCACTCAACTTGAAAGCCTATGCCTCAAAATTTGGACCTAGTGCTGAAGCACTCCGTTTCCCAGCGTTTCATTTAGTGTGCTGCACTGCCGCTGTACATTGGATGGACTTCTTTCCCCCTGCGCCATTCATGTGGAAAAGGCCCGCACTACCAGCTACCCTTTCTTTTATTCATCGCACAGTAAATAACTCCACTTTATGAAAAGCAGCCAGTGTGACTCACGGATACCTCTCTAACCACAACCCATTATTATTTCATGGCTTTTGAAAGAAGGGTCTATAGCAGGCGCTCTCACACTTTAATGTCGGAGCTCCCTCTGATGTTGTGTAGTACACAGCGGCCCTTGTTGCACTCCGTATGCGATCCCTCACTTGAATTCACAAACACTTCCAAGTGCATAAATAGCACGGAAGACGAGTGCCTCGCGAGCTAGCTAATGCTCTGGAACGCCATTGCTGAGGAGATAACAGGAGCCTGCCACGGCTGATGCCTGGGACTGTCATTTGGGGGTAGTCGGTCTGTGTGCCTTTATGAAAAATGCTGTTGTTTTCTGACCCCTCGCGGGACATCATATGGTAAGGAAAAAGAGCATGCATCAGTGTTACGACTAAATGACCGGCGGACATGATTCAAAGCGTGTCTCTGGGCACCCTTTGGAACGTGTAGAGGGCTGTCGGCATACAGGCGAGCTAATGGGCAACCTATTGGTCATGGTAGATTCAGTTTGAATCTCAATGAGGGTGTCAGTGTGCGGCTTGCTCCATGACCGACAAGGTGTGGTAGGCCTGCTGGAGTTGATTTCGCCACGCCGCCTGTCAAAGCGCTCTTACTAGTCAACATCTATCAGTCCAAAAAGCTCAAAAAAAAAAAAAAGCTTTTTTATCCCCCTCCTTTTGAAGTGTCAGGAGGAAACTACTGTCCTGAAGATGGATGGAACATGGAAGAAATCTGACGAAATTTCACATCTTTGTTTTCGCTGGTAGGTGCAGGAACTCCATTTTAATGGGACTTAAACTTTTTTTTTTTTTTTTTTTTTTTTAATTTTTTTTGTCATGCGAGCGTGAAAACATGTGCCAAAACCACTTTTGCACTACGTAGCCAAGAAATATATCCTGGCTGGGTGAGTCACTTCCTACTAAAGACGCAGCGGTACTTTCTGGGTGTACTGGGACGTGCCTGCAGTACATGAAAGCACTGGGCTAGAATCATACAAAGGCTAAACCCATTACAGGTCCAGAGGGGTGGGCACTACAGTGCCTTGTCCCACTCTTCTAAACAAGACTCTAGGTGCTGCAAGCTGGAACAAAGCCTTGTAACATACACATTAAACTTTAATTGTTTTTTTTCCCTCTCATTCCAGGCCTTTCCTTCACATCTCTGAAGTAGCAGCCCCTGAAACGTTAAAAGTGTAATGCCGGCTAGATTTTCATAGCTGTGCCTTTGTAGAATAAAAGATATATGTGTAACAGCGGAGGCAAAGAATACTCTCTGATGCTGGAGGTAGACAGTTGCTTTTCAAATTCCAAGTTTTGGTCCTTTATTTTATTCAGCAGTGAAATGCCATGAATACAGAAAATAATGTCTGTTACAATTCTCAACCATGACCTTCTAATGTCAGAGAACCTTGAACGTATGGACACAGTACACAGTAATGAAAGTATAAAAAAGAAAAAAAAAAAGGTCCTTGAATCTCGATCAAAATTAAATGAGACAGAAATAAAAAGTCACCAATTACATAAACATATGTTTGCTACAGTCCCAATTTACCGTATACATAGGGGGATCATATTCCCAATTATTAGAGAAGGATAGCAGTAGAAAGGATACATGACTCAACTGCCAGACATAATGCTTCATAAAGTATGCACAGAGGTACAAGCAATAAATACACACATTAGGTAAAGCCTTACAGCTACGCAAAGCAGATGCAGAAAAAGCAGGTTTGCTATTCTTAGCGAGCAATGAGAGAGAAACAGTAAAAATTCAGGTAAGTCAGAAAAGAAACACTGAGATTTTTTTTTTTCCTCTTAGAAAAAAGTCTGGTAAATTTATGGGTCCACCAACATTTTTTTTTCTTTTTTACATAAGTATGCACAGTTATCAAAATACAGACAAAATCAACCCAGAAAATCCAGACAATCCTAAAATCTAGGGGAGGAGCAGTTAGATCGCAGTTCTGGAGGTCTTTCTGGTATTATGTGCAAGCAACTATTTTAGACATTTTTTTTTTTTTCTTACTTAATTTATACAAAACCCATGCAAATCTACAGGTAATATGCATTCTGTGGCTGACAGGTTTTATCCCTCCAAAAACAGTATGTCTGAGGTAATGCACTCCTATGCATTGTACGTACATTTCGGCCATCGTCCCAATTATTTTATTACGTTATTCTTATTTATTCTTGTTTCCAGTCCCACCAAATGATTTTTAGACATGCATTTTTAAAACACAATATTCCCTTACAGGTAATCTATACATTATCGTTCTACAAATGTTTGAGGACAACCTATTACAATGCAAACCTTCCACATCTTGACGCAATGTAAACGTCGGTTGGAGCCACGTCCTATGAGACAAGCGCGGTAAAGTGTAAATGCTCGTGTGGCATTCTGATAACTCGTGCAATCTGTCGTAAAATTGTTCGGAATTTGTTGTGCAGAGGTAGAAGCTTTCAGAAAGCCTTTTTTTTTGGGGCGAGTGGGAGAACCCTTTTTTTTTTTTTTTTGAAAGACGCAGCGTCCCCTTTTATTTGGTGTGATAAGATTATTTAGAACGTCGTCTTTAAGTCGTTTTGCTGACTCCAGCTAAGTATTGAAGGGATAAGCTTTGTTCCTGTGTCTTTGTGTGTGTGTGTGTGTGTGTGTGTGTGTGTGTGTGTGTGTGTGTGTGTTCTCTACATGCCATGTGTTTGTACCTTACTGGACGTGCCTGCGAGTTGAGCTCTTACAGCCAATTTCCTCGGCCTGGCCCAACGCTTGAAAACAACGCGTGTGCAGTGTTTCCACTTTGGTCAGAGCAGGCAGACGCGCCGCTCGTTACAGCGCAGTACAAAGCCACACCTCACTTCTTTCCCAGTGTACATTTTCTTCAGCTGGATAGTTAACACAATAAGAAAGTTGGCAAAAGTGTGTGTGTGCATGTGTGTGCATGCTAGTTTCCAACAGGTGTGAGCTTTTCTTCATCCCATACAAGAGGAGGCAGAATTTTGTGTAACTTTGGTTTACTGAAAACAGAAATGACCATTAAAGCAATAACATTTTTCTAGATGACATTAACTCCTACTCTTCAGTCTCCGTAAACACCAACTGTTAGACAAAGCTGGCGAGCTATACAGATTACAGCTGTGGCAACACCAAGTGCATCCATATAGTTTAGAAGCTACACAATGAGTACTTGATGAAAAGCAAATATCACCTAGAAAATGTTAACTTTCACCTCCTGCAATGGCTATTATTATTTGCTTTTACGTGGTAACCAAGCCACCTCATTTCATATCGTCTTGAAATCGTGACTCATTGGTATTTGGCTTCACTAGATATTTCATCATGTTTGGTTAGCGAAGTTTTCAGTTTCAGTTTTGACGCGGCTCAGAACGTAAAAAATAAAGACAAAAAAACAAAAAACCCGCCACGGAAATAGGACGTGACAGTCCCACTTAGAACATCACATGTTCACCATGTAAGACAAAAAATATCTGAAAATAAAATAAAAGAGAGAAAAAAAAAACCTTCTGATGTGTTTGATGCATAACAGAAAAGGAAAAAAAAACAACAACACACTGTTTCTGCACTTCCATTGAGTACACGAATGTTCTGTTTTGGTCATAATCCACTTTTACAGTTAGCTGCTCTCTACCAGTCAAATCACCACAAAATGCCTGCAGTTCAGATATCATGTCACTATTTACCTGCAGTACGTCTGGCAAAAACAAAGTGGACGATCAACGAGTTCAAATTACACGTCAGAATCAGCATTTACCCCCCCGCCCCTCTCTCTGTTACGCGTGGTCATCTTTGTATAGGGCTAAACGAAACAGTCCCAGAGGTTATTCAAAGGTAGTTTTGAGGAACAAGAGCTTCTTTGTACTAGTTTAAAGTCACAGAAGGCGGACCGAGAGGTGGCTTCTGTCTATAAGCTATTGGCCATTGCTAGTGTTGGCTTTGGTTTCTAGCTGTTGCCCGTGACTGTTTGCAGGTAGACAAAGCTTTACAACGCGGAGGTAAGGAGGAGAACAGCGAGAAGAAAATTAGGCAGAAATGCATTTGTTTTGTAAATGGTGCTTTACACACTCTCCCCCAACTGAATTTCCAGTTTCTTTTAAGCCAACTCTTCTTTTTCTTTTTTTTTTCTCATTTCTGGACATCCTTCTGGACAGCTGCAACAGTTTTGGTACCGCAGTTCTGTTACTGGTGTGATTCAGGGAATGGCATTTACAGTTGGTGGTGTCAAAAATCTGATTTTGAATGAACGATGGTTTCAAACAAAACACACACACACACACACACACACACACACACACACACACACAAAAAAAGCTAAAAATAATATACTGGTTCATAATAGTAGCAACATACAGGCAGTGACACAAATTTCTGAGACTACTCCTGTGCAAATGATAACAGAGCAACAACTTGAATTGAACCAGCAATTGTCCCTAGACATTAACAACTACTGGAGCGGGGGCGGGGGGCTAGGGTTGGATTATTCACAAACGTAAAACGTCTTCCTTTTTTGGCAGTATGTGAGGCCGCCTGCTTTCAACAGAACATGATTTGCTTGTTTGTGTCATGTTTTTTTCTCCCATCCATGAGTCCGTCATCCTCGTACTGTATGTGGCCACGCCATCTCTAATGAAATAGGTCTCGAGGGGTTTTCTTTTGTTTTTTAACGTCAGACATCTCATGCCTGTCATGTTTGGGAATCCAAAAGGGCTGCAGCAGAGAGTTCCTTTGGACCGGTCTCCTTCCAGATGCATGCTCAATAAATAGTCCCAGTGGTGAGAGACACGAGGAGAGAGAGTCGGCTGCGGTTTGCGCGGGCTGTGGAGTGGTTTCTAGTCTCGTAGGAGGTCTGTGTGAGCGAAACAGTGCGGCTGGGTGAAGGGACATGTCGGACAAAAACTGGATCCCAGTCACTCCAGGTCCTCTGATAAGTTCCCTTCCTCCAGCTCCCGGTCGTCGTCCAGCTCTGGACTGTGATTGGCCGTCGTCACGAGTGACATCGGGCAGTCGTCGTCATCCATGTTGAGCGGCTCCTCCTTCACGTGAACAGGCGGCCTGTGGCACAACCACATTGGCGACAAATGTTAGACTTTTATTTGTTCCAATCGCATGTGACCAAGAACTATTTGCAATGGCGTGTTCCTCAGCTAACAGATAAATGCTTTGTTGTTTCAGAAAATAAAAAAGGGCCGTGTAACAGCCATGACGTGCATTATCTAGTGCGAGTAACAAGCGTGTTGTTTGCCAGACGCTAATTTGACATGATGCCTCACGTCTACTGTAAGTAAGTGCATGAAAATTGCATGAAAAACGTGGCCCCTGTAAGGCCGAAAAGCTGTGATGTTCCAGACATGTTTGGCATTTAAAAGTTTACTGATGACACCAGGTTGAAATACATGAAAAAGGAAAAACGGGGGGGAAAAAAACAGGCCACACGATAAATAATGGAGAATTTCTCATCCCCGAGCCCCCTGGAGCAAAGGCAGAGGAGAGGCTTTTTTTATCTAGTTAATAGAAAGCGCAGCTACTCGTTAATATGCAGGGGCTGTGCGTGTCGCTCCTCAAGAGGAAAAACCGGCAGCTAGGTTCTGCCATTAATCAACTTCAGCCCCGGCAGTTCGCTCGGACACCATGATACATGTTTTTAACTCTAAATGGATGAATATCTTTAGCCACTGTCAATAAGCGCTGGGCAGGCAGCGGCGAGCGCCTCGAACAGGACGCCTTTCCCTTTAGAATAAACACAAGAGCGCGAGGAAAATGAAAGGGAGAAGAAATAAAGTGTTGGGCGACTAACAAGAATAATAATGCTGTCACACACAAACAAGGCATAACATGATCTGGGGCCCTAGTCGGGGAGAGGGGTTTGTACCGCGATGATAAATCTGACAAAACCTAATTATTTCTGACACATCGGATGCATCAGAAAATCCCAGTAGACTTTGAGAGAGGGGAGTGGGGAGAGAGAGGGAGACTTATCAAGTGGTGGAACGTTAGGACTCGTCT
>KV751334.1:23801582-23811658 GCA_001698575.1 Mola mola
TGGTGGGGCAATCAAAGGCATTTATTACATCTCACTGTGATTCATTAACTAACCCTGAAGAACGGTGGTCACCCAACAATTAGTCGTGACAGAAATAAAGTGATATTTAATACATTGTCTTCGCTTTTAATGGAACACATGGGGAAGTTGGTTAGTCGGATCTATATTTTTCAGCTTATTTTCATTTGGCGTCGATTTACTCGCCTCGGAGGCCCTAATTTACATCTTTCCTGGTTTATAGTAATACTCTGTAAGCATAGCCCTTAGGGTGTACATGAGTGTACTGGGCACGCATACACACATATACACACACTAACACACACACACACACACACACTCAGCGGGGCCTGGGGCGATCTGGTTTGCGGTTAAGCACAGAGCATTAACCTTTGGACGACGCGGCCGCAGACAGGTTTGTCTAATTGTTGGATTGCCTTGGTTTTGCTGAGGACACCTCTCCTGAGAAAGTCCTTTCAAGGTGATGTACTATTTAGTTTAGTGCTACGAGCCACTCTATTATTTAAACAACATCCTGAGAAAAACACGGTCACGGAAAACACATTTCTTCCATTTTGAGCTTGTCGTGGTGTGTAAAGCCAGCCGGCGATGGGAGGGACGGATGAATGCGTCTCATCCTCTAAGGCCACTCATGTCGGCGTCGAGGCAGCGTGGCCGCAGAGAAAGAGAGAAATGAGCGAGGAGCCGAAAGTCAATGCTGTCCGGTTACTAAAAGTTGAATGACCTGGGGGAGTGGGAACACTGGGATTCTGTGTGGAATCGGGCAGATTTGTTCCACTTAAGAGCCCATTTCAGAGAGGGGTAAACACGTCCAAATAGATTAATGTATGGATGTGTCGCTGAGCTAACCGTGCCCTCTTCTGTTCTTGCTCAGAGAGAGGCGCAGGGCACGAGTGCATCCTTTATCCATTACGGGAGAGGCCGGCTGGTGTTCAGCTGACTCTGCAACGCAAACTTTGATGGACAACGGACATGTTTGTCTGAGAGCGTGTGCGATCCCCTGAATGCTACTGTTACGGCGGGGTATGCTTGCACATCATTTTTTTTTTTTTTTTAATTTTCTCAGCAACGGGCAAGAGTGACTTTTAATGTAATTAATGGTACACTTGTATAATAATAAGAGGAACAGTCTAGCATAGAATATAGCACCTAAAACTCCACACCGCAGACGGTGGTGTAATTAAAGAGAAATGTGTAATAAGAGTTTATAGAATTTAAACTGTTATCTCAAACGCCAGGCTTACCTCAGCGTCACTGAATGCTCCACAGCGAGACTGAGGAGTCTCTTTATGATACGATACAGACTACAAATTGAACCTTGCCCCCAGGTCATGGCACACAGAAGAACGTACTGGTACTGAGGGTTAAATATCAGACAATTAAACTAACAAAGGGCACAAGGACAGCGAATGATTTCAGTGCAGGGGTGGAGCAGGTGGGGGGGTGAACATGTGCTGGCGTTCCTGGATAGCGACTCATAAAAATGTGAGATGTGTCAGGCTACAGGATTATCTCTCCGATGCTGCGGTGAGCGAGCAGCGAGTTCACGTTGTGGGGTGTCAGCAGACTCATCGGCTGCTGTAGGTTTTGAGTAAAGAGTTCATGTTAGACTCTAATACTTAGATTTTTTTCCGAGCTGTTTTTGCCTCCTAAAACTTGATTTCTTTCTAAAGAGAGTCATTGACCCCAAATTATGAGTCCAACAAAATAACAATAATAAATAAAAAGTACAATTTGTTTAAACTTCAAGTGCTTTTTATGTTTTAATTTTTTCCAAGTTATTTATTACCATTTTCAGCCAATCGACTATTTTCATACACACGTACATATGCCATATTTCTTGTGATAACTCACATGTGTACTGGCGGGGAGTATCCGGGACTGCCGTGTCCGTTGGTGTCCAGGTGGTCGAGCGAGCCGTTGAGGTCCTCGTGGGCGGACTGCATCAGGATCGAGGGGCTGCCGCTCAGCATACCTGGGGGGCTTCCGCCCAGCAGACCGGGTGGACTCCCACCCAACAGTCCGGGCGGACTGCCGCCCATTAGGCCTGACGCGTCTCCTCCCAGGAGGCCATGGCTGCTGCCTCCCATAGGGCCAGTGGAACCGCTGTTCATGAGGCCCGGGGTCCCCAGTAAAGGCAGGGAGGTCTCTGCCAGGGCGGCCTGCAGGAGAGAGGGAGACGAGGTGAGTTAGTAAGGATGGTGTTGGTAGAAACGTGATACTGGAGAAAGGAGTAGCACGTTAGAAAGTGAAAAGATTTAACACAGCAATTATTGGCGGTTTTATTCGGATGCAGGCTATATTACCCTCCTTGCTGACAGGTATCTCCCCCCAGCTGCCATTCATGTGCCCTTGCGTAGTGTGGCTATTAAAAAAAAAAAAAGACGGAAATTCTCCCCCCCAAAAAACTTCACCTCAAAATAATAAAAAACTCCTGACACTTTCGCCTGCTGAGCATTAAAGTTATATACAGTGATTAAATTTTTAAAGTTTTTGCCATGAGCACCTCGCTGGCGAACACTATGAAGCCAAATCATTTATGACAGCTTAGATAAATATTAATGCGCGTGCCCTTGCATTTGCACACGCCTCTATCAATCTAGGGTGGCTGCCGCGGCTGAAAGGCGAGGAAGAGGAGTGGTAAGAAGGTGGGAGAGCTGCTTCCTGATTCAACCACAGGGTGGCCTTCTGAGTCTGACGGTGCGCAGGGAAGCGAGTGGAGGAAGGAGAGATAAAGAAACAGACAAACAGAGAACGAGGGTGGAACCTGATGAAAGAAACTTGCTTTTGTGAGTGCGAGTTGTTGCGAACAATTCGCAGCAGTCCTTCAGTTGGTCAGTCCTGCCTGTCAGTACAATATGCAGGCAGCCGGTGACTCAGAGGTGCTCTGAGGCGACTGGTTCTCACCTGTAAGCTGGCATTTAGTGCAGTTCCATAACCAAGACTGGAGGGCAGGTTCTTGACAAGTGATGGACTTCTGGATAGATTACAAAGAAAGAGAAAAACAAAGAAAATGCATCAGATATTCGTAACTAAAGCACTAACTGCAGAGGGATAACACAGACAGACAGAGGGAGAGGGGTTTCAGAATTTGGGGCCCTGTGGTTCTCTGATTCATCCTCCAGATGTCACTGACCTTCAGAACTAGATCTAAGGAAGGTTTGACAGAATTCGTACCCTGTGATCTTCTGCGACCGGCGTTTCTGGTACTCCACCTCGTCCACCGTCCACACCGCCCCCTTCACGTTCTCCACGCGCACAAAGCACTTGTGCAGGCTGAGGTTGTGGCGAACAGCGTTCTGCAGGAGAAGCGACACACGGGTCAGAGGGACGAGGTAAAATCGTACTCATTCATTAACTGTCAAGAAAGAGAAGGCTCGCAAATTGATTTTTTTTTTCTTGCGTTTTGAAGAAATTCTTAACATTCACGCACCATTGATTTAATTAGTAAAAACTGAGTGAGAGCGAATGCTCTTACAAGTCCTGCACACAGTACATATCAATCAGAGTAAGTAGGCTAAAAGGAGGTAATCAGCATGGCGAATGGCTTATGGTGGTGACAGAAGTGGTAATGGCGGCCTTGATAATGGTGATGTCAGTAACCCTCTCCGCTCTGGAAAAGCATTTCTCTTAATGGACACATCGCTTTAAAGATGACAGTACAGCAAGAAGAAAAGAGTCATCAGGAGCCCTCATGTTGCCATGTGTGTGCGCGTCTGAGCAAGTGTGCATGCGTGCGTGCACGGGTAAGGAGGATTAAAGGTGAGCTGCATCTGACACCTATATGTCTAAATATTCTCCACGTGGTGTCACATCTGCTGTTGAATACATGCTTACATGACATCATTATCTCAAATTTATTATTGAAGCTGTATTTAAATTCAAACGTGGCGTGTCTGTCTCGCAGGAACCCAGTCAGGTGTTTTTCATTAATTACAAAAGAAGGAAAACCTATAGAAGAAAAAAAAAAGTCCTCTTATATTAATATGACAATAATCAAAACATGCATCTGACTGTACAAATAATAACCTTGGCTTTAATATCCCTGCCTCTCATATTTATCACCTCCCCTAGCTTGGTGTGTACTGCTTATTCCCCAAGAAAAAGGGATTCAGAAAAAAAACCAAAAAAAAAAAAACCTCATAAGCAGATCTCGCATCTGACCTGAAAATCCCAGGATTTGATTGATCTTAATGCCCATGGCTCTGAATATGATAATTTTAATATTAATGAGCAAATGAGCAGTTTTATTATGCATGCTATATAGTTAGAACTAATAAGCTTCTGGGTGAGAGAAAAAGAGAGAGAAAAGTGTGTGTGTGTGTGTGTGTGTGTTGGGGGCTAGTTCCCTCTTTTGAGCTGATGAGACTGTGCTGAGATATTAAACTACCTTTCATTTCTTTCTTTCCTCCTTATTTTTTTGGCAAAACAAATTCTCTCCTCTCTTAATCAAATGACAAGCTCATTGCTGATCATTCTATTAATACTTACAAAAGAACGGTGGAGATGCAAATGTACATAAATCACCTTGGTTATTGTGCTAAGATATTTTTTAATGTCATTGTGATATCATGGCTATTGTATCACGGGAACAATGCAAGTTTTTTATGGAAAGCAACAACGCATATTTCAAAAGGTGCATGTGTTCAAAATTGTGATAACGGCCCAAAATGTCTGCGAACGCACCGTGTCATGGTATTATTACGCAGCAAAGACATTGCTCGTACTGTAGCTAACAAACTGGAAAAGGGCACCAATCTTGCCGCATGCCCTCCTGAATTGGTGATCACACGCCCACGTGCTCATTTGCATCCCAAATCCAAATTAATTCACTTTGCTAAATCTAGTGCTGTGCCCACATCTTGCATGCTGATGAGCGGCTGGTTTGAGTTTTCTCTCCAGTCCTCCGTGCAGCCAAAAAGGCTAAAAGGCGGCTAACGGGTACTAGCAGGGGCCACGGGATGAAAAAAACATTGAAGACAGAGACGCTGGAGCCGGGCTTCCTTTATCAGCAGGCAGACACGCTTCTGGTTGAGATGTGTGCTCTGGGAAAAGACATTTTTTAACTAGCTTTGTTGAGGGAGACAAAACAATAAAGTTGTCGGGACGGATATACAAATGGGCCCTTTTGTGTGGGTAAATAAAGAGTGCTCCCTGCATGACAGGCCACTTTTCCTCCCAGCTTTAATTCCACATGAACACACCCTTAACCCCTCGCTTAGACGCAATTTATGTGTTCATGTGCGCATGCGAGTTCGTGTGTGTGTGTGTCTTTCGGCTGAAGATCTTCACGTGGCTGGTTAAACCCCCCCCCCTTCTAATTAACCAATGATATGCAAGAGAAGGTGGTTTCAGCAGTAGGAGGTGGGGTGTCTCTCGTAACAAAAGGTGCCGATGATGGAGTGGCTGCTGTATAATTAGCGCATCAGAGCACCTCTCCTCTCCATGCCAAGTTTCTGCTATTAATTGCACCTAATTAGTAAATGATATCTGAGGCAGAATAATTCTTTCTGCTGTCATTTGCAAAGATAAACGGCAAAATGGCAGAAAAAATAAATAAGAACGAGCTGTTTGAGAGGAAGGGGCAAGAAGTCTGGGTAAATATATGCCTTTCTTGAGGGTTTTGTTCCACTTCGGTGGTAAGGGGAGTGATCTTTGCCTTGAGAGGAGGGAAAGGGCACAGCGGGGAAAGGGTTCATCAAAGTTACCTTCCAAGTTGCGGCGTTGCGTCTGAAGTAGGCAAACGTGCGTGTGAACCAGCTGTAGATTTCATTAAGTGTTAACTGCATGTCGGCAGAGTCCATGATAGCCTGAAATGAGATGACATCAAATAATGGTTTACTAACGAGGCCACGCGACTGACGCGCACACATACACATCAATGGAGTAAGCGAGCTGCCATGATTCATGCAGCAATTAATTTTAATCTAATCAGGCAAAGTTAATTTATTTCCCACTCACCTGTCTTATGAGGGTTGCATAAGTAAATGGTGGTCTGACATCTGCATTCTTATAAAATTCGTAGTTTGGGGCAATCTCTGGAAAAATAAATACTGTGTCACCACCTGAAATAATTGGTAAATTTTATTCCTTTAGGTAGTGAATTTACTCAAGGTTTCATCAAATTAAAAAAAGGGTGGAAAAACAGGATGCATTTTTAATTAATCTCTCTCGTGAGAGATCTTAAACACTAATACATCCATAAAATGAGATCCGTGTAGTTAGTTAGGGTGAAGTTGAATAATTTATGTGTCTTCACACTAAACACAGAGAGAGTAAATATAAACATCAAAGACAGACCGTTTAAAATGCAAAGCGTAATACGTGCAATGTCTTAATGTAATAAATATTGTATTTTTTCTTTCCCACCATTATTTGAACTTAATTAACATTCATGTAATATTTATGCACAAGTTCTTGTCTATTTACATATAGGGTGATTAAACACGGGTTCTCTTTTATAAACCAACCAGACGTCACAGGCTGGTGAGACCCGAATGCCTCTGTGGTCATGTGTGTTTATGTCAGTATATACTGCTCCCTGTGTGTGTTCACGTGTAGGTCTAAAACGCCATAATGGGTTGAGTGCTACCAATAGGGCAGCACTTGCTGTTTATTTGCTATTTCAACATTTATGCTGTCATTAAATTTGAACAGAATTTTGAAGAACGTCAACATACTCTGAATTGAATTGAGTTGCCAAGGTGAAAACAACTTGGTTTCATTTACTTGAGCTCAATAAAATAGTGAGCATTGTGAATGCACGTTGTTCCTACCTGACGACAGGGGCATGGAGTATTTGTCTGAGTGGCGCCGGCGCATGGCTCCCATACTGGGGACGTTGGCTCCTCCCAGTACTGACGGCACCTGGGGCATGGCTGCCATGGGCGTGATCGGCGCTGTGGGCGTGGTGGGTGTCTGAGGTAAGTTGGGGGGCGACGTTGAGGGCAAGTTCTTGGACATGGTGACACTGGACACCAAGTTCAGCTGGAGCGGAAGAAGCGGGCGGGAAGGAGAGAAGGAGCGGGGAGGGAAGGAGAGGAAGGCATTATTTTGTGGTTTCTCTGACAGGGCCGAGTGTCTGCTCTCCTCCTCTCTAACACAGCTGTGTTTCCACTAACAAGGCTCGTGGAGAGGAGCCAGCCCATCTCCACTAATTACAACCACCAAATTATATCATAAGAATTCTAATTAGAGCACACTGTTCAAAATTATCCAATGATCAGCCTCTGCGTTATCCCGGCCCCATCTCTCTTTATCTCTCTATTTATCACTCCCGCCCTCCCTCACCCACCCTTCTCTCTCTCCTTTTCTAGCTTCCCACTACAACCGCCCATAATCCTTTAACACTGAGGCAATGAAGTGGAAAAACCCTGTTTGCTGTAGGTGCAAAGTGGTTGAACCTGGTCCAGAACGACAGACCTACTCGTGACACTGTGTCCCCCTTTGGTATGAAAAGGTGGATTAAAGTTGAAACAGTGACTGAGCGTTTACGGTTCTCGTTGAGACTTTGTGGATGAACGCTTATGATCATACAAGTTCAAACATCATCAGTAACACGAGTTATTACTCCCAGAGAGATTAAATCAGCCCTAATCAGTGGGGACATGCAGTGGGCGAGGACAAGGAACAAGAAAAAAGTTAGTTCTTTCCCAGAATGAGGTTAAAGAGACCCTGCGCAGGTCGGTCCGCCTTCGCCTCCTCCGCTCCCTCAACATCAGGGACCAGGGTCTGCTGGTCACCTCTGGCACGAATGCCAACTACGCTCGCTAATCGTCCAGTTTTTCCACCACTTTGGCGTTTGCTTCCCAAATCTCATGTGAGAGGCTCTAACCGACTGGAAAATTCCTGACTGACCTTTTAGTCTCAGTGCTAATTTAGATGGAATGGTAATGACATCGTTACATATTCACACCAAATTGCCTTAATTGTGAGTCCACAAGTGGATTGCAACCGTTTGTGAGAGTTTGAATTAAAGCCGACCTGAAAGACGGAAGGGAGTGGGGATGAGGGGCTGGGAGGGGGCGCTGAGAAACGGAGGAGCGAGGCTGATGGGGGAAAGGGGAAATCAGCCGTCATTTGTGGCATGTGTTGATAAATACGTCAAAATGTCAAGTTTGAGAGACTGGGATATCTGGGTTTTTCGGATGATAATTATATGCCCACTTAGCTGTAATGAGCTGCTAGTGATGGGCTGGGACGAGGCCTGAGTGCATATCCAGGTCTCTGCTGTGTACAGAGAATGAGGACTAGAGGTTGAGGGAGGATTGTGGAAAATACATATAACAGCATGTAAATGTCTACTCTGATGGATAATATGGAGCAAATTCTCAGAAATTCCTACTTAAAACTGTGTAAAAATGTTGCTGTTAACTGTTGTTTTTTGCTCCATTCCACACATACACGTCACATTTACACACTTGACCACTAAAATCGGAATATTCATTAATTTCTTCACAATAGGGGAGCCATATAAGTATGATATGTACAAATTTCCTGTTAGAGCTGCTTAATCCAAACAGCAAAGCACTATGTACGCTCATAGGGTGCGGCAGAAAACACCTCCTGCACAAAGTAAATGCTTTATTGTGTGCATATGAGCATGTATGTTTATAATGTGAACGCATAATTTCCTGTCTCCTCTAACGCAAGAATGACCTTTTTGCCGATGCACCATTCACTGATCGTGAACATTCTGTCACCTCTCACTCATCGGAATACACGCTCGGAGAGGGGGGACGGGACATCTTATTATTCAGAACTTGCAGCTTTGCTAACTTTGATTCTCACTCATCCATGGCGTGGCCAAAAGGTAGCATTTAATGACGTGTGATTCAGGGTATAGATGGGGTCATGTTGGAGACAGTGCAACGTGTTTGAGTGGTTTGTTCCTGCCTAATGAAGAAAGCAGGACTTCTTTCCAGCACTGACAGGCTGACACAGACTTTATCAAATGACTCCTGTGTGTTTCCACTGGATGGAAATGCACGCTGCCATTTGAAAGCAACCTTTTGTTACGTCTGCCCATACGTCTTGAGGATACACACACACATACATATCTGTTGTTCCACACGCCGAACTGTAACTCTGCCTCCCCTCAACAAAACCGGGGGAGCCTTAAAACTGAGGATTTTACTGTTGGTTTAGGAATTCTGTCTGAATTGCCCCCACCATCAAATGCAATTAGCTGCTCTTTCATGTGTGCTTTATGTAATGCAATACTTCATTAGCATCATTCATTCATATTCAAGCTTGGATTATAGGCTCCAAATTCTTTATTGGGCGAGATGGAACCATGTTGCTGGAGTTTTGAAGATTAAGAGAGAGAAAGCTAAAAAGAGAAATTGAGAGAGACGGGATTGGAAAAAAAGCAGTTTGATTCCTGATGGAATTATGAGATAATTATGCTATCTTGTGATTATCTACAGTCTATGATGAGAAGTGATGAGTGAAATTATTCTAGTGTAAGTAGGCACTTACTAAGCAGCAGAAAACATGCTAACAATGTTTTGCTCTCAAATATTTCAAAATGACCAAAAATGGGAGGAAATGATGTTTGCAAAAACATACCATTTTAATATCAAATTCGAATAGCAGTTGGGAGAAATGTGTTCACAATCATTCACTTGAGAGAAGAAAAATAAAAAAAGAAAGAGAAAGAAAATGAGGAATGAAACTGCACTCTTTTCCTCCTTAAGCGACCCCTTTCACCATTTGGATTTTTACTTTTTCTGTGGCCTCGCTGTGGGTATTTATGTCAAAATCATCTTCCAAGCTCAGCTGTAATTTTCAGGTGTTTGTTGTTAAAATGACACATCATCTTCTCTCTCATCGCACTTGGGAGCGTGAGTGTGGCCACCGAGCCAAACAGTCATCAGCATCCAACAGGTTGTTTGGGCTATTATATCCATCACAAAGAAATGACCCTGTGTTTAAGCTGAGTCCGGCGCTCTGCAATCGAATACACTTTCCAAACTCTATTGTCTCCCGGCACGCGGTGGCAGATGTAACTCTGCATTACAATATTATTCCCATTTTTCATCTTCTGCCACTCACTC
>KV751334.1:23811768-23828545 GCA_001698575.1 Mola mola
GCACAAGGCGGGGGGGGGGGTGTTAAACTGTTCATATTCTACATTCACGAGCAAGCTTGTTTATGCCAGTTGGGGCAATATGCACTCACTGGTTTGGGAGATGACTTGGGTTCTGAGGGACGCATGTGCAAGTGGGCCATCATTGCCTGAAGACGCTCACGTTCCTTCGAAAGCTGTTAAAAGAGAAAAAGAAAAGAGCATATTAGAGTGGATTAGAGTGGAGGAGAAGGGAGGAATAGATAAAAAAAGGGGGAGAATAAAGAATGTGCAGTGGTAGAGCGAGGAGAAAGAAAGAAAAAGGTTTGATATGAAGACTATGTAGACTGAGGGGGGGAGAAAAGGGGAGAAGGTGATGACAGGTCAGACAAAACAAATAGCATTTCATCTTTTTGTCAATAACAAAATTTAGGTCAGCGAGGCTCTGACAGTAACAAGCTAGTTGGGCCATAAATAAGGCGGTCCTGAGTGTCTGCTCAAAGTCCTGTGGACACTGTTAGGGGGATGGAGCCCAGCTAGCAGCTGCCGAGAGGTGAAGGGGTCCTCCAAACAGGGAGCCAGGTGGGCCCGCCTCCTTGGTCCAGTTAGAGGCCCCCGGCCTTCGCCTATCATCAATCTAATTCGCAGGGAGTGACAGGGACTAGACCGTGTGAAAGCCTCTACACCCACCCAACAACTGCACACACAAGGACCAAACACAGAGAAACAGACAAGCAAGCAGACGTGTGCGCACACACACACACACACACACACACACACACAGAGCTGGGCCTCATTACTAGTGATGGCTCTTGTGGATTAAAAAAAAGAAAGAAAAGAAGCCAGTGATTGTCTGAGGAATGAAAGAAAAGGGGGAAAGGAGAAGAGACAACACAAGTGCACCACTGTAATTGGTCACACTGTAAAGTTTCAATGAAAAACAAAACAGAAAATGAAATAAATTCATTTTTATTCTCATTTTTACATGTCAACAGAAAGCGTAGTTAAAAATGTTTACAAAATAACCGTGTGTGTTAAGCTAGACTTTGACTTGAAGAGAAAACTTGAAGAGAAAACTTTAAAATATTCTTAAGAGTATCGATCCATTTCAATGAACTGGTCAAAACGCGCCACCATGCAAAACTCGAAGGCCTGGTTTTTAAATGACTGAGTGAACCTTTGCAGCTGCAGCTTTCATTTCTATTAGTTTCTAAAGGAAGAGGAAGTGCTCGTTGGCAGTGCTGAGTAATAATGTCGCTCAATCAGCGCTCTCATTATCTAGCCAGCATGACTTCTTAATAAGGTCACGCTCCACCTACTGAAAATAGTTCCCTCCTTTTGAGCTTTCTTCAGGTGCAAAGTGCAGTTAATTAACACAGCAGACCGAGAGAGATGCGCTAGCTATTAATTGGAAAGGGGGAAAAAAAAGCAGAGAAAATAAAGCACATGCTTAATTCAATTAAAACAATCATAATGGCTTTCGTTGTAAGGCCCGAGGATTCCTTTGTTTAGTGGCTTTGTTGAATTCAGTAGGTCCTGCTTGTCAGACCACAGCGAGGCCTTTCTCTCGCTCACACAACTTTCAGAAAATAAAATTCTGAGTGGATGATTAGGTATTCAAATGAGGAATTAGGTCACTATAGTTAAATAAGACAATTGGGGAACAAATGTAACAATAGAGACAGCTTTGTTCAACTCTTGCACTTAGGTATGTTTTTTTTTTTTCCTCTTTAATACCTGAAAAGAAAACTTACCTGAATTTCCAGCTGCTGCACGACTTGCATCTGGACTCTACATTGGGCTGTGCTCCGATCATCAAGGGCATGTTCGTTATTTAGGTGTCTGTGGGTGGAGAGAGGTTGTTACATGCAGACTTTAAAATAAAGGCAGGCAGAAGACAAATTTATATTAATTTTCCGCTTGATCAAAATTTTAGAGGACGATAATTACAGTATCAACTTCTCCACTGTCTCCCAACAATTCTATACTGGGACAATTATCAATAGGACCCAGTAAGGAAGCATTGTTCCACACTGAAAAAGGATAATTAGAAGTAACATGATGGTGTGCCATGTTTAGCATGACAATAGGCCCACATCAGTTCAGATGGCTAACTTCGGTGCCACCCTGAGTGAGCTTGCTCTCTTCAGAGAATAAAAGATGCTAGCCCAGCAGAATGGCTTTGTCTCCTTCGTTTACGAAAAACAATACACACAATTTAACACCAGCAACATTTGACACAAAAAAGCAGCTCTTTGACTGAAGGTGCATTATCCGGTGGCAGACATATTAAATGTATCTGGTGTTTTCGCCTCATTAGAATGAAAGGGGCAGCCAGACAGCCATAACAGTCAATGAGGTTTTTTTTTTTGCCTTGATTGGATTTCGTCTGTAGGACACAAAAGAGCCTCACTATTAAGATAGACCTTTATTCCTGGTAAAACACACATATGCAGACACACACGCACACAAATATGGAGCGGAAAGAGGGGTTTCTAAAGTGTTGTGATGCTGGGTAATGAGCCTCTATCTAAATGATCATTGGTGACAAACTCACAAAGCAAGCTTTGAGGAGGCATGCTTATGAAATGCCAGAGCTGCCACTTTATCTCCAGTAATTATAGGTTAGCTTGCAGACCCTTCAATGATCATTTACAGTGCTGCCTCCAGTGCATTAGAGTATAAAATCTCTCTCTGCCTTTATCGAAGAACACACACACACACTTACATTATAATGAACCTGCACAAACATAGAAATACACGTTCACAACCACATATTCCTTTATTCTTATCCCAAACTACTCACTTATTGTTTATATGCAAAACAAGAACTCACTGAGCTGGCCTCTCCTGGCCTGCCAATCAAAGCCTGAATATAAGATTTGTAATCACAATAACTGCACCTTTCAATTACATCGCACACATTTAGACAAAATTTCATCTCATCCCCGCTTATAGATTTGTAACATTTCATGTCTAATGCTCAGATTTTTTTTTTTTTCATTATAAATCAAGAATGAGGTGGCATGGTGGCATTAAGAAAAGAGGGGTGGGAACGCGGGATGGATGAGGGATAGATGAGGGATAGGGGAGGGATGAACTGGCGGGGTTCTCCGGCCCTATGCCTAATTGCTGTTTCAGAATGCGCATGCAAAAAGGGGGCATTACATTAATCATTTAATCACGTCCCTTGCAGGATGAGGGAACTAATGTTGCAAATACCCTTTTCATTTCACTGCCCATAATGCTATCTTATGCACTTGATATATGGCGTATGTCATGAATTACAGCTGCTTCAAAAGCACAGAGCGGCCTGCTCGCTGTCCCTGAAGATACCTCATTACAAAAAAAGAGAAAGACCGGGGGGGGGGGTCGTTATTATGTTTTCCTCTCACTGACAAGCAGCTTGTTTTTCTTTTATTTGGCCCTGTGTTTTTGCGTAATTTTGTGAAGGCCTCCCGAAAGCACCTCCAGCCAGTTACCCCCCACCACACACACACACACATGCACACACATCTCTTTGCTGGCCGGTTAGCAAGGTGATTACAGGCAGATTACTACATGCATTTATGAAATATTCAAATGGCAGCATGTCCTACTGTGCATTAATAATGCCACACAAAGACACAAAGGATGTGGGGGGCAGATAGGCAGACAGCAAACAATAATGAAAGAACACCTTATTTACTGAGATGTGGACAAAAAAATAATTAATCGCCTTCCAAGACCAAATAGTAACTAGAAACAGGCCCCTTGAATTAAAATTTCAACATCATTTTGTGGGTTCTCCCTTGGTCCATCTCCAATCCTTCCACCAAGTTTCATCGAAATACATCCATTAATTCTTGTAAACCCTACAGAAATGGTTTATGGGTGATTACTTGGTTAGTTTTGCTTGTTGTGATGTCCTTTCTTTGACTTTCACCAAGTGCGTCATATCCATAAAATCTGGGACACCTAAGTTAAAAGGTGAACCATCTTCCTTCCAGAAAGAGTTAAAATTGTGACATAAATTGTAAAGAAATATAAAAAAATCGGAACCACTTTGACCAAACAAACAAATGAAACATGACATTTCTAACACTCATTCAAACATTTCTAAACGTAAAAAATATAAAGAAAATATTTCTTTAAACTCCATATAGTTTGTTTTCACTATGGACCTCGTTTAATTTTTGAGATATGCTTATTTTCATGAGCAAAGTGCAAATCCATGTTTTTCTGCTTAGTTTCACTGGCACCATATTTTGCGCCACATTTAGCGTAATTTCATGTAACAACGTCAATGCAAGTAGGGGTGGGGTAACAGTACTGGAGATTAGGGTAAAAATGTTCTATGTGCAAAAAGAACGAATGCTCTAACATCATGGCTTTTATTTTACATCAATGTAAATGTCATAGGTCTGTTTTTATAGCGTAAATCCTGCTTACAAACAAACCAACCACCAACAGATGGGTGAAATCATGACATCCTTGGCAGAGTAACAACATGTGCCGTCAATACAATTGTCAGGATAAAAATAGGAAAAAGAAGTCATCTTGCTGCTCATTACTCATCTTACTGTAGAGTCCAAGCATAATTCTTTAAACATAGAGGCGCAAGATACAGTGTCTCGTTGTCAGACCTGTCTGGCTACTGTTTATGTTTACTGTTCATGCCTCATTGTAGAAGAATATTGATTTCTGCCTTGGAAAAAGGATATTGAAGGCGTTGAGAGATCAGAGGAAGAAATAAATGGAGACTGGAAGATGTAGAAATATCAGAGCAAAAAACAGCAACTAAAGAGCCTAACAAATACTGTATGAGGTGTGTGTGTGTGTGTGTAAGGGTGGGGGGGTTACAGAGTTTTTCAACCCCCAGTTAAAGACATCTTTTTTGTTGAAGCTACTCTTACAGCGAAGGGAACAAAAACAAAAAGGGCAAGGTGATGTCAGGTCAGCCCCCAGGCTAAACTATCACATATACACTTTTAATGTTTGTATAGTAGATCTGAAATTTATACAATTACTCACGCCACAAAATGCCAATAAATATACCCAAATTCATTCATAAAAACATATATTTTTGCATTTTTCATCCTGTGCCACCTGAAGACATGGTTCTTCATGACAATGACCCAAAAAAAGGCTGACAATCCTCGCTTTCATGGATGTTTATGGAGATATTTTGGAAAGTCTGGACATTAATGCCCTGATGAGGTCCTTCATCAGCGAAAACAAAGAGACAAAGGCAACGTTTGGAGTTTTTTGATGCAAACGGACAGTAAGACATGTTTTTTTTGCTAATTGTGTCCGGACTGGTGAGTGTAAGTTTCAGCTTGACACATTTAGGTTGGAAATGACCAAATTGCTGATCTGAGGGGATGCACATTTAATCTTCTTGGTCCCAGTAAAAGTCTGCATGTGGAAAAGTGCATATTGAAGGAACAAAATGCAAATGTTTTCAAGTTGTTCTTTCTGTTAAGAGCCAATATGCACACTCATTGCTGTTACTGCCAGTTAAGTCGTGGCCCCCCCATGCCAGTGCACTAGCATTACCACTGACTTTGCGTTATGTTGGCTGTTTCTGGGTTTTGCTCTATATGTTGTATCTGTGTATTGGGGGTTTTTGCTTTAATATGTATGAAAGATCTGCATTTGTGAGTTGTTGCCTTTATGGTACACCGTAAATAGAGATGCGGCATAATTGATTTTTGTGCCGGCCCTGTATAGATGACATTACAATGGCTACAACGACAAAGTTAACCCACCCCCACCCCACCAATACACATGTGACACTCTCACCAGTTCAGTCAAACTTATAAATGCAAGAAGAGGAAGAAGCAGCCATACACAACCATACACAGAATGTGAGCACTCACAAATAAGCACATATGCACATCTCCCCATGGTGGTGGAGCATAAGTAATGCCCTCCATTTTTAAAGGTCTTGTCACGGTGCAGCAGACATGTGGAGGAGTAGAGGGGATTTCAGTTATCCATGGGCCTGCGTGATTCCACAGTGTGTGTGTGTGTGTGTGTGTGTGTGTGTGTGCGTGTGCGTGTGGAGGGGGTTTGGTTGTGTGTATATTATATAGGTGAAAAGACACTTGGCTGCTGCCTTGTGGGTTTAATTAGCAGTGGGTTACAGGCACTGACGTTCAGGTTAGCGACTGAGCTTGCCATTTTAACATGGAGTCTGCCTTTCTGCCAGTAATAAGGAGAACAGACTGGTGACAGAGGTTGGAGGGAGTTAAGTGAGCATATGCGCGCGCCTGTGTTTAGTGTGAGAGGTCAAAATCGAAGGGACACAAGCTAGGAGAACTGTGAAATCTGGGGTCAATAAACGTAAACAAAAACTACAGATGTAAGATGCAGGTTATGCACAAACAAAATTCCCTCTGCAGTCATGCAAATCATGAATATGAGAAGGCTAAATGTTAAAGCATGAATCGCATTTCTTACTCTTTATGCTTATTGCAAACACTCTGCAAAAATAGCTCCAGCATCTGCACTAATAGCATTAATGTTCTCCCCTCTCACTTTCTTGTGTAACTAATCTAAATACACACACAAGCCCAACACCCACCACTCAGGAAACATTCCCAGCAATATTATTTCATTTTGAACTTCAGAGAGCTGATTCAGGGTGCCAGCCACCTTGCGGCTACCTTTTCCAGGTGAGAACACTTAAAAGCATGCTGAGGAGCTATTAAATGCTGATCTTGACAACTTTCTTCAAGCAACAAAACAATAGATGACTAAACGTGTCACCACCGCTGAGCTAAAGCTCCTACAGTGAGCGCCATCCCCCCCCTGCGCGTAACCCACACCCGCGTACTTAACATCTAAACTGTCAGCTAAATCTGACACCTGCTTTATGTAACCCCGTTTAGGCTGTGTCTGTGTCGATGTGCATGTGTGCGTTGTGTGTGTAGCCGACTGGCATCTCCAGAAAACATGAAAGGACTCCCTATGACACCGACGATCACTGCTCTGAGGCACGCCACCGAGCAGCCATCTTTGTTCTGATGATGAGTCTGCCTTCTTTTGTTGGTGCCGGTTTTCATGTGCTGGCTGGGTTACAGTAGAGCCACCATCTGACTCGCAGGGATGTGTGCGTGCGTGGAACCAAGATGCAGCAGCCACTGTTCTGGTGTGCGCTCTTATAAAACCATCTGCCAACCTGTGTTCTCGTTTTCAAGTTTGAAGTCTACCTCTGTCTTCTTTGCTCTGTCAGTTTGTCTTTACAACCATGCCTCCTTTTGCATTGGCTTGCCAGCTTACCGGATTCACAGGCGGATGGCTTTATGCTGTGCGTCTCTGCTCCTCACCCAAATAACCAGCTAAGCTACCTAGACACAGTATCCTTAGAGCACACAGACTTAGGTTTGGCTGCATGTACAGTGCGGAGGGAGAGGCTGATGTCTTCTTTAAGTAAGTGTACTGAAGTGATAGGACAAGATATCAGAAAACCTGCTAATCCCATACAGGCTTGCTGCCTCACACGCACATTTGTTTCCCAAGCTGCAAGGCAAACTCTTCTGCCTGGACTGGAGTACATGTAGTCTGCGTTGGACAATGCATTGCATGCAGCAAACTGGCTTTCCATAAGCACGGCTTCTGAAATTATACAGCGATTATACTATGATGACACCCATGGACGGCTGCGTCCTCTGCAGAAAACTGATGCAGACATTGACACGCACATGGCACATTTTCCACAAGGGTTGAGCAAACACGCTTGTCAGGCTATAGCATAATCTATATTCACCTCTGATTCATTTAAATCCATCACTGTCAATTATGGCTGCTTTCAATACATTGTGTGCATTGATAGAGTGTGAAAATCCATCTTATTGTCACGTCTGGCTGTGTCTGTTTGGTAAACACTGTGTTTATTAATGTCAATTGATTCAGCAGATACACCTTTAGAGCTTTAATTCACGAGTTACTATAGAGTTAGTAAAAGCCTGACCTAAATCTTACAGAAGCTCCCCATGGGTGGACTACTTACTTGTATTAGTATATTTCTATTTTCCACGCTCTCTGCAACTTATTACGGTCACTACAGTAGAGAAATGCATAATTTGGAAAAATATGCCAGAACAATGTCCTGATTTCAAGAGTTTATACGAATTCACATGGACATTTACAACCCCTGAAAAACATTCGCCAGATCGTTATTTCACAGTTAATTACAAATCTAATTAGAATATTCAAATTAAAGCTTTCCTTTCTTCTCTGTGTGAGAGCAGGGAGCGAGAGAAAGAGTGAGAGAGAGAGCGAGAGAGAGACACATTGAGTGGCAATGTGATAACCTGTAATCGGCAGTGCTGCAAACACCTTTTTCCTTTGATGTCCCCTCACTAACATCCAGGCAACAAAGCCGGCCAATTACAAATGAGCTAATTAACTAAATTGTTGATGGAGCATGAAGAGTTCATTCGCTCTGGCGCCAGCACCATGACAACAGTGAATGGTGGGCCTTTGTTTTGGAGTAAAGTGTGCGGCTGTGCGAGCTGCCATTAGCTTTTGACGCTTCCTCACAAACCTATCAGGCCGGTCCACACCGGGAGAGAGATTTGTTATGGATCAGGGTTGGTTTGAGTCCTGTGCCGCAAGAGCTGAACCCTGTCAACTGACTGTCTGGGAGGTCAAAATGTGCCCTTTGAAAAGCAGCGATGTTTTTCTTTGTCAGGCCCATCCCTTCACACAGAAAGGAGGCGTTCCACAATAGATCTGACTATCAGCAGTGGTGAGGAGACCAAACTACGTTATAGGGCGTGCTCTTACTTCAAAAACTGTCCAAAGTCCTCGCAGATGCTCTCACAGCCTGGCCACTTACACACGCCATGACCGTACAAGGGATGGGTCCCTCCGCTTTCTTCATGTAGCGAGCTGAAACAGAGGAGGGAGGGGG
Source organism: Mola mola (assembly GCA_001698575.1). Taxonomy (NCBI): domain Eukaryota; kingdom Metazoa; phylum Chordata; class Actinopteri; order Tetraodontiformes; family Molidae; genus Mola; species Mola mola. The sequence continues at coordinate 23,820,647 of KV751334.1, forward strand.
ACGTCAGTGCATTGAGGGTGGCATGAAGTTGATTGCAGGTTATAAAACATAAAAGGTTACAGTTGCAGAAAGGGGTCCAAGCAGGTGAGCTCTGTTAAATTGCTATAGCTACAGAGAGAGGAAACACACAAATAATTAAAAGACGATGACACACATGTGTAACCACATTAACTTACACAAAGTGTAGACCATTGTCACACGTTAACTTTAGTGGAACTCTAGCACTACCCCAATCAGCCCTACTATTACTGGGGGTGTGAGGGTGGGAGGGGTAGCCTCTTTCAAGTAAACATTAAAAATCCAGACAGCCATATAATTTTCTTCAGGAGATTAATACTCTGCCTAACTTATGTTCTTTGAGGACGAGGGGGAGTGGAACTGCTCTGGCTTTTCTCAAATGGCACCCAAATAAGTTATGACCCTGCCTAGACAGCACATCCTATTAAAGATGACAGTTTAACCTTTAGGCTTAGCACCAGTGTGTGCGCTTCTACGTGTGTGCTAAGATGAGTGTGTGTGTTTTCTGCTTACAGCTCATGTCTGCATGTGTGGTCGACAACAGTGTGTGTGTTGGTGCTGGCAGAGCTCACACTGTGTTTTATGGATGGGGTTCCCCCGCACTGATCCTCGACATGTTAGTAAGCAGTGTTCCTGACAATACTCTTTGTTCGATCATTATGAGACACTACTTGCCCCTCGGGATGCACGTGGATAAAGTCTTTTTCCCCCACTTGCTTCCCTGTCTTCTCATTCCCTTCCTACCTCTGTCCTCCTCTGTCTTCCTTTTAGAGGTATCTGTTTCAAGCCTCCTTTTAGTGGTACTGGAGAGATAGCATCTACTTTAAACCAATTACACAGCATTTCCACATCTACTGAGTCTGTGAGTCTCTACCGAGCATCCACACACAGCAACACTAAGTCCTTATTATAATATCGCCCAAGAAAAGCCTTTGAATAATGCATGGACCAGATAGGCGGATATGTGAACGCTCAGTGTTTTTCGTGCTAGGTGCATTTATAAAAGACGCCATCACAAGAATAAACATCCTGGAAACGCCACTCAAGGCATCACATATTCTGTTTACATGACAAGCAAGCAAGGAAGGTAATTTTCAAAAGAGGAAAAAAGAGAGACAAAGTATTAAATACTTAATGTACAGGGAGGTTACCTTGTTTTGTCTGCCAGAGAGGCTTGTAAGTGTGCCTGCCTGCATGGCTTCCTCTCCCTGCGTTTGATATCTGTGTGCAAGCTAAGCGCGTTCAATGGCACATGTGGTCCCCTGGGAGAACCAACCTCCTATTCTTATTTATTTATTTTCATATTTCCATGATGCTAATAAACTATTGAACAAATAAACAAAACACCAGATTTCCGTGTTATTTTAAATTAGGACAAACACTTTGGGTGTGATGTGTTCCTGCACTGAATCGTGGCACAAAGACAAACAAGCTTGTGTGACGAGTAGCAAACACGCCACCAAAGACTTTTCATCTACTCTCTGTGTGATATCAAAAAAGTGGGTGTATGACATCCCAATCATTCCTCTTTTCTTTTACCTCTCTCGCTCTCTTTCGCGCTCCCTTTCCCTCTCTCTTCTGTGGTTGAGAACCGGGGACTGTCCGTTGGCGATGGAATGGTGAGAGATAGGCGGTGATGCTTTGGCGGGATTGGAGGAGGAGGTAGTTGGAGAAGAGTTGTTGGTGGAGAGGTCTAGGCCGCCGCCGCCGCCGCCACCCCCGCCGGTGCCGTTGCCGCCGCTGCTGTGCTTGATGCCGTTGTCCTCCATGCCATGGCCGCTGCCTCCGGTCACATCCTTCCACAACTGCTGGAGCTCGGCAGGGCTCAGGCCTGCTGGAGAGAAAAGCACATATTGAGATGAGGAGAGGGAAGATAAGTAGAATAGGACTGCTCAACTAAATTTAAATCAGTGCTTCTTGTTTGAGACAAAAATCTGATGTTTGCAAACTCTATAAAGTTGCACGATTCAGGGCCTCCCACTCAGACTGCTGCCTCACACTGCACTGTTCAGCAAAAACATGTGTGTTCTTCTCTGCCCACTTGGATAGTGATTGTAAACTGTTAACAGATCACTCAATGAAAGATTTCTGTTTTCAGCGAGGTATAAAAACAATGAAAAGCGATTCCATCTTCGATAAACAAGCTTTGTCCACGGAGTATTTTCAACCTGGCTGCTATTTAGTCAAAATGCACTGCTTTGATTTCCCTCTAACATTTTCTCTTCTTGCCTGTTGTTTATGGTGTCCACCATTTTGGTGATAAACAACAAACATAGGTGTTTACTTGGCTCACAGGAAGAAAATGGAGCCTGCTCTCCTCTCCCTGTCCTTTATTTTTTCACTTTCTTCTTTGCCCGGCTCTCGTTGAAGGCAGTAAACAACAACAACAACAACAATGACCGCAGAGGATGGGAGGCAGGAAGTGAGGCTGGGGAGCAGGGGAATAGTAAGAGCGATTGAAAAACAACAACAAACACAAACAGAAGCAGAGCAGTGAGAGAAACACAAAACTAAGCCACAATCACAAAAGAACAGAGACAAAAGGAGGGACGGAGGAAAAAACAAAACAATCATGTGGAGAGTTATTTTGTTACAAATGGATAGAAAAGAGACAGAGCAATAAGGGGGAGGCAGACAGACAGGCATACTTAGAGATAATGCAGGAGGTGACACAGGTGCATACCAATGAGAACAACAATGACAGGCAGGATGGAAAGACAGAGGGGAGCAAGACAGATTGGCCTGGAGACGTAAGACAGAAATCTGCCAGCAGGAAGAGACAATGACAGTGACATTAGCAGCAGCACTCACACCCTCAGACAAAACACAGGAGACACGTGACTGCCACTGTTGCAGGTCACATGCTGTGGATTAGCATGACCACGCACCAGCCTCTACCTCTTTCCTCTCACTTCCTGTCCTTCCTACACCTCTTCCTTCCACTTACCTGGCGGTGGCAGGGTTTGTCCAGGCAGGGCAGCTTGGCCGGGTGCAGGCCCGGGCAGTGAGAGCAGGCCCTGCCGCTGCATGTTGAGCAGGTGCTGCTGCTGCTGGAGCTGCTGCATCTGCAGGAGCTGCTGCTGGAAGACAAGCTGCTGGGCGGCCAGCTGCTGCTGCTGCTGCTGTTGCTATAGAGCGAAGAGGAGGAGGAGGAGGAGGAAGAAGAGAGGAACAAGAGAGGAAGAAGGCAGGAGAGGAGGGGAGAGAAAATTACAGACAAATTAACAACTGTGAGAAACAGGCAGAGGAGAGCGAAGGCACGGCTCTGTTTGTCCCCTGTGTTTGTGTCAAAAGTGCACTCACTCGCCTCTGCCATGACCTCAACTATACCTCTCTGGTTCTTCTCCAGTCTCTCTGCACACTCTGCCTCTGTAAGCTCACTGAGTCTTCCCTCCTGCTTGTTTTGGGCTGTACCACAGTGCTGCTGCCTGCTCCTCTCTTTGTGTGTGTTCAGGTCTGTGAGCACGCACAAACAGATACAAACCTGTACTGATACACCAGCTCTCGTGCCTGTCAGCCACATGGCTTGTGATTGTGTATGATACTAAGCCTCTGGCATAATCCCCCATCCCACACCGCCCCCCACCCCTGATAGTTAATTGTCTCGCCTTCACTGATGGTCTGTTACAGGCTGTTGTGGCTAGAGGGTGGTGGCAGAAAAGAGATTTACAGCATCATGTGCGTAAAAATGCATAGACACAAATGCATGTGCACACACGAACACAATGCTTTGCCGCCCCCCCCCATTCCACCCCACCCTCTGCTCTCCTCATTGCCTCAATGAGTTGTTTATCACTGGGCGAATGCGTAAGCCCTGTGCAAAACAACAACAAAAACAACAACAAAATGAAAAACATCAAACTCCCTCAGTGAGGAGTGAATTTTAGGGAAGGACAAAAGCTTTGAATATGAGCTGGAAAACATCCAAACTTAATAAATACACACAGACAATGCAGGTAATAATTGCACACTATTAAAACATTCTATTCCATTAGTAATGTGATGTTTGTTTCCCACTTCATGTTCTCCGCTCTCCTCTCATATCCATGTGAACATGTTTACAGGGTGTCACATTCATGTGTTTCAGTATGTTTGTATCATGCTCGACCTGGAACAGCACAGATGTGTATGGACTGGGGGAGGGGGGCAAAACTTGTGATGCGCTCACTGGAAAACAGGCTGCATAATGGAGTGATGGAAGGAGGTAGTTTGCCCCCACCACCCACCGCCCTGCCTCAAGAGAAATAAAGGAGCAATTTCTATTCCATATTTGATGGTGGGGGCCCCTGAAAAACTCTATTCGCAAATCCAAACAGAAACAAAGCCGCCGGGAGGTCAGCAGCAGTTTCCTGTAGGGGCAGCATAATGGGCTGCTAGAGGAGACGCTGCGAGAGAGAGACCAAAAAAGTGTGTATGTTTATATGCTACCATTTTTTTTTTCTGGTCAATTTAACTGCATGCAGGAGTGCGTGGATGTGGCCCTTGACAACCTCGCAGGGTTTGTGTGGCACTCAAACATGGTGACGCGAACGTGGCTAAGGCTGTCGCTCTCATCTTCTCTGCCGCGACAGCCAGAAAGAACGAGACGGAGCTGTGTCTGTCGACCAGCTTGCCCTGTCACCGTGATTTATGGGTGTCTTACGCTTTAACTTTGCGCCATGTTTGTACGCCCACAGAAACAGTTCATTAACAAGCTAGAAGCAGGACTCGCCGTCTGCTGGTCCTCCTTCTATAAATCAGCGAGTATGAGCGTCACTTGAAAGAGTTTATTATTGTACTACGTGCCGGGTCTCCATACGGCGTAAAGGCAAGAAGACACAAGCGTCTTTGCCATTATTGTGCCAGTATCTCATCACTAACAGTTGATTAGCTGAATAACGAGATGTGAATAGAAAAGAGGAAATGTAACAGGGTGACCACACTTTGTTTCGATTGAATAACTAAAGGGCTAGTGTTGTGTTTATTTGGAGCTCCTACCTCTTTAACTTGCTTGCCAGGGTGCTGCTGCTGCAGAAGCTGCAGATGAAGCTGCTCCTGTTGCTTCTTATAAAACTCCTGCAGGTGTTGCTGTACATACACACATATTGGCATAGGATAAGAAAAAGTTAGTACATGATAATCTACGCATGTACACTATAGATCTACATCATTCATTTGCTATTAGCACTATTCAGAAGGTATATTTGGTTTACTTTCAGGCTTCTGATATAACTCTAATGTAAATACTGAAACCTATGTTGTTAATGCTGCAACTGTTGCACATTATAAATAAAAATCTTTGCTGCCTGCAGAGTCTTCTCTGTATGGACATTTAAAAGTCCCACAGTTCTGTAGGGCCAGCAATTCGTCATATTAACTACGCATTTGGCAGCCAGAGTGCATTAGCTTCCTTTGGTACAGCTAAAATAAACAGAGTAGACTCTATCATGAAATCTACTTTATAGAACTTTAAACACATGCTGTGACAGCTATTTAGCGGATGATTTCAGTTTTATTTCACATAACCCTCAGATGGCTGTTGAGCCTGGAATAGAGTTCCACAAAGCTCGACAGTTCTTTACTATCTACCGTGGAAATATGAAAAGATGTTAAACATGAATGAGAGCCCTTGGGGCAATTTCAAAATGTTTTTTAAGTCACTTAATCAACATAAGTCACATTAAACTCACTCTGCAGAGTTTTGACTCTGTGCATCTTGTTGATTTAGGATTACAGGTGCTTAATATGCAGTGTGACAGACTCCACTCATGATTAAGATTCCTCCGTTAAGACTGATCATGTAATCCTTACGATACTGCACACAAAATAGAGGAACTAAAGAGTTGCAGGCACTGCACTGAAACCAAATCTAAAGTCTGAGTGCTCTTGATGAGATTAGCTGTAGCAAGCTTAATTAAACAATTCTCCTTCCCTTAATCAAATCAATGAATGAGAAATGCATTTCAACTCTGACACGAAACTATGACGAGTGAGCGTGCTTTCTCAAGCCTATTCCAAACAGTACGTCATCCATCACCTATCATTCAGCTCCTGGTGCTCAATCCAAACTGTGCCCTACTCTCTCGGTCCCTGTTGGATGCTTGTCAGGGAATTGAACCAGCGACACACCGGAGACGGTTAATTAGAGGTGACATGTACAAGTGCGTCAATTTCAGATTCCTCTTGGTAAGCGTGTCAAGGACACAGAGCTGCAGTGAGTGGGCATGTGCGGCTGCTCGCCGCAGTACAAAGCAACACAGGAGTGACTCATGATACGTGTCAGATAGTTACATCAAATGGTTTTTGATTTAATGAATTGTAGGGCTACAGCTGCTTGACTTTGTTTCATGTCCACTTTTAGATGTGTTTGTGTGCAGCTTTAACATACAAACCTGCTGCAGATGACTTAAGCCTGAGTGTGTGTGTGTGTGTGTGTGTGTGTGTGTGCCTACCTGCTGCAGCATCACAGCCTGCTGCTGCTGGAGCAAGGCCTGAAGCTGCTGCGGGGAGAGAACCTGCTGCTGAAGGATCTGCTGCATCTGTTGCGGTGTGATCACTTGGGGACTCATCATGGCCACTGACACTGGAACCTGGACACGGAGGATGAGAGAGGAGGAAAGGGGAATTGGAAATTTAGAGAGAGAGGAGGAAAAGAGGGTAAACAAGGAAAGAAGAGATGTGAAGTGGATGGAGGGATGAAAAGAACAAAGTTGGAGAAAGACCATTAGAGACGTGCGTCAGGCCTACTGGTGTGGATCTACTGGGAGCGTGGTAATTGGTGACTGAGAGGTAGGGAGAGCAGGCCTCCTGTGGCCGTGACGCTTGGCAGCCTAGAGGAGATGCTGAAGGACAGATGGGTGCTGTGCCTTTGTGTTGCTCATCTTATTTTGCGCTGCCTCCAACCCACTGGGAGAAATAAGAGATTTAAATAGACGTAGACCTTAATTAGCAGGACCCTTGAACTCCCCTACTTCAGCGTGCCTATCAGTGCTGCTATTGTGAAGCAGCGTGAAAAATGCACAAGTCTATAAAGTTGATTAAAACCACCCTGATGAAGTGGACACAGCAGGATGTAGGAGGCTGGGAATTCGTGTTGGGATTTATGTTGGAAGGGAAGTATTGGGGGGGAATATGTGAAGACTTTATTTTTTTTTTTTACAATGTAGATGTGTTCTCTTTGCTCACAAAAGTAGACAAAAACATTGTTTCTTCCTCTAAAAATACATTTTTAGGTGATGACTGCCTAACATAAGAATTGCCAAACTGTGTATAAAGAACTTTTTTAAAACAAAACAAAAATATATACAGTATAACTGTGAAAATTGTCTAAGACAGCAAGTTTCTGTCTTACTTTCTCTTCAATTTTTGATTGTGGCCTACCACTTTAAGCTGCACTCAACAACAGTTGGTGATAAACTAAAAAACTATGCTAAATTTTGGTAACTTTAGTAGTGTTATGGAAAATACATCAACATTGGTTAATTTTTCCGTGAAAAAACATTATCATTCACCAAACAAAGCGACTCAAATCATATCACTCACACATTATGTGAGCTTTAAAATGTCACGTAATCATCTTTATCAATCATCATCAGGCTGGGATGCTGCATCTTGTCAACAAATATTCCTGACAGGCAGGCTTTATGCTACTATAGGACAATTAAAATATCAACCGGTAGCAACGCCTTTGTGGACGCTAATTGCGACACTATCTGGCTTAGAGTTTCCATGACAGTAGCTGGCCTATATGGTGTGTCAAGGGGCCAATAAGACATCCCTGTCCTCATCGTCAGCTAATCAAGCTGCCTTGATTACTTTCCATGCATGTCTCTCCTCCCTCACACCCTCTCTCTCTCCCTCTCTGTCAGGCCTTGACACGTCCTTGTTTAGCTCTTCTCTCCT
>KV751334.1:23828617-23854166 GCA_001698575.1 Mola mola
TTGCATGGTCACTACACATTTTTCATTTTAGAAGTCATTATGCATTAGTGGCTCCTGATCGCCCGCCTTGACTAATCCTGATGAACTGAAAATCACAGCTGAAGGTCAACTTCCAGCCGGCCCGGCTGCACATTCATATTCATATTCAAACAAATCCTGCCTCCATTGTTCATTAGGGTCTTAGAGGGAAGGGACTCCATCTAAGGTGGGAGAGGTGGAGGAGGCGGTAGAGGGGGAGGCTGTTGTGGTACATCTTTTCTTCTCTGGACTCCTCTATTTAAGGTTGCAAAAAGGAGATGCATTCACAATAAGGGAAGTGCCGAACAAAAGACGCCAAAAGTTGCAAATTACACAGTCCATGTGTAATTATGCAAATGCTCTGCTTACACCTTCAACGTCATTAACCCTTTAAGGTGCTTTCGCTAGGTAAGTAATTACCCCAACAGTCACTCCTGATTTTGTGTTGGATGCCATGACAATGGGATGAAGGCAGCTGAGAAACAACATGAGCGATGCAGTCATTAAGACTATTAATTGGATGCTGGCTCAAAGATGTTGTGCTTCACAAAAGAGATGCAGGATTAGCAGTGTACGACTTACCACAAATCTGTGTGCTGGCTCACCTAAACCAAAATCAGAAAAATTCTACATTGGACTTCAAATGATTGTTGAAATACTGTGCACGGCTTCATAGTGAGATAATAAATGTTGCAGGATTTAAGCAAGAAAACTTCAAAGCAGAGAAAAAAAAAAAAACAAACAGCAAAAAAGAAAATGTTCCATTTAGATGTTGATTAGCTTTAAAAGAGGAGTAATGAAAAATAATCAGCTTCATTGCCCCACTGCTTCAAACATAAAGATGGAAGGAAGAAGAAGGCAAAGCGGCAGTGGAAAAAAGGCCCTGGCCCACGTCCATTGTGAAGTAAAGCACAATGCTAATTCCAGCATATAACTGCATGTTTTTCTGCTTGACGTATCAGAGGCTCCAAGATGAAAGCAGATAAGTAATTGCTCTCCTGGTTCTTATTCTTCACTGACAACCCATAAATTTAATTTTACACACACGTTCATTTACATTTTTCGAGTATATGACATGATAATTGCAGGAATATAACACCTCCATTTTGCAGGATACTGCACAAGGGCTTGATTGACAGGAGCGGTGAATTGAAAGGAACAGGAGGCTGAATTGCCTTTCCTAGAAATGATTTTGCCACGAAGGGATAAAATTAATGAGCATTTACTTGATGGTGGCAGTGATGTAAACATCCACACAGTGTGAAGAACTGCTCTTTCATAGAGGAGAAGCCAAGACACTTTGTATTTCTTTCTAAAAGAAATCCAAAAGAAAATATCTCCAACACTAATACACAAAAAATATTGCTGGGATTTATGGAATCAATTACATTTAGCTGCAGCAGATGTAGCCCCTGGGGACCATAATAACAAAAAGGGGTTTTTCTCCTGCTTATAATAGTCCAAATTTGGCTTGGAAAGTGTAGTTTACTTGCTCATATGAATATAAGCCTTGGTTTATAGTATTGTAAAAAACATGCTTATTTTAACTGTGCTCATCATTTGAACCCCTATTTGTTTATATCACTTTTTTTTATAAACAACGATGCGTTGTGTTGAAGCCATATATTTTGCACTCAAAGTTGGAGTGCAAAACAAAGGACCTTTAAACTGGCTCCCGTTGTGAAAACACTGGTAGGGCCCTCACTAGAACAAGTAGATCATTACAGCACTCGTCTCACACCCGCAGCCTGTAACCTGCCTCTCCAATGCCTCATAAAAGGTCAATTTCCTCCACAGAGAGTTCAGGCACCTCTTCAAGGCAAAGCTGGCCCCAAAATCTAGATATGTTTGACTTCACTGGGCTTGCCGGAACTACATGAAGAACACTATCTCCGCTTCATGCAGTTCTCTGGCCTCACCTAGCCAATTGACAAACGCAGCAGCAATTACATGCATTCCACTGTGTGGCACTTTATCTTCACAGCAACAAGTTTTTATGAGTGAACTCAAATTACTCAAAGCAGAAGATTAGTGCTGTATCAAAAGTTCAAGCTTTCAAACAATTAAAGCAGCCCGGCAGAGAGGAATTCCCTTTATTTGATTTCCTTTCATACAATTCACTTAGCATTATTAAGTGGTGATTAGATGTCGGTAATAAACATTGTGAGGCCAACGAACACGGGGCGGTTATCGATGTTGGAGGTTGTTCTTGATGCTTTGGACGGGAGACTAAGCTGTGCTGCAGACTGCTGAGATAAAATGCAATGAGAAATGGAAGGGTCCTAGTTGGTAATTAGTGTGGATCCTTGGCAGCGAAAGTCACTATTAATTAAGCCACTAGCTTCTTTTATAGAAAGAGGGAGAAAGGAAAGGAAAAAACTCCACTGCCAACCCCATCCCCTACTTCATTTCAATCTTCTGAGTGTTCCCTGGGGATGCTGGGCCTAAAAACTCAGTGCATCCCCCTCTCATAGGTTGTGGACTTCTGACATCCCTTTCGACTAACACCGCTCATTTACTAACCAATTACTGCCAAATATGGTCATGCGATTATTGATAGCAGGGACTCTCCACTCGAGGACCGCCGAGGGTACAGGTCGGCCTGCCTGGTCAGCGCCACGCTCAGAAGTTCAAGTGTGTGGTCCACGAGGAAACACATGTGAGTCGCTCGCACTCAAACGCATGTCATGTTTTCAGCTTTGGGAGATCGATACTCAGGATTGTCAGGAGTGACGCTAAGTGGATTACTGCATGTTTTCTCAAATCAATTCCCATAGCAGTTTGACAGCAGTGGATGTGAAGTGCAATTTATCATAACATAAAGACCCATCACGTAAAAGCATCTAATCAAAAAAGCCTGAGGAGATTGGTACAATTTCAATATTGATTGATTTCTACATGCAGGCAGTCATTGATTATGCATTCTATGCCAACTGTAGCCATGTGACACTGCTCGTCCACATTGTTTGTGTAATTATGGGTGCAAATTATTAAACTTTTATCATAAAACTATCGCAGTTTAAAAAAAGTTGATGTGTAACCGCTGGTCTCCCTGCAGTTAAACATATTCTAATGCTGAATGGGAGTGACAGACAGAGGGTGAATCTAAAAAAGAAAGTGCAAAGAGTGGAGAGTCGCTGCCAAAATAGAAAGAAATGAGCAAAGGAGCACAAGCGAGAGCAAGGGGGGCGGGGGTGGGTCAACGCTTCTCTCTGATGTTGCAGGTAATATGGCCTCCACTGGATCAGCCTCTTCATCAGTGACACACAGTAAATTACAAGTGCTTCAAGCAGCTCAGTGAATTATAGTTCATCACTTGGATAGGCTTTCCCCTCAACACCGGGGCCCAGGCGTATCAGATCTGCCGGTTAGGATCCAATTAACACCCTGGCCAGAATCATCTGATTGCATGTGTAAGGGCTGGTATAACTCATTTATTGCACCCATGTATCTTCTGTCACAAGGTAAATTTGTTGCTGCTACATCAAAGGTCTGAGCTGTTTTTTTTTTTTTTTTTTGCTATCCTTCCCTCCCTCTCACTTTCTCTTGATCCTCCAAACTCAGCTACTTCGCCTCAGGGTTGCATTTCAACTTCTTTTGCATCACAATGATGAACCTGCGCCGTCCTCGCAATTTAGCAATCTTGTCCTGTAGGTGTTGTAAAGGCACAGGGAAAAAAAGCGAGGTGAGGTGGGAGATGGGGATTGCAAGAAAAAAAAAAATCTTGTTTTCTGGTTACAAAAGCAGTAACCAAGGGTGGTTGAGTTAAAATGTGCTGATGCTTTTTATTTTCTCTCTGTAAGAGTCAACAGAAGTTTTCCTCATGAATAACATAATATTTTCCCCCTTCTTTTCCCCCCTTCATAGTGATAATTTTCTCTATTTCCAGATGCAACCAGGGGGGATGCAGTGGAAAGATATATTCATAAATGTAAATGTGAACTAACATCCTTTAGCCACGCACGTTGTAGTCTGCTAACCTATACTCGAGCCTAGCGTCGCAGCCCTTTTCCTTGCCTCTGTGTGCGTTCCGGATGAAAGGCAATAAGCTGACGAGTGTTGCCATGGAGGTGATGTTGGCTCAGTGGTGAAACTGTGGACCTGACCTTTAAAAGTGTGACACTTCCAAGGATGGCCCAGTGCCTAAAACCAATCTGAAACTGCAGAGTTTACAGAAAACTGAGCTGAACCAACATCTCTTCCCATAAAGCAACCATGAAACTCAAAATGTTACATTTATATGACAATCAGACAAAGAATTGCACATATTGGATTTATTAGTCTAGTACTCACAGCTTGAAAGGAACAGAGTGGCAGTTGAAAGATGTGGGTGAGCTCTTAGAATAAGAACTGCTACAAACCAGAGCTACTGGGTCATTCAATGTGTTTTACAAGTGCCAATCATAACAAGGAGGCCATAAAGCCAGCCTTCCAAACATGGGGCCCCAAAAACTAGACTCATCCACAATATCTTAAGCTAGTATAAGATCACAGCTCTGCCCTGTAATTTCACCAATAACAATCAACAGCACCATGCACAAACTACACTTCAAAGTCACTACTGGTAACATGAAAACTTTAAGCAACTATCACTGTGTTTGTGTGTGAGTGCACGCTGTGTGTGGATGCATTATGTTGGCGCGTGGGTGAGGCGAAACAACTGTCACATTCGTAGCCCACTGTAATCCTCTCCGCCTCTCCTTGTCCGCGTTTCTTTATTTGTATTCCAAATGTCAGTGTATAAATGGCTTTCGGGGGGGTATTGCCATGGAGAGGAGGAGAGCGAGGAAGCAAGGAGCAGTGGAGAACGGAGCAGACACGAGAGGGTGTTTGTGTGCCTTGGGAGAGCCATGTAAGCAGCATGGTGAAGGCAGTGGGGATTTACAGGGAAAAATAGGTGTTTATTGAGTGCTCCCATGGGTTTACTGTGTAATAATAGACCTGTCACATTACGCAAATGTAGAGAAGCAGCTTGTGTGCATGTGTGTTTGTGGGACTGTTTTTCTCCTTTGAAATCAATGTGTGCGTGCGTGCATGTGATTCCCTGCTTCCGCATCATCAAATGCTGAGAAGCAACGACGGGCGTGCGGATAGAATTAGTCAGGCGAGAGCCTTTAGTCGCTAATACGCGTAATTAAAACTGCAAGCTGAGGCACTTAGATGCTTGTGTACTAAATAATTTACATGCCATGATCTATGGATCATTTCCCGCTCTTAAATACCAAAGATGGGAGAACCAGAGGGGAAAAAAAGACTGGCAGAGGATTTATCAGTACCTCTACCATAAGCAGGATGTCATGGTAATACTAATCCTTTTCCGCACTTTCTACTGCGCTAATCATACAAGGGGATCAATCCGCGTGATTCCTCCAGTGGAAAACATGCAGCTTGATTGTTATTGACTCTTATCAAGCCATTAACACAGTAGCATATTCCCACTGAAGAAATTAACTTTTGTGCTTGTGTGTGTCACTGGGAAGGTCATTGGTGCCTTGGTTAGATTCTCTGCTTTAAGACTTTTTTGAACAGGGAGGTGAGGGTGTTAATAAAAGCTGGATCAACAGATGGATTAGCAAGGAGCCTCCTGATACATATTGATTCATATTGCCAACGCGAGGAAAGGATGGAGTAAGCAAATGTAAATATTCAATATTTACCATCTGTGCGTGTTATTAGAGGCAGGGGCTTGGACAGGTGCTCACAGTTATCATGCACCAACACTTTCCTCATTCAATATTTTTCTCCCTGCCATGTACTTGGTGACTATGCAGGTATTTGTAGATCAGGATCCCGTTTGTTTGAATCCATTCCCTTCGACACATAAAACCCCAAATGGAAGAATTGGAACGGACTTGAGCAATAAGGTACAAGGAGCTGGTATCCATTTTTGACTTGAGACTTCGCCAACCTTATCTTTTTGACAGCATGTATTTAGGAACACAGGGGTGTGACTCCAAAAGAGCAATGGATGAGGATATTGCCAATTTCCCTGACATTAATGAAATGCACAGTCCCTAATGAGGTAAACCGCTGTTCCTTGATAGTACACGAGTGGAGGACACAAACCCCCAAGAAATTAAAAATACATACATAAATAACTGAATGGAAACATGGCATGAATGTCAAGAGGTCTTTTAAAATTTCAATGAGCAAAAACTTAACTGGTCAACATAAACAGCAGAAAGCAAGGAGTGTGAGGAAAAATCTTAAAAATGGGATGACAGAAGATTGAAAGCAATGTGTTAATATATCCTTTTATGTGTGTGCTACTGTTCCTTTGTGTGCATATATGTGACCTTTTCCAAATCCCTGAAATAATGAGCCTCACGAATCAATAAGGCAAATTAGCGTAGACGAGTAGAAACGAAAGGCAGTTAAAATTAGCTGTCTGAGTAAGCTATGACTCAGGCAGACGTATCTTTCAAATAATAACTCATTTCTGGATCTCCCCGTGTCAACAGCACTCTGGTGGTAGTGCAGCAAAGCATATGGGTCAAACAATTTGACAACCCACCATGGATATAATTTTAGGGTTAATTGTTGTCCATTTTGATGGTCAACATCGCGTTATTTGCAAATTAAGGAAAGTTTGTGCCCTGAATTCTATCTCTGTTGTGTCCGTGTTATGCTCGGCCTCCAGGGGATGTCCAGCTTTAGGATTCCAGTGGCAAGCATAAGGATTGCTTTGGCAAATCAAACACACTTGTGGAACAGAGGAAATCTTCTTTTCGGAGGAGCATGTATTATGGATAGACTTAAGAGATTAGACGGGGAGCTGCTTTACCTGCAGTGGACGCTGCTTGTCCTGGCTCTTTGGAGATTTCAGGCCACTGCCTGGCTGCTGCAAGAGTAATTGCCTTGCTGCTTGTAGAGCCTGGGAAGACAGAAGCACAAGACAAAAGGGTGATGTGATAAACAGAGAGGAAAAAAAGAGGAGAGGGAGAAAAAGAGCCAGTGTAAATAAACCATTTGATTTCCCGCAGCTGACAGCAGATATACTTCAAATTTTCAGAGACAAGACTACGGTCTTGAGTTCTGCTTTAATAACAATTCGCAGGGCTGTTGATCAAGAATGAACACAGTTTGTGTAGAGTGACGGGGAAGAAAGAGGATGGAGGGGGTGGTTCAGCTGGAAAATAAAAAAGGCAGAGCATCACTAGAATTGACCTGTCTAGTGTGTGCTCAACTGAAATACCCACTTCTCTCAGCAAATTACCACTAGATTTGCATATTCATAATATCAATTTGAAGTAGCAGCAGCACCATGTGAAGTATCCCTGGGAGCTGTAATTAAAGTTGACAAAATCAACATTAGATTACATTTAGAATGAATTAACAAGCAGCACGGGTTTTACACCATGCATCATGGATTGCTTACGAGAAGTGGGTGGGTTATGGATAAAAAAGATGGCCTTACAGAGAAGAGACACCTTTCCTTTATGAGTGTTTGAATATTAGAAAAATCATATTTGTGAGCTATAAAAATTCGTCAACACCTTTTGATGCTTTTTGCCAGGGGGCGATATGAATCAGAGAAGCTGGGATGTGGTGTAATTTATGAGTTTGATGAGATTACAGATCCCCTCCTGCCTGGCTACGTATGACAAGCAGAGCTCCCGCTGCACAGGTACGACGGCAGCTGGGCGAGCAGCTTCACGCCAGTTCTTCAGGAGCAGACGATGAAAGAGTCTGGCAGAAAAGAACGCCGTGCACAGCTGCTACTTCTGCTGCTGCTGCTGCTGCTGCTCCGCACAGCCGCATGTACTGTACCTTATATTCTTCAGGCCCATGAGCATCAAGTCAGAGAAAAAAAAAACGGGTATGGGCACACACACACAACTCAACAACTTCACAGGTGTTTCTTTTTTTTGATGAAAAAAGAAGAGGATGAGGAGGATGAAGAGAAACAGAAAATAATAATAAAAAAAAAAAAAAAAAAAACAATTTTCTGGTGCTTGCCAGTATCCATGACAACTGCTGCCTTGACAGGGTGTGCATATGGCGCAGCTCTGCCAGCTGGTGGAAACAATGTTTGAACTAGTACATTGTGATCCTGAGCAAACAAGGGAGAAGACGAGAGAGAGAGAGAGAGAGAGAGAGAGAGAGAGAGCATGAGAGTGAAAAAAATAAGAGCGAGGAGAAAAAAAGTTGCCATGTCTTAACCCCTGAGGGAACACAGCCACCCCCTGATCAATTATGAAAAGACAGGGGTGGTGCTGGGGGTGTCTGTCTGTCTGGCTGCTCAGGAGGAGCCAGGCTGCACTCCAAGTAAACAAACACATTATACTAGCACTGGGTTCTAAATGTATTGATCGTCTCGACTCTAAGAGGAGCCTAGTCGCCATCGGGTCATAAGTGTGTGCAAGCTGAGCAGGGGCCTTTTGAAGCGCACACACACATGCACACACAACAAAAAGATACCTGTATATCAAACAACACCCGATATTCCTTTCCCTTTTCAAATAAAAAAAAAAAAAAAAAAAAAAAAAAAAAAAAAGACAAAACAAATTCCTTGAATGCAGCCAATCACTTCACTAATTACAACACAGAGCCTAATTAATCTTGCCATGATTGGTGAATCAAAGCAATTACATGGTTTATTGAGTCCTGCACACAGTAGTTAGAGGGAAGGCTGCTTGATGAGTGGAACCCAACACAGTTGTCAGGAGGAAATGTTTATCCATGTGTGAATCAATAATGACTGATGTGCTTATCCAAGTCAAGTCAAGGGAGCTGCTTGCTGTATTATACACATTCAAGATTACAACGAAGGAGATGTTTTTAATGCCACTTCCAGTATCCATGCCAGGAAAATAAATATATGAGAGGTGACATGCAGATCAACTATACCTGGCTTATTAGGAGAGAAGTCTGCTCAGACTGCATAAAGAGTGCTTCCCAAATATAACACAGACCCCTATCAACACTTACCAAACTTTTCCACAGTGCCTGAAACTGCCATTTTTGAGAGTCTGTGGTAGTGTGTGGTAGGTAAAATGGGGTTGGGGTGCAGTCCCGTCCCCTCGCTTTCACTGGCTCTGAGTATTCAGCCATTACAGCAAAAAGCACCAATTTGTGCCACCCACTTCCCGCTCCACAGAGAAGGCAAGCCGAAACCCATCTCAAAATACAAAAAAAGCACAAAAATGCCAAGGAAAGTGATCAAAAGTTTGCTGAAGAGCCACTGGAAGGGACAAAAATGCAGACGAATGCAAGTGTACTAGTTATTTAACCTGGGTTGCTATGCAAGAAAAAATGACATCCCCAGTCTATTAATGCACACATAGTATAAAAACAGCACAATGTGACACATCCCTCAGAATGAGAGAGTGAGCCAGACAGATAGAGAGAGAGAAGGGAAAAAAATGAGCCGGACCCCGCTATATAAATAACAAGGCACTCAGAGGCATATTTGATGTTGATATTCATCACTGAGGTTGGAAAAGAGGAAAAAAACAAGGAGGAGGGAAAATAACACACCGAGCGACCAAGACCGCGACATGGGGATCCTTATGAAAATAAGATTCAGCCCAAATGGATCTGGTGTAATTGGTTTCAGATAGTGAGGTCAGGAGAAAGGCAATACAGGCAACTATTATGCGAAACGGACTGAGAAACAAGAATGTTTACATAGACATTCCTCTGCTACATTAATAGGCATGCAGAGCTTGCTGGAGAGGGGGAAAAGAAGAGAGAGAGAGAAGAGACTGACAGATGGGAAAAGAAGGGGGACTGGAAAAAAAATGTGTGCCTCATCCCTTCCCACCCACTATCCTCCACTCTCACAGCTCCAGTGTTTACACTCCATACAGAATGGGGTAATAAGGAACACCTATCACAATGCACCTTTGTAAGGAGCATGCAAAGATCTTAAACAAGCATGAAATACATTAGCATGCCCTGCAATACTGAGCCAAACCATTACAAATCTCCAGATAGTGGTGGGGGAATAAGCCATCCACCAAGAATGTCACTCTTTCAAATCCACCTGGAGACTGAACAATATGCACCCATGACATTGGAATTGGACATATCTGACATTGTGTTTGGAGAGTACAGATCACTTCTTACCTGATGTCCAACTGGGGGTTGTTGTTATTACAAGGTGTGGCAGAAATTATAACAATGACACGGATATGAAATAAGCTGCCTTCAACAAGTATGCCTTCACAACGCAGGATTTTCCAGGAAGTAGCTGTAAACAGGGAACGCCAACTGTTGATCAATAAGAAATGGCTTGCATTGCCATAAAAGCCTCGCTGTGGAGTTCAGAACAGATGTTTTGTGTGTATACGTGTTTGTTGTAGGGAGTAAAGGGCTGCTGTTCGACACTAGGCTGTTGGCCAGAACAACTCCAGTCATGCTGACAGCTTTGACAACTCCCACACACACACACACACACACACACACACACACACACACACACACACACACACACACACACACACACACACAGCACTGCACCACGAGGCTTATCTATCTTTGCGTCCAGGAAACACATAAGGAAGAGGGAGGGGAAAAAGAAAAAAAACGGGACATTTTATCGAGCTGGAGTGAGCTGAACACCATGGAAAACAAGGCACAAACAGTTTAAGCTGAATAAACAAACATGGCTGATTGGACTGAGGCTGCCAGCCTGCTGGTAGAGGAGATATGCGTTGACACTCCTCGCCAAAATATTTACACCCTATCTTCTTATATAAGTGGATTCAGGGCTAGATGGATGGATGGATATGGATTTGAAGGGGCCGACGAGAGAGGATAGACAAATGAGGAGTGGAGAAGATGAAATGTCTCAAACAGTAACTGAATGCATAAATGGGGCTTGAGTTTGCAAAATAAAAAAAAAGCAAAGAGTGACCAGAAAATGTTGCTAGGAACGCATGTTCAAAACTATCTGAGGTACAGATGCAAGCGGGAGGTGTCAAGCTTTCCAAAAATGTCTTGAACCAAAGGCTAAGTCAACGACTTATGATCAAGTAGAACTAAAATGTGACACAGGTGCTGCTCTACAGAACACTCACAATTTTCTACAATCAGGTTCAAGATCTCATTCACCTTAAGCAACTCAAGCAGCAGACATTAGAAAGACTCCTATCCTCTTCTAAAGGTCAGAACTAGTGATGACGCACTGCTGCCTCAACAATGTCTCCACATTCTATTCCCTTATCGCCTCCACAAAGCTCACACAGCGCATACCTAGGTTCAGTCTCCTCTGCTTTAGAAATACAGCTGTGCATCAGCAGCAAACTGGCGATAAAATACGCATCATGATCGAGGGGTCATTATTCAATCCAATGTGATATATTCTGATGCTATCAGCGAAGCAATATTATTTCATAGGCTAGTGGGTTTTTTTTTTTTTTTTGTTTACACTGGCAACATGTGCTTAAAAAATACCGTGTCTGGAGATAGATTGAAGGAATCAAATGGCTGATGATAAATTAGTACACTGCTATCTTAAGGTCGGGGGCTGAAACACAACACAGATTGAACCACAGCCACAAGGTTTGCATGTAAACTATAAAACAAAACATAAAATTGTGATTCTCAAGTGTAACTGTATTTTCTTATGTCCATGCTTAGATAGGAAATACAAAATACTGAATTCTGAGGAGTTGCACCAATGGCAAAAAAACACGAGCTAATGTCCACATGGCTGTTGCAACTTGACAAACTTGGATTTTATTTTAATTATGTCAAAGGAAAATGTCAAAAGTTTCCTAAAGGGGACCACCAAAACATGTTGAGCTTTAAACGCGGTACACTATGAAGCATATTCGCTTCATAGAAGTCCCTGTCATTCCACTGCTAAGCTAAAAGTTCCCTCCCTATCCCCAAAATCTGGTACTAATAAATGTTATAATGGGGGCAAGCAGGCCACAAAAATACAGTCTTCCAAACTCCCAGCAAAAACCTAGGGCCAATTCCTTTCATGGTGCAAGAAACTAGAAAGGAAGAAAGTCAAAAAGGAGAATCTGGAAAGTATGTGAGAGTAATGAGAATTTTAGTGTATGACTCAATAAATCAACAGTGTTCAGTGGACAGAGGAGGGAGAGAGGAGTCCATGGAGAATCTGCCTGGGCCTCAGGATGGAGGTAAAGCTATCCAGCAGAACAATGGGCTTCTGTGTCCTGCACTGCCATCTCTAGCTCAGCATTTTTTAGCTACTTCAGCTTCTCCTGCCACTACATATATAGTGATTCAACAAAAAAAAAAATAATGTCTGCCTTGTTCTTATTTGGTGTTGTGGTTCTAAAGAAGATAATAAGTCCGTATTGATAACTTTGTCCTCAGCTTCTCTCAGTCTCTTCACTGCTCTTTGAATTCCCTCCCTTCCCTCTCATATCACATTATTCATTTCTTCTCCTCATCTCTGTCTCCCCCATTCT
Organism: Mola mola; assembly: GCA_001698575.1. Taxonomy (NCBI): domain Eukaryota; kingdom Metazoa; phylum Chordata; class Actinopteri; order Tetraodontiformes; family Molidae; genus Mola; species Mola mola. The sequence goes on from KV751334.1 coordinate 23,841,028, forward strand.
CTCACACGTCTCTCACCCCTTGTTTATTGATTCTCTAGATTAAGAATTCCTGGGGAGGAGGATTGTAACACACAAGCATCAAATTATTTTGGGGTGTGCTTATTTGCTTTTCCCTTGCATCTATTTGGCCTGTGTCTGTAGACAATTATGCCTACCCAGCCCCAGACTCAGGTGCTAATAATGAAGGACAAATAGAATCATATGTGTAAACTTCCCCCACTGATGAAAATTTATATTAACTTTCTGCCACAGTAAACAGAGCTGCATAGCTACACCCTCCCGGGAGGATTGATGAGATGAATTTGCTCTCTTCTACCCCAGGAAGAAATCTCGTATAGGAGGAAAATGCTGCAGTGGCGGGGCTTGAGAGTGTGTGTGTTTGTGTGAGGGGAGATAGCGCCATTCTGTTAAATAACACTTATTTTTCCTCTAAAGAAGCTAAAACACATGTCTGCCATGTATGTTTTGCCCATCACAGATAAAGTGAGCTTGTTTATATCATTGAGAGGGAGCTGAAGAGAGAATATGTGCTGACTTGTGCTGTATGTGTCTGCTTAGATATTCTGAAGCCTGTGCCAGCAATAATAAAGAGCGTGGCCCGACTGTGATTCACTGCAGCCCTTGTCACCGACACCAGACCCCATGTGTTTATCACAATGGATATTCTCAGCAAATATAATGATATATCTGTTTTAGTGAAGGGGAGAGATAATTGTTTTCAGCTACCTTTAGACTAAACCCAAGAAGGAGTGTCTTGTCAGCATAAAAGCAGTACATTCTGACTAATTTGATCAGGTTAGAAAGTCTTGTGCCATAACTTCACATGTTAATCATACAGATCTCTTAAGCTATACTTCTGGCCCCCAACTTCTCCAGCAGTCTTCACTTTGACCTGCGCTATACCAGCTTGGTTTAGATAAGGTGACAGCAAGCCCATTCAGCAAAGCTCTTTATCTACTGCTGCTCTTAGAGAAGTCCTTTAGAAGGAAACAACTGAGCGCTGCCGTAATATACTATCACAAAGAGGCCAGAGAGGAAGAAAAACAGAGAGAAAGCGAAAGAAGAGGTATTTGTGTGGGTGGAAGAAAAGGAGACGTGTGTATTTGTGTGAGGTGGACAGTGTGAGTGTGTGTGTGTGTGTGAGGTCAAGCATTCACTTTGCAAAAGCAAAGCTGGCATGAAGTATGAGTGCTCCACTGTGCAGCACCCCCCATCCCGCAGCCACACACACACAAAAAACACAAATACACATTCTCTCTCCTGTACTGCTTGATTTCCTCTTCAGGTGATTATGATCCCTCTCCTTTCCACAGTTCCAGGCAAATGGTCACACAGCTGGATAAATACCTGATATGAAATGTTGCTTTCAGCAATAGTTCATTTGAAAAAATGTGGCAGAGCCCAGTGGAAAGACAGCAATCACTTAGACTTGGATGCTTATGAACAGTATGCTTGATGAATACTGTATGACATTATATTTAAAAAAAAAAAAGCTTTAACTATATACTTCTTTCAATTAAGCTTGAAACAGCTGTATCTGAGCACAAACTCCTTTTCTCCTCCCTGCTGTCAGCGGCGTAGACACAGAATGAAGTTGTATGTCATGGAGCTTCTGCCTATCTTTGTTGACAAGACCTTATTTAGAGGCTTTGACTCCAAAAACATGGCCAGAGGCGGCTAGTGATCCGACCGAAGCACCAGGAGAACAAGTAGCCTGAGCAGAGGAGCTTGTTTTGTTGTAGGATGCCGACGCAGATGTATGCTGCTGAGAATGTGCTGACACAGATGTGTCCATGCATGAAACACATGCACGAACAGAAAGACTGGGCTGACTGTGGTAAATAAAAAGATTGCCACATCCTGGAAAGGCAAAATGCATTTAAGTGTGTTTGCCCTCCATTAAAGTGCTGATAAAGTCACACATAGCATACACATACACAGGAAAAATACAACAATTACAGTTAACAAAAAAGCTACGGTCTCTGTCATCCACCTTAAAAAATTAACAAAAATTAGCAAAAAAAATAAAATAAATAATGACACGGTGTGTGGACAAATTTGAACCTGTGTACCTAAATAATGTATTTATATTTGGGTCCATATGTGTGAATCACATCCAGTACATATGGTGCTCTGTGGCTGCAGGTCAATAGTAGCCAGAGTTCAGGCCAAGTGCTGAGTCTAACTACCCTGTTCTGAGGTCGATGAGAAAGAGCACCCTGACCTCAGCTGTGAATGATCTCACCTCACCAAGCTATGCTGCAACTGCAGTGACACGCTCTAAACAAAACACATTAGAGCATGCTGTGGACAGAAAACCTTACAGTCTTAATATTTTGAGGTACTGATCATAGACTAAACAAGCATAGGCGACTACTTTGTCTTGCCATGAACCTCCAGTCCCTCTCACTGAGGAGTGCTCGCTGTGAAAGGAGACGTATCCTTCAATGAATGTCCACTTCCGTCAAAGATCAACTCAGCTAGCAGTCCCTACATCTTCTTCTGAAAGGGCAATAGACCAATAGACCCACACATATACACAGTCTTTTTGCTTATGTAATACCCATCTCATTCTGTGCTCCTCCTTCTCTGTTTCTTTCCTTCACCCTGTATTGTACCTTGGTAGTTGTCTCGTGAATATTCCAATTATAGCGATGTATGTTTGACCTTTAAATGTCCCGTAGAAGATATAGTTATCTGCCTTCTACTGTGGCACTCAGCGTCTATCAATCAGCGTTCCACCCCCCCATACTCACCAGAACAGGCTGCAAAACGTGTGTGCATGTATGTGAGTGCACATGCACGTTCTCATGTTTGTGTGCGTGTTTTCAGTGAAAAGTGAGACGGAGGGTGGAAGTTATCATGAGCACAGACTGTGACTGAGGTAAGCAAGCAAAAGTAGCTTGGAGAGTACTGGTGATAAAAATGAAAAAAAATTTTTATTTAATCTGCCACCAGCCTGACTGAGCCTTCAACAAACAATGCCTTTTTCCAGCAGCATTCTATATCACGCTTCCGAGAACAGGAAAGCGTGAGCAGAGTCATACTTCTTTAGTTTCATTCTTACTCCCCGCCCTTTTCCAAAGGGCTAATCTACATCTTTCATTGAATCAAGAATGGAAATTCACAAGAAATGCTTCTTTTTCAATTTCATGCTGAAGTAGCTCAAGTTAGTGGATGTAATTTCTCCTAACAAGAAAATTTATCACTCTGTCGCACACTTAGTGCGGCTTTGTGAGAGAAAGGGGCCTCCTTTCTCCAGTTTTTTTTTTTTTTTGAGCTTTGATAAATGTGCCAAAAGCATGATCACTCTCTTCATAGCACTCAATACAAGGACAGAACAATTATGGTAGTTATTAAAAAAATAAAACCTCGGCTCAAATTTGTATGAACAATGAATGACATATGATTTTCGACCATGAAGGCATTAAATAAATTAAGTCAGGACGAAACTAAGAGGAGGATGAGGATTGTTCTACCCATATTATGCGAACCTCAACATCTGAGACTGTGAATTATGTTATGGGGCAGACACAAACTGATTGGCAGAGTGCTTACAAAACAAAGACCAGCCATATCATGTGTAGTATATGCTGTATATCACAATATATTTAACCATATTGATGTCAATAGTGCAACAATATTGTAGAAATGACAAGTGGTAGTTAAACAAATTAGACAAAAAAATAATTACTGAAGAGGGTGTAAGCAATTATTAAAACGGGTAGATGATACTTTTGTCATATCACAACATAAAAATAACCAAAATCTTAGAGGATATAAATGCTATGTGCTGCCAAACCCTTCTTTCACATTTGAAATTTGTGCCAACAAAAGTCTTTCCTCTCTGAGTTTAAAATTCTGGAAAGGACTAACAATGCACGTGCAAATCCGTTTGAAATTTATGTGCAAATTATGATTATCAGGTTCACAATAAATTGGATGATGAAGTCCAAACAGGTGAGATGGAATGCATGGAGAATAGTGTTGCTGAAACAATACCATGCATGGCCAAGCTACCCCGGCTAATGTATATTTATCATGTAAACTTGGTAAATGCATATGCAGAAACAATCAAATCTTCTGGTTTCAGTTGGAGGATTTCATGCCATGGACTCAGGCGTGAAAACAATATCAGCTTAGTGTCTAGTCGAGCTTAAAGTGCTGCGCCTAGCCCACAAAGCATGTTCTGCATATGCTTATGGGCGTCACTTTTATCAGGGTGGAACAAGCATCTTTCCAGTGCTATCACTGATCAATTCGAGCGAGTTGATTCCCTCAGTGTGGGTAAATAAGCAGTGCTTAGGTCTTGATGAGGAATGGCAGGATGTTTGAGCTGCAACATAGGCTGGGAGAAACGGGCTTGTCTGTCTGTTGCAGTGGATTCCTATTGTGACTTCAATCATTAACGTCAGGCATCGAAAAAAGATCATGTTTGGTTTCATTTCCATAAAACTGCTCCTTTTACTCACATTTTGAAATAACCAGGAACATGCTTGATATAATTGGAAAGTGGTAAATGATACAGATGTCAGCCCACCTTGTCTGATACACTCTAAAACCCCACGGCTTCAATTCAAAAGCCTGCAGTGAAGAGAGCCAAAGCCAGCGCTAAGTGACATGTCAGTCAGTTCGTCTGTTTGGAGCCTTCAATTCCCCATGGCCTGAGCTTATTTACCACATTTGTATGAAAAGCCGTGAGTAGGAGAGGACTGAGAGCCCGACTGAGTCTCTTACATATGTATACAGTGTTTGGAGGCAATCCGTACAGAGCTCCCCACCCCCCCCAGACACACACACACACACACACACACACACACACACACACACTCCCCCGACTCTCCCTCGCCCCTGGAAGCGTTACAACTACAAACAACTTGGGAGAAGGATCGAGCCATTTATAAATTCAAAAATGGGTCGGGGATGAAGGTAATCGGAGCAGCAGAGAGTGTTAATAAGTGCAGCACATAAAGGAAAAGCTGATACCTGGAGTCTGTTAGCTGAGATTCATGGACGCATTAGAGGACTGGTGACATTGAAGATGCTGCACTGTTTTGCTAGTCATCTTAACCAGATTTGAAGTCATTTTGATATTAGTTAGACTCGAAGGAGGAGAGGGGGTTACACACAACAAACCATCAGGCATGCGTTTCAGAGTCTGATTTGTTACTATTCATGGCTAAAGCAGAGAGGAACTGTAATACTAGACATGCTTGTTAAATTCACAACACTCCAAAGCTGCCTTCTAGCAAATCCTGTCTTTTGGTTGTCAGCTTAAGACACCCCGGCATATGCATATGTACGATTTTTAAGCTCTGTTAAATGGATAGCAGTGTCGTGGCCTATCCAATGACTATAAGCCACTTGCCTTTTTTTGAGGGGAAGGGTGCATTTGGAGAGAGAGAAGACATCAATGCGTTACCTTGTGTGCATTGGAAAGCTCCCTCCACTCGAAAGTTTTTTCCGTTCTCCTGTTAGCTTCACATTAAAGTCAAAGAGAGCCATTAAATGCGTGTTTTCAGGCTGTGGGTGACAGCAACGCTCCACCCTGCCATATTAACGACTGGTGATATGTTTGAGTCAACGTCAGGGGAGTGGCAACAAACAATGACAGAATGCCTGTTTCTGATTGTGGGGGCCATGAAAGATGAGACACCATGCAGCACCAAGGTGGTTAGCAAATAAATTGTTGTGCAGGGTCTTGAGCTGAAGCAATTGCTCAGGCAGTCAAGTCTGAGAAGGCACGAGTGTGTGTCTGTGTGCACGCGTGCCGCCGTGTATGCGTTTGTGTCTGCGCAAGCGGACTTATAGATCCAGTGCCATTTATTTCTCAGCGCTGGAGAGGGGCAGTTAGGGAGGCGTAAAAGGAAATGAGTTGTGAAGTGGCCATTGATCCTGGCCCACACTAGGCTGGCTAGAGACTGCAGGACTACTGGCCACAGTGAGCGCGACTGAATGGCTGCCTCTTATTTACACTGAGGTGGTTAACCCCGGCCCAGTTCATTTATCACTGGGCTAATGCACTACACAGAAAAGAAGGAGAGAAAAAAATATGTTAGGTCAAACTGAAGGCCACAGAATGATAGCTTGCTTTTAATGGATGGTCATTAAAAACTGTGAATTCTCTTTTACCTTAAATTTAATTTCTTATGAGCAAACCACTTTCCACAGCAAGTGTGTGGCACTGATTTGATATTTTTTTTCCCACCTGTGCGGACCCGTCGACCACGCCACCTCTTCCACAGCTCTCAGCTGCTTGAGCATAAAACACCCGTAAGTGTTTATTTCCATCAGATATCAATCCATCTATCTCCCTCATCCTTGACGTCACTCACTCTCTCCGTCCCCTTTCTCTTCGTCGCTTTTTCAAGCCTTGCGGCTTGACATTTCACTGCACTCTCGGGGGACTCTTGTGCGAAATGGAGTTACTGGGAGAGCGCCACGGTAAATTCCAGGAGGCCACATGTAATGTGTCTTAAACATAGATGGACAGCCCAGGTTTCAAATAGCAGAAGAAAGAGATGCAGGGAGAGAAGGGGAGACAGAGGGAGAGGAAGAAGTGGCGGCTGGACAGATAATAGAATAATACTGTGTTTTGTCTGGGGAAGGGTGAGCAAACAGTAGCTACGCTGTCATTCACACCCTATATCTTTAGTGTCATCGCAAAGGGGGAAACTACAGGCCTATATGTCACAGGCCTGTATGTACTATTCTGTTGGGACTGTCTGCCGATAGTCAGGCTCGAAATAAAAAAGAAGGATGGCTTTCATTGTAAATAAGTGAGAGACAAGGCTTTCCAGCAAAGAGCTGTCTTTTCACTGAAAAGGAGATATAATTTTACCAAGAGCTAAAGCGTACGCTGCTTCTCTAATGCGTCTATGGCCTTCACAGAAGAACCTTATCTTCACACAGATGACGATGGTTAACAAAAGGGCCCTTTATGAAATCGTTCATTTTTCAGCCGAGGTCTGTCTCCTGTCCTGAGAGGTGATTGATGCATCAGGCCAGGGCCGGTGTCTTATTTACACAGTTGAGTGGGGCAATCTCAGGCCTGAAAGATAAACCTAATGAGCTTCTTTGTATAAGAGTGCAAATGAGAGACACCATCCTCCCCTCCCTCCTTCCCTTTTTCCCATCCAAAGGGACAGTCTGGGTGATTAGGCCTTTAAATTATGCTCAAGGGCAAAGCCCAGATTTGCATCTTAGGTGTGTGGATGTGTGTGTGTCTCCAACAAAGCAGTACTGGAGAGAAAGACAGCAAGGCAGGTGAAGGGCAGACACAAGTGAGAGATGCTTGAGGCTTATTTGTGAGAGGTGATGGTAGGTGAATGCCGTGTGTCAGTATTTTAAGTAAGAGTCTGCAACAAACAACAAACTCCAGCTGTTAGAAGAGAGCTAATGAATCTGTCAAATAAGTACGCATGCACACACATACACATACTCACACTATAATTTTGTCCTTTGTCTCTGGAGTAACTTTCTTCCTAATGATTTTTTCATTTTAGGGAGAATTTTCATTTGCCTCTAAACTCTAAATATTACCCATCACTTGCTGTCAGATTTCTCACCCTGCCTTTCCTCCAGCTAAACAGCAAGGAAGGCAGGTTAATTGCTGTCATTCTCAAGTTGGACCACTGCCTAACTCTTGAGTAGCGACAGGGGCAACCCAGAAGTAAGGTGGCACCTTGGTGCACTTATAATTTATGTCAAAATGCCGCAGTCACTGAAACAGGGCTAGATAGTAGCATTTTTGCTGCATCACGGGATTTGGGAAAACCCTGCCGAATGAATGGCTAACCAGTTTACCAGCGTGGAGAGCAGTTTCTGTGCAAAAGTGAATAAATCATCCCTCAAAATACTTTACATAAAAACAAACCCACAAAATGATTAGGGACAATAAGGTTCATATCTGAAGCCAATATGTCCCCGTAATGTTTGAGTTTAATGACTTAGTTATCTGGATGAGTGACAAAAGGTCTACCGCCTCCCACCCCCACCCAAGTTATCCAGAGGTATTTGGTTTAAACAACTGACCTAGCAACGATAGATAAGCAAGGGCCTTCTTCCTGCTCTGAATACCAATATGCTCCAGTACAGTAGTGAGCCAATTCGGAGTGGGCAGTAGTCCTGACTATTGGCTCATCAATCCCACTGATAACCCTGGCAGGATTAAGTCCACAGACCTCTGTAATCAACTAACAGCCTCATTATGGGGCATTATGATATAGATCCAAAGATCAATGTATAGCTCCTATGTAGCCTACATGTAGCAGCATCTAATATAAAAATATAAGACTGACTCTGGCCAATGATAAATTGATGGTAATATGAGGTCAGCACTTTTTTTTTTTTTTTTTTTAAACAAGGGAGCTTTTATAGTGATCGTTTTAGCATAGTAATTAGGGCTGTGCGACATTAATCATTTGCTGTGATACATATCTGCAGCTGGCAAATTGCAATCAGATACACTGGGTATCTAATCTGTGATCTCAAATCAAATTAGGTCTATTTAGACAACCTTGGGAACGAGGGTGATGAAACCCTGACAGAAATTAAGGCCTGAAAATTAAATTGTGACACTGTAGTTATTATTCAGACGCATGGATAACGAGTGTGTGGCTGCCACTTTGAACACAATGACCTGCAAGAACAACATTATGGATTAAGTACAGGATTTGCAATTGATTAAAAACAAGAGCAGTGGAAACATCAATATTTGAATGCGGAAAATGTGTGAGTTAGTCTTGATCTGTGTACTACAAGCCTTTGGCCGAATCTAAGGTGACGAGACCTTAAGATGCTGCTTTTCTAATTATAGCTGCAGGTGGTATTTTGGAGCTGCTAGGTAATGGCGGAACCCACAGGGACAGTGGAGAATTCATCAGTGCTTATTATTAATCATCCCCCAGCAGCGTGATGAGAGACTGGAGCTTCTATAACCACAGGACCACTCAATGTCATTCCAAATATGGGTGGAACATTACACCCAACAGCTTTCCTTCAAAATGGGCTCAGAGCAAATGTGGATTTGGATCTTTTTTTTTTTTAGCTGCACACAGTTGAGAAGGAGGGAACATATAAAAAAAATATACCTATCGTTATTTACATCACAACATCACTTTGTTCAGGCGAGCAAGCTAACAACTGAGAAAAACAGCAAAGTTCCAGTTCAAAACTTTCATTACTCGATGCATCATCCTTTCCCTCTGAAGAGATGCAGAGAGAATACACCACAGGAAGTGTGTGTGAAGTTAACGGCATAAGGCCTCCGCTTTAAAAAGCCTCCAGAGACCTGTTAGCTGGACTGCTCATTTCAATGTGTCTGTCTCTGGCTTGGGAGAAGGCCTGGGCTGGCCTCTTTACAAGGCACACGCTGTCATGCACCCCTTTCTCAACGTCCCCCACAAACCCCAACCGCCCACCACCACGAAGCTCTATGTCCATCTCAGACACTTAACTAGCTACACTTTATGCTTACGTCACTTTTCTGTCTCAGTGCTGGGACTTTTTATCTTTGAAATATTACAGCTTCTTTGTTTTTACAGCATGCACACAATTCTACATTTCAAATCTCTGTATTATTTACAAGGGTATTGGCAATTTTCAATACAATGACATCAGTTACAACTACTTTACATTCTAAAAATGATTACCATTTTTTGAATCGCAACTAAAAAACCACAAATATAAAATCTAAAACTAATTTTATATTTCAAATCCCTTTTGTTTTCCAGTGCAACAAAATGCACAATGGTGCATCAGTTAAACAGCATTGTCTTATCCTGCTCTCGATCTTTTTCTATTTTACCCTGCATCAGTCAGAAAGCAGTCTTAACCCAAAACCTTCAAATGTAAAAGAGTGACGACTGAGAGATTGAGAGAATTGACCCCAATCAGGTGTGTTAGTGTGTAAGGGAAGAATGGCAGAAGGCTGATAAATGGGTAGTGAGGCCACAGTGCTGTGATACAGTGGCAGGCACCAGCAGGACCGTGATGATTGAGATTGGATGGGGTGGTGGTGGACGAAAGATAAATACTCTGCAATGAACTGCTCTGACCGAACTGACCACAGGCTTTCAGCTGCCACACATACACACGCACACATGAAAACTCCAGCGGAAAGGACGGAACGCATCATGACAAACCCGTGGCATATTCCCCCAACCGCCCCAAAGCGCGGCCCTCTGACCTCATCTGCCGCTGCTCTTTTGGTGAACTGTCAAAGCCATCATTTAGCGTGAAAAGACAAGAGAGACACTTGACTCTTTTACTCTGCTGGTGACTGACTTTCACAAGTCCCCTCCCCTCAACCACCCGACCCCCCCTGCCTGCTGATCACACTCAACTTGCTCTGTCTGGGAAGAATTAAGCCGCTTCGATAAAGCAAAAGAAGGAAAAGTTTCTAAGTATTTGGGACTGGCGATATGTTGAATGGAGTAAAAGCAATACAGTAAGACAATACAATAATAGGAGAGAAAATTATTTTTTAGTATGGTTTTGAAAAATCTAGATTATTTTCTAGTTATGTGAGAGCGAGAGGGGAATTCATGTAAATGAGTCTTTCAAAAGTGTGGTTTCCTTGCTGCTGGTATGTCTGTGGGTAAAGCATCTGTATCTGTGCATTTGCCTCCAACTAGCAGCGAGTGAGGAGGCCCTCTGGTGGATACAGCACTGCCATGACACACACACACACACACACACACACAGACACACACACACACACACACACACACACACACACACACTACCTGAACCGGTGTGACTCCCCAAGACACATTTATTCCATTTTCTCTGTCTATCTCTTCTTCCTTCTCTTGCACACACACACACGCACACATTCTGACGGCCTGATAGGGCTGCTGTATGCTGTCTACAAATACAAACTGAACTGCAGTTGGAAAATAAAACACGACAAATATTTACGACAATGTCAAACATTCACTGCAAATAAACATTTTCGTCAGTCTGCAGGCAAAAAGTCTCAGGTGAAAGCACGGCAGCACAACAAACCACCGAGAATATTTACCAACAAACATAAAAACGGCCTATTATACAAACAACTTTTTCTTTTTGCTCCATCTGCTATAAAGAATAAACACAAAATAATATTTCAATGTGACTACTGCCTGTGCAAAAAAGCTCTGAGAATGGAGCAGAGCAGAGTGGGAGAGCAAGGGGAAAACAGAGTGAGAGAGGGAGAGCGAGAGAGAGAGAGAGAGCGCGGCAGAGAGACGAGACGGGGGAGAAACACAACTTACCTGCTGTTGTTGCAGATGCAGCAGCTCGACTGTGCTTACTTCGCTGCTTGTGTCACCAGCGCTTGATCTCCCATCTCTACTGCCAGCCTCTAATTGGCTGCTGCTTAGGGTGCTCATTCCATTTTGACTCATTGAACTGTTGCTTATTGTCTCTGTGGCCGACTCCTGCATCATCATGATTTAAAACCTAGAAGTGATTAAGAGGCACCGGTTAGGGCTCTTATTGTTACAATTCCTTTTTTTTTTCCCTCCTATTTTTTTTTTTTTTTTACGCTTCCATTATCAAGCCCTCAGTCCCCCTCTGCAAATTAAAGCATTTAAAGAAGAGGGAGGGGGGAAGAAAAAGAGAGGGGGGATGCAGGAGGAGCAATTATGCATTCATTGTGTAAATGAAGCAATACAAAGAGATGCACATCCTGGTGCTATTTAAAATGGGAGGGGTATCCAAATGTAGCAAATGTTTTTTATACACAAAATTTAAGCATGGGGCTTTAAATAAAAGTTGTATAATTTTATTGTTGTTCTTATTGATATCAAAAATAAAACTGTTAAATTTAAACAAACTAAGACACGGCTTGTGACTGAGAAAATTAACATATGGATAGTTCCTCATATCTCCCTCACACTTTAGGACAGCCAGGCTGCACAGACAGAACAACAGAAGCAAATTCTGAAAATATTTGCCATTTTTTGAACGTGTGTTGCATGTTGAATCAAATTGCTTATTGACGCAAAGCTAATCATGCAAAATTTAAATTTGGTGGCAAGAGGAGGAGGAGGAGCAGGAGGCACTGAGTCACATGGTGCCGACTGAATAACAGCCTGGTATTCATTGCCTTAATCAAATTCTATGTATTTATTTTTTGTCACTTAAAAATGGTGTTTCAAAACAGCACATAATTAAAATTAACTTCTACAATGCAAGACAAAAAAAAATGTCATAAAAGCAAGTAAAATTTCTGGATTGTCAATGAATTTTCTCTGCATCAATTATTATAAAAGTGGTGATAGAAAAAGGAGAAGTGAGGAAAAGGGGGGAAAAAAATGTATCACGAATATCACTAATGATTGTGCTAAAAACAGCATAAATTATGCATATTACCTCGTCTCTCTCCAGTAATAAATGTTTTATCATTTCCCCCACATTTAATGCTCTGTACCTTTACTGGGGCAGAGAGGAGCCCCACTGACATCAGTCGACATTCTCAGGATTAAAACAACAACAACAACATAAAAAAAAGGGGCAAATTAAAAATGCACCACAGAATTATTGGTCTCGTGCTGGTCTGTATTTGGATTTTTTTTTTTTTAATATTTAAACTGAAAAACATTTAAAACAATTTTACATAAGATCAAAAAAAATGCTGTCTAATTAAATTTGCTTTTAAAGCAGGGTAGCACACTACTATTTAAATTTCACTTGTACCAACTTTGCTACTTATATATTTAAAAACATTTACACAAACTAAGGTCAGATTATTCACAAGCATGCAACAAAGACACCTGGATAAGAGAGAGTGTGTGTGTGTGTATCTGTTTTTGAGTCCGCATTGGTGTCATGTGTAGTCTTTGGCTGGTAAATACAATTTTAATAGAAGTGTGCTCACGTCCTGGAGTGTGTTTGTGAGTGTGTGTGTGTGTTTGACGAGGGGCAGACACAGGACAGGCCTTAAAGGATGTCCACAGCCAGGATAAACAGGATCCAGGCAGAGAGAACAAACAGGACTGAGCTGTTACACAGAGCAGGGCGACAGCTGCCCGGGACACAAGTAAATAGGGAAGAGGCCAGGACAAGGCGTGCTTGTGAACAAACAGGCCCCTGTTTAACACCGCGCTGCTCGCTGCTGATGGAGAGAGAGAGAGAGACACACAGAAAACAGA
>KV751334.1:23860855-23879255 GCA_001698575.1 Mola mola
CCCTCGCCCCATTAAAAAAAAGAAAGCCCAGACGCCTCTCCTGAAAATTATTCTATCATTTCCAGTTGTCACCAGGGCCCCCCTGTGTGGGTCGGGCATGCAGGCCCGACAGCAGAGGCTCGAGTTGGGGGAGAGAAGGAAAAAAGTAGAAGGGACAGCGGAGGGAGAGTGTGTAAGTAAGTCTGAATGGAAGGGGGGGGGGCACAAAATGGAAATTTATGATGGAGACACGGTGGCTTCTTTCTCTCTCCACACTGAAAATAATTAGACCATCTTTTCTCTTGCCTGACACTGATGAAATATATCACAACTACTGGAAAACACTACTTATCATTACATCCCCAGTTTTAATGAAAATCCGAGCCATCCCAGTTATAAGTCTGATCTCTATTTTTCTTTTAATTCAAGGAATGGCCTTAAAATTTAACGACACTGATTCACATCAGCTACTTTTTACGAGAGTAAGTATCAGAGAAAATTCTGTATTTGGATGCAAATGTGTGAGAGTGTCATATAGAGGTAGCCCGTGCGTGTGGGAGGGTCCTGTGTGTGTGTGTGTGTGTGTGTGTGTGTGTGTGTGAGTGAGTGAGTGTGTGTGTGTGTGTGTGTGTGAGTGTGAGGCGATCCTCACACGGGGAGTGATGTGGCTCCTTGCAGGATGCTCGCCGGCTCTCCCCCAGCATCTCCGCAGCGTGAGTAGCAAGCACTTGGTGCTGCTCTCGCTCGGATAGCACATCTGCTGCCCTGAACGCTCTGTATTTCTCTCTCTCTCCCTCTCTCTCTCTCTCTCTCTCTCTCTCTCACACAAGTGCTCTCACAGGCACACTCTGCCGGACTGGCTCTCTACGCTCCCGTCTGTGCGCGGTATTGCAGAGAGGAGAGGGGGAACGGGAGCAGGGCTGGAGGACGCCGCTGAGAGAGGTGCTTTTCGCCGCGGAGGTATGTGTGTAGGGCTTTCGTGCTTTTCTTTTCAGCTCAGAATGTGTTTATGGCAGTGTGTGTGGATGCAAAGAGTCTGAATGGGATTAGTGAGGGGCTGAGTGGCGGTCGGTAGCCTCCACACTACACTCGGCCGGAGTGAGTACAGTGCTCTTAAAAACAATTAGCCACATCACATCCATGCCTGTAACATGCTGCCACAAAGCACTGTTACCATAGCACACATCCAAACAAAGTCACAAACAGTCCATGACGGAAGACAGAGAGGGAGAGAGTGACAGATAAAATGACCTACCTTTTAGACAATGAGTGTGAAATCCACTCTCCTTGGTAAGGAGCATTTGAAGAAGTATTCTCAGAAGCCTGGAAGCATTAGTGTGTATCAGAAATGAAGAGAGAGGGGGGAAATGCCACAGAGCATCAAAAGTGGGAGAAAAAAGGGGAAAAAGAAGGGGGGGGGAGTAAAGAGAAACTAGCTGACGATAACTGTCAAAGACATCACCAGAGAAGTATTTACAGCGGTATTTACAGTAGTGCGAGGGGAGAGCACCTCTGCCTGGTCACGTCTGAGAGACAGTTGCCGTTTCAGTGCTGCTTAATTAAAACAAGTCCGGCAGCCCTGCTGGATTGTTTTGACGCCTGAGGACCAATAGTACACAAAAACCAGTGGCTTGGTTGGTGGGGTAGGGGGGCTGGTCGTGGGGAGCGGGGAGGAAGGGGCGGAGGGTTGTGAGAAGTGGCAAAGGAATGGAGTGTGTGTATGGGTAAAGGGGGGGTGGTGTTCAGAAGAGGCGTTTTGTAGAGGAATCTGAAAAGGTGGTGGGGGGGCACAAAGGTTCAGATGTGAGGAAACCTCCACATGCCAAATGTTCTTTCACTTTTTCTAATAAACATGACACCATCCACACCAATTTTAAGCATTAATCAATGCAAAAACAATGCCAAGCTTATTTTTTTTTTTAAAAAAGAACACTATGGAGTCTTTTAAATTAAATTAAACATACAAGCTGACAAACATTTCATTGCTTTTCATATCAGCCACAGATATTAAAAGCTTGGTTTACCACTTGATAAAAAGGCAAAAGTGTCTGTGCAGATGTCTTACATGCAGCCTTCGAGTGCTTCCAAATGAATTAGTTCACTATCTCTGACCGAGACCGCAAAAACCACAGGCTGCCTGCTTAAGAAGCTGCCAAAAGCAAGCGCGACGTGAGCGAAGTCAGGCTGGGCTCAGACGCGCTGAGCTCGATGCATCAAGATGTTTCCCCTCCACTGTAAACAATGCACAACAGGCAAATGAGCTGGAACATTTAGGGCTAATGGTGTTTGCAAATCCTGTTGTCATTTCTTTTATTCCCTCCTCTTTCACTCTCTCTCTCTCGCTCTCCCTCTCTCCCTTGCATACCACAGATGTTTTTCTTTGTCGCTCCAACAAACAGGAATCCACTGGCAAGAAGAAAGGCTCAATCTTCCCCAGGAGACGAGCACAAAGCCCACACTCTGCATACACAGATGCAGAAAGCCAGTCCATATGCTACCAGCTCGCTCTGCCACATGGGCCTGAGAGATTTAACACAAGAGGGGACTTTATTTTTCTTATTTATTTATTTTAACATCTGCCTGCGTAAGTTTGTGTTGTAGACACACAAGCAAATACGAACACATCTAATATCTGGAAAGTGCGAATGCAAAAATTTATATGGATACACTTTCAGACCCACACATGCAGGTATACATGCAATCACAGCATAGGGTTACGGAGAGAACAAGAACTTTTATGTTTTCAAGAAGAGGCACCCATGGCGACTATGACAGATTTATTTAAGAAAAGATGTAGCCCCTAACGCGGGGTAAAGACCACTTGAACTTGTAGCTCTGAGGGACGCGCTGGTGTGATTTAACAGCCTCTGAATAGCACATTATCTCCCAGGCTCCGTTGGAACATATTTCAGCTGTATGATATCATTATTTAGAGACCAACACAGAGCAAAAGATGCAGCAATTTCATTAGTGTCAACTGTCTGCGCTCTGAGGCAGGGAGAGTAAACACTAAACAATCACGGCAGAGAGGGAGAGAGAGACAGCGGGAGCTGAAGCGAGAGAGAGAGAGAGAGAGAGAGAGAGAATTAGAGAGCGCGAAAGCAAGCAGAGTAGAGAAAAAAGACGACGACAGAGACAGGCAAAGGGGCTAACATTAAACAACTGCGTTTAATTGCTCTAAGCATCCATATTATGCCAGTAATTTCTCCCATTTCTCTTTAAACACTAAGAGCTTCAGGCTAGAAAGCTCCTTCAGACCCTTTAATAAACTACTCAGAGTGCCTCACTGGAAAAGACAAACAAGGGGCCTCTGGCCTTTGAAACATTCACTTCACTAGGGGGATTGCTATGCCTATTTCCACACATCTGTGACAATTGTGTGCCTCCTCCCTTCAGGTGTTTATTCTCTGTGTGTCTTCTTCCTCTGCTTTCCGGTGCCAAGGTCAACGGAGACGAACAGGCCCACCAGCGTCTTGATGTGGTGGCAGCAGAAGAGCGAAGAGAGAAATAGACGGACATGTGTAGTGAGTACGGTGGGGAGGGGGTGATGGTGGCAGCAGCTGGTTACCAACCCTGGCAGGAGCAGCAGCAGTGGGGGGAAGTAGAAATGTGATGACGAGTGGTGAGCCTTGTTGCGTCCCCTCTCCTGGCACTATCATTATCATAGTTTATACACACACACACACACACACACACACACACACACAACCACTAACTATTATTTTTCAATTAAAGCCACCGTGAAGTGCAGTCCCTGTGGAGCATTAGACAAAGTCAAGCTCAAGCGCCCATCACAAGGGAGGTTCCCCTCGTCATCTCTTCCACCATAATGTACATGCACAGCCAAAAGGTCTGCCAATCAGAAGCAGCGCTGCCTGCAGCCATGAGATTCACTCTCCTAACCCTTTAACAACCAATAAAACCTGCATGCAAATGATAAAAATGAAAATTGTAATGACCCTTATAATTTACACAAATTATATGAACACAAAAAAAAAAAACACCAAAACACCAAACAGCCAAAGCAGAGCCCACATATGAGCACTGTCACACAAATGTTCCACAAGCACAATTTATGAGCTACTTAAGTCCTGCCTGCAAATAAATAAATAAATACAAGCCCAAATAATGAGGAGGTAGGGCTCTATTGAGTCCAGGCCAATGTTGATCACAGAAAACGCTGCTTATGGTCAGAGAGCAGAGACCATCACGGACTTGTGATTATATAAGTGGTTTGAAGGCAGCATGGGTTTTAACATACTGTACTTCAGCACCAGGGGTATCCATGGCAACTTGCATAGTGCCATGCATTCAGAAAATCCCTAATGAAATGCCTATTAAGTGGCTGATAATGACAGTGTCCAAATATATTTGCATATGCATTTCACTGCTAAAATGAAAGCAGTGAATGGCAGTAAAGAGGGGAATGATTACTGCCATCACAACAATATGGTACATGGTAATTTTGTTTTGTTTTTCACTTTGAAAAATCATGTTTTGTTAGGAAATGTACAATTTTCTAAATCAGTGACAAGTGTGAGGCTCAGTCATCTGCTCAACAAAACAAGTATTAGGCATATAAGATTGGCTTTTATTGGCTTCATATATATATGAGGAAAATAAAAGAGGGGCGATGGGTGTGACTTGGGGCCTCATTGCCTTCCTTTGGGACTCTCAACATGTGACTTCCATTTGCTACTTTGGCTGTGAGCCCAACAGGACATCCCTAAGAGAGTGTTTGCTTGACTCAATATCAACAGCCCGAATAAGCAGCCTGGGGTAGGGGTCTATCTGGCCAAGTCCGACCCCGGGTTCCTATTGAAAATAAACCATGCAGTACATTTACTGGGCCCAGAAATATCAACATGCGCTGCGAGGAGCCACGTATAGCACTCAGCAGTGTTCTGCTGGTGCCTCTCCAAGGCTTAATGATACCTGCACCTCCCCTCCAGCTGCTTCTGCCGACACTACTGCCACACACAGACAGCAGGCGGGCGGGCGTTAAAGTATACATTACAGCAGAAAAATAAAAAGAGATCGAAATGACAGAAGTCAGACAGTTCAAGCTGACCGGGCCTCTCAAAATGAAGGAGCTGGTAGACGAGCAACAGACACTTGAGGTTAAATTGGCCCTCCTGTGCCTCCTCTTATTTTCCCACCTCCACAGCTGCCTCCAATGCCAACACCCCCCCCCCCAAAAAAAAACACAACATTTTCTTCAAAAGTGTATTTGAATTAAACGAGATGCT
Organism: Mola mola; assembly: GCA_001698575.1. Taxonomy (NCBI): domain Eukaryota; kingdom Metazoa; phylum Chordata; class Actinopteri; order Tetraodontiformes; family Molidae; genus Mola; species Mola mola. Next base: position 23,866,084 of record KV751334.1, read on the forward strand.
GCAATCAAAGGCTCGGCTGAACTGGGCAAATTTAAACAAGCAAGTGTGGCTCACAGCAGTTTACCTGTTATACTGCAGACTAGAATTAGATAAAAGAGTCGAGCGTGGCTGACAACTTGCCTCTTTTCACAGTAGAAGATATTATCACATGGTAAAAAAGGGTTGCAGCTTAAATAATACTGCTTCTCATAGAATAAAAAAGTACATACTAAGTGGACGTTTTTGGTTTTTTTTCCAGGTCATGTCATTAAGATGAAGGAACAGGTAAAAAAAATGTGAGATACATTAGCCGTTTAATGCATTCAGATATCCTGTCAAGGATGAATCTTAAACCCATTTATGAAACTGATCTGTGGTGTGTGAGGATTCCACAGCTGCAGCTATGTCAAACAGACTGTCCAGCCCACAGCCCGGTCTACACAGCCGAATGGCAGCAAGACAAGCTCTGCTTGCAGTCAAAAGAGCACAACACCTGTATGTGCCATGCAGCAACCACCATCCAAGACCAAGGAATCCTGTCAGTCCATCTGCAAATAGCAAAAAAAAGCGAAAAAAAACAAAAAAAACAAAAAAAAAAAAAACATCTCGGGAGGTACGAGATATGGAGAGTTGATTACCTTGATCTTCTGACTTACTGCTGACACAGTGGCTATCCATTCATGACTAAAACACCATTCAGCTAGACACCAAGAAGACCTAAAAAACCCCACTGATCAAATTAACTCAGGATAACGGCATTCCAGCTAAGAATAATAAACTCATTATATAGACATTTCAAACTCTTCTATTCTCTGCACCACAGCTAATTCAAACCTAATTTTTACTAGCCACTAATTTGAGGGTGAAGGGTGGGTGGTTAGGAATTACATCTGGAGGTAATTCATTGTGTGGAACTAAGCCCAGTCGAGGTTATGATAACCCCCCCAACACACACACACCTATCCTCAAAAAAACAAAAAAAAAAAAAAAAAAAAAAAAAAAACAAAACATAGAAAGAACTATTTAGGTGAGTGGGGCTTCCGGAGCACTGAAACAGCACTTTTTTCACAAAAATGTTTTGATTGCGCTGTCACCAGACACGGGCTGGAGAGGATATAGGTGCTGCAAGCACCGACAGAGACACTTATAAATAACAGAGAAATGGAGAAAATATTTCAGGAAATGTGGGACTTCTTACAGACAGCTGCACCAGTTCAGGATTTAGTAAATAGCCAGAGAGTTTAAAGACGGTTGTGGGTGGGTGGGGGATTAATTCTGACCCTGCAGTTGGGTGTTATGCCCGCTCTAAAGGCTCAGATTTTATGGGGACGTTTCCCTCTCAAATGACCAGCTACAGCTGGGCTGCCTAAGTGGGCTGCCTAATAAATGGCACACTTTTCCCAATGATCAGCAGTTTCAAAGCACCGAGTAAAGGGTATCCAGCTGTATCAATCTCACTGCATGGATGCAAAAATTATTTGAAAGTTTGTGAGCAGGAGAGAACCAAAATTGGACATATTTGACAGATTTTGTCTTGATTATACTCAAAGAAGTCACACTGATCAACTACAGCCAAATCAAATAAAAAGTTTGCCTGGCAATAATCAGACGCAGAGAAGAATCCCTGCAGGAGGACTTTAACATGTGATAGAGAAACTTGCCTCAGTCCCTTCCATCATAGCCCCCTGCTCTGCGCTCCCATCCTCTGCCACCCCTTCAATACTAAATGTGTTTTCCAAATGAAAATAAACGGAGTCCGACCGGTTTGAGGCAGTCATACTCTGGAATATGAGATCAAATAAAAGCTTCTGTGGAGGCTGAAAAGAGAAACGAAATGGCTTCTGAGGCGAGATGTACCGAGTAATAAAATTACTCCTTTATATCTTCCTAAACAGCACATGTTCCCCTGGAGTGGGCGACGACTTCACTTCGGTCAAAGACAAGTATGCAAGTGGCAATTTTTCCTTCAGGGAAGATTCCCTGATACACTTCTTGAGACTTGGCCACTGCAATTTTCACGAAAACGAGAAACTATTTCAGCAACAAGTTAAGCGGAACTTTGAAAGTTTCACATCGATGATGTGCTGGTACACGCTGTCATTGAAAGGTATGTTCCATTAAATTGGAACAGCAAGAGGACTCATAAGCCTATTGCTTTTCAATGAGTTCAAACTAGGCTGAAATGTTCCGATGAACAGTTGTATTTTATAATAAAACATGCAGCTGATTTGGAACTGACCATGATGTCACTACTTGAAATTGGTTCGCCAATCCCGTTACACAAGCACCATTCCATTTGGCATTTGGCATTTACAACTCAAGTATGAACCTACTTAAAATCTTGCAATTGATTTGTATTCTCAAAAAATTGTTCACAATAACATTCAGATGGACATTTTTCTTTTTTGCAGAGCAGCAGAGGGTTTATATTAAGGGAGATTTGCAATTGGAGAGAATACATTATAATTCATTATACAGTAGCTATTAAACCTTCAGTAAAATGCTTTAGTACAAGGATTGAGCCACTTATCAGACCTACTCACAACCTTTAAAAGCTGTCCATGTTCAGTACTCTGAGTGGCAAAAAAGCAATCGCTGATGACTTTGAAAATAGGACTAGATGTACAATTTATCAAAACAGAAACGGCTGGCAGGGATTTCAGAGAATCAAGAGTTGTAACTGTTTGTTCAAAATCAAAAGAGAAAGGGAGACTGCAATTTATTAATAATTTTAAAAAAGACCCTATTTTTAAAAGTAACAATAAAGTGGTTTGGGTGTTGTCCAAAAATGGTTATAAGAGATTTAAATAAGAGTGTGTTGTTGACAAACTTAATACATTTTGTGTGTATTCACAGCATGCTGCAAGGATCAAACCCTTTTAGAAAACAAATCTGCGACTGTTCTAATGTAATTTATTTTGGGAAGGTTAATCAAAGAAAACAATACAAGAAATTAAAAAAATGACTTGCAGACACACACAAGTGTACCTGTTTGGCTTGTTTTATGCAGTCCTAGAATGTAATTAAGTAGTTTACACCAGCCTGAGAATGTTGTGCTCTGACTACGTATTAATTTCTGGCCTGAGCACAATATAAAACTTTATTCTTGGTGACAACCTGCGAGACTGTTGTTTACAAACAGAGCAGCAGACTCATTAAGGAAAAATACTGTGTGCAGCGTGCATCCATGGCTTAAAACGCTTGTCAATCCATCATCACGGGTGACTTTTAATTTACACTAAATGCAACCAATTATGCTCAGAGGGAACATTTCCAACCCTTTGCAAACTTGGGAAACATCACTAATTTTCTTTCTGCTCTACCATTTGCCACTGTCTAAAACCGTTGCCATCTAGTCAGGAATACGAATGGTAAAGGGGATGTTTCTGACAGTTTTAAAATACCCATCAGCTGCCTGTGAGACATCTCCCTGCACATACAGTACTGGACCTCCCCAAACAAACACCAGGCTCCACTTCAAATACATAGCAGGACTATTAGGTAATCTACTCCTTTGTTCACTCTCCTGAGCCTTGGTGACTAACTTCAGTCTCTCACCTTCAAGCTGACTACATGCTAGGAGTGCACCATGATGAATGGCTAACAATTATCTGAAATAAACACAGGCTACATTATGTATTCAAAGATTTGCGTTTGTTGATGACAGTACCAGTATGGTTTTGAAGAAAGCAGGAGAGAAAAGGTCCACAGCATAAGGGTTCTTTGTTTTCAGGACGGGACAAATCTGAGGTTTCCTTTTGGATATTCAATATCCTGCAAGGTACAAAACAGAGTTACAGTGGTCCAGTGTCTGAGTTTTTTTTTTTTTTTTTTTTTTGAGGGGACGGGTGTGGAGGCGTGCTACGTGGGTCTGTGAATTGTTGCATGCTTTTTAGTCAATTGCTGTGTGGCTTTGTGTGAGTCGCTTCCACCAAAAAACCTGGGAAATCAATCAATCTGCGAAGAAATACCTCTTATGCCAGATGTGGCACTTGGAAAAAAAAAGAGACTTCAAAAGGCTTGCTTGTATTAAGGGCTCCAAGGGTCCAAACAGTATAAAACCATGTTTAAGGAATATTTATCACAAAAGAATAAAGCTGTCAAAATGCTACCTACTCCACTTTTTGCTTTTTGAAATTTTTGCTCGTTATTTTAGGTGGCTTCTCTAGAGCAGAGCATGTCAAATCTGTAAGTGAACGTCTTATTTCTGAAATATATCTGCACTGTTTACTTAATAAGTTGCCAAGGAGAATGAAAGACAAATGTTTCATTAGCAGGTGACTTTTTTTTTTTTTAAATTTCTTTTACAAGTCTTCAGTAGTTCCGCTCCTTGACACATGTACGCACACTCTTGCATACACCGTGTGTAATTATAAATGCAATGGTTGCTATAGGGAGCTGAACTTTTCACACCTTTCAAAGCCACAAAATTGGATGGTTTTGTGGTTGTGCAGCTGCTGCCGCTCTGCACTAATGCAAGGCGGTGTCATATGAAAAATATTCCTCTCCCCAAACCACAGGGCTGGTCATTAATGAAACACAGGCCGCGCAGTGAGGTCATACAGAGTCTAGATTTCAGCAGCCACACTTAAAAACCGTTCAGAGAGAATAGAGAAACATGAACACAAATCAGATTCCAGCTCCAAGGACGGGGAAAATAAATAAATAGAGAAAGGCACTGGCCCCTCTCACATTTTCCCCCAGCGCTCTGCAAACAACCGTCAACTGCAGCTCAGAAACAGCTCACAATGAGAGCAGACTAAACAATCTGGTCCCAGCCAAGGAAAATGCTAAGCAACTCTGCACACAGGATGTCTCGCCCTAATTGCCAACTATCAAATCTCACAATGGAATCTATCCATTTGGCAAAATCTTCACAGCAAATTTGGCAATGTGCTTTTGCTTTTTTAAAGTGTCAACTTTTGTGATGAGAAGACGGGGAAGAAAAAATGATGGACAGACATCGTTATCAAGGAATTCATATTTTTTTATTTTATTTATCATTTCATATTTTTTTTTGTCTTGGATTTGCTGGGGGCTTAATGAGCTTTAAGGAAAACTAGTGATAATATTTTCTGAAAGGGAAAAATTTTGATTTTGGGTGTTTTGTAAATTAAAATCCTCAGTATTAAGATAAACAACATGAGTAGGTCCCTAAAGGGCAAGGGCAAGTCAGCAAGACAGACTGTATACTGGAGGTGGGCATGGAAGCGTAACTGGAGCCTTGGGACTGGTATAAGAAGCACGATTACCAGGAGGGACCGGGCTTTAAACAGGAAGCTAATGGACAGTCTCCTCCATTTGACATGTGGCATTGTATTTTCCAGCCAGTCAAAGCCATGCTCGCATGGACCCCATGACTTCAAACAGTCAAAATAGCAGCACATTCATGAAACAGAACAGAACTACTGGGAATTAAAGACGGCATGGGGGGAAAAGAAGAAAAATGCACGCACACACACACACACTCACACAAAAAAGGTAGTAGGCCTTGACAGCAGATGGTAAAATTAACATTTCAACAGTTTCTTCCTTTCATGTAGGTCTCGGCAGAACTTTTATTTTTCTCAGAAAAAAAAAAGAAGGGTTTCGGTTTTGGTAAGATAGAGTAGTGTAGAAGGCATCTGGAAAAGGGGAAAGAGGAATATTGGCTTATTGCTCCTGATGGTCCACCGCTATGAAAAATTAAATAGGTCTGTTTTGCAGGTTTCCCCTCTCGAGTGTGCCCTAAGCTTAGTTATGGAAACATCACCTTGGTAATTTATACTCTGAAGAACACCTGGTGATGAAAGGAAATAAACTATTCTTCCCTTTCTTTCTCCATTTAAAACCCCGACACTTTAACTTCATGGTCCGTCCCTTTGATGTTTCTTTTTCCGCCCCTTGAACGTCCATCCATTTGGCTGTGGTTTGCAAAAAAGTTGGCATCTACTGTAGCGTTAAGTCGTTCACAAAATGTATGTCATATTCAATTCTGAAGTTTTGATATGCACTTCAAAAAAGGTGCTGTAGAGATGTTATCCTGAAGCGACTCAAACTGAGGCATCTCTAATAAAGATCCAAACAATGGACAGCCTCTCTCATTTCCAACCCTTTCCAATGGAGCGTCTCAGTAGTACCCATTAATTTGGACACAGTTCTGGCTAAATTACATGTGTTCCACCTCTGTGACATTTTAAATGCAATTAAAAGCAGGTTATAGAAGTGTGCAAGGACTTCCCTGTGATGAAGCGAAATCACTGACGTGATTAACATGCAAACGAGCTCATGCTGGCAGACTAGATTGGGGTTTGAAAACCTCAATTACTTTTGTGTGATTATCTATTTACCAGTACACAGATTTCCATTTCTCATCTCCAGCCGAGTTCCGCATGCATGAGCCTCAATTACACATGGCACACCTTTATTTATGATGCGCACAACACTGAAATACAAGCTGTAGTTATTTTTCACTGTGATATATTGCATCTTTACTGGCTGCTCATGAGGCAGGGCCACCAGACCAGTGTTTCATACTACTGAACCATTTGCTTTGTGAGCACTTAATATGATCTTGATCCCCACCCCCCTACACCCCCAGATCATCCATCTAACTGGTATTTAAACTCAGTTTAACTCCTCTTGCCCATTAGATAGCAGAGGAAGTAATGGATAAATGGCAGCCATTTATACCATTGTGCTTTTTTTTTTTTTTTTTAACTTCTTTTATTTTTTTTCTTATTTCTATAAGCCTACAAAAAAATAAAACCCTTTAAAAATGCACACATGAGCTAGTGTGCATGTGTGTTGGGGATGGGATCTATTATCTGACTAATTGCAGGTGAACACTCAACTATGTCAAGTGGTGTATGGGGGGAAGGTGTGTATTAAAATGAACAGCAAAAACACTCCCGGCCTTATAGTATGTATCCTCTTGTTGATGCAATTTTTCAAGTAATGCCTGGCATCACAGGAGAAATGTATTTTAATTATCTACAGGGCTGAACAGTAAGTGAACCATGAATCCTTTTTTGTAGTTAAAATTTACATTTAAATATAAATGGCACTTTTTAAGCAAAAAAGCCATATTTACAATAGATTTTTTAAAATAAAATAATGAAAAATATTCCAAAACGCACAAAAAAAAATGAACTACAATGCAGGAGCTGTGCCAATGCTTACCTGCTTTTTTAAACATTTTATCTAAAGTGTGATGATTTTTTTTTTTTTTAAGAAACTGTGCAGTACTTGATTTTATTTTATTTTTTTTTTAATCACTGTCCCTGCCTGTTCCTCAGTGCCCAGGGACAGGCAGAGAAAGGAAGGCACACATATATGTGGCACAGTTGTGCCCAGCATACATAAAACATGCCCTGTTGCTTCAGCTGGAGCAAAAAGGAAAACAGTGCCATCAAGTGAAATTTCTGAGGATTCCTCAAACACCTCAGCTGATAGATATATCTGCTGAGGTGCATATCTGCAGACATTAGACTGAAGGTAGTAGAGGAAGAAAGTCCTCTTTGGTAAACTTACAGTATATATTTATTTATCAAGTTTATGAGATCTCATAAAAACGTGAAAAATTGCACGCTGAAATTTATTCTGTGATTGTGCATCTTTTTCTACATATATGCGTTTCAAATCTGAATTTGTACACAAGAGCACATCCCACTCACCTGAGATGATAAGACAAGAAACTGACTTATACCTCCTTCATGTTCAGAATTCTATTTGAGGTACAACGAGAGCAAAGGGAATCATTATTACTATTTGAACTCAGTTGCCTGGACTTGGTTACAACACTGGTATGAGGGTTGCTAGAGTAAGTAAGGGGGAGAAAAAAAAAGAGCAGGGGCTGCAGCATATTGAGTGAGTGAAACTGGCGGTGACGGCTTGAATTGTGAGTGAGAGAGAATAAAGAGAGAGAGAGAGAGAGGGTAGAGCTTTGATAATAGTAGATAATGGACAATTAACTTGGGCTGGTAGTGCCGGCTGCAGTGAATAGCAGCTTGTGGTGCAGCGAGTCCCCGATCACCACTCAGCCATATTCACATTGGGAATACAGGCGATATCAAGCTGCAGGCTACTGGGCCTCAGAGGTGTACACGCTGCATTAGCAATCTCTACAATGTCTTCAAACAATGTGTGATACCAACAAAGTGTCCCAAAGTGCAAACGCAAGCACTCTGTTGATGGGGAAGCCTGTGCTGCATGCCATAACCTTGTCCATTGTTTCATGTCCTTTCACCATGAAAATAAACCCAGAAGCCATAAATCCATAAAAAAAAAAGTGACATGCTGCCAGTGCCGGATGCAGATGTTGAAATTAGCATAATTGAACCTATATAAAAGCTAATTGTGCAAATAAATGAGTGAATGTCACTACTGTGCGTTACACAAACAATGCATATGTTCATATCAGGGGCCTCAGAAGTGTTTTTAACTGCCCCCCACCGCACCCCCCTTCTCACCCTCTTCAAGCTCCATCTAAATCTATTGATCTGTGAAACACGAGGACCCAGGGGAGGCAATTCACTTAATATCATACATCTAATGATGAGATGAATAACGATTATACCATTTGGTAATTAAACGTCTTACAAACCATTTAACTGAGTGTGCGTCAGGAGGGGTCGCCGGAAGTCAAAATGATTGTTTTTCATTCCTCTCCTCAGCTAGAAAGCAGACAACACACGCAGGAGGTAGGGGTGGTGGTGGCAGTGGGAGAAGCCAGTACACAACAGAACGGTGAAAACACACTAATGATTGTTAGCAGCTACGGCACTAATCGCTTACGCTGTCAAGACTTTGAAGGAAAAACAATTTGGAGGGGGCGAAGGCAACAGAGGAAACAGAAAAGCAAACATCACATCTTAGCTCCCTTGGATTGCTTTCTTTATATTTAGATCTCATTAGCACCCATGTGTGTCCTTAATCAATAAGAGTTGAGAGAGAAAAGTAAGCTCTTGTTTATTGTTGAACTGTGAATACGTGTTTCAAAATAAATTAAAAAAGGACAGGGTTATGTACGGACGCCTTCACTCGTAACAGGGTACACACAAAGGTGTGCTCAACAAAAGCTCTGAGAGCAAATTTACTGTCAACATTTACAACCGTAATCCCTATTTAAAAGGCAATAATTACCAAACACTGCCTTGTCAGTGTGTTGTTGTGTGGACAGGCGGGAAAGAAGTCAGGTGAAAACACGCAAATGTCCAATCACTGCCATGGCATCCTCAAAGGGCTAACAATACCTGTCTTCTGCAGCTGCTCTGAGTACATCCACACAGCATTTAGTGACAGAGGGATGTGTGTCACACTCCTGGCTTTTTATTGAATGATAGCTGGTAAACATTGTCATTCCAAAGAGACAGGATTAAAGCTTGCTTCGCCCATTGTTGGGGTAACACTGTGCGAAAAAGAGAACCAGAACAATAGCCAAATAGAGGACGGTATCACAAGGGTCCAATGTCTGCCATGATGAATATGTGCAAGATTATAACCCATTCCATCATTTCCATAATATAAAATTCTCTTTCTTCTTCTTTGCCTGCTGTCTATTCACTAAATAAATGAGAAAACTATCACCCAAGCAGAAATATTTGACAAAAGGCAGAAGTGGAGGGAGGCTGAGTTTTGAATGACCCCTGTGCCTTTGATAATACAGCCGCTGTCCGGACACATTGGGAAGCAGCCGAGTGAGTGAGACCTGGTTGGGTATTTATCTCTGGCGCACAATGCAAATGTATTACCATGTCACCTATACCACTTTACAGCACAGAATGGATCCACGGTGAACACAAGGGAGTTTTACATAAAACCAGCTGGAAATGTGAATAAGGTGTTCTTTCAACGGGTGGCTTTTGTGCCGCGCTAGCACTCTAAACGCAGGGATCAGTCAGTGGACGCCTGTTTAAAAACCCTACAGCCAGAGAAGAATTAGCCTTTGCATTTAACCAATATGTTAAACAGCCCAGCTAATAAGTCTTTCCTACAAAAATCATTTGATTTGGACTGTCTGACAATGGCTAGAAATAACTTTTGAAAAGAATGCAGAGTTAATAACTTTGTGAACATTTGTGAAAGCTATCTGGTTAAGTGTGACTTCTTGTGAAAGCCAGTGAAAAGGTAATGTCCTTTGCCATACAAAGTTGTACTGACTCCATATACTGACTATATGTTATATGAACTAACAATTTATGCAGCCACTTGACACGACCTTGAATCAAACTGTTAGCTTTCAGGAGAGGTCCTCAAAAAACATTAAACCTGTGAAATTCCTGAGCCATAGAGAATATCTCCCCACTCCGCTTGCGCCTCAAAATCACTGATACCTCTGCAGCCAATCCCTTTAGATATGTGTGTCTATTTATGTGGGTGTGCAAGGTTTCGTGTGTGTGGTCTGCTCGATCACTGCAGTCAGAGATTTCTCCCATGGTACCCGAGTTTATTTACTTCATCTACAATATAATGCTTCAGTGAACATTAGCAACTTTGAGACACAAGTTTCAATCAGTTGTGTAGTGTCGGCATGCTCAGCCAGGTGCAGAGGAGAGATGAACACCGCCAGCGAAGAGACAGTGAGGCTTTAAACGAAGGGCTGACAAAGAGGTCCCAAAATAATACAAAATAAGAAATGGACAGCGGGGTAAGGATGGAGTAGGGAAACTAAATGGGTAGCAGAAAAAGAGAAGCAGGGTATACAGATTGAGAAAAAATAAAGTGCACAGGACAGCGGGCAGGTTTGGTTTAACCCAAAAAAAAAAAAAGGAGAAGTAAAATAAAAAAAACATATTGCGCAAGGAAAGAACGTGAAAGACAGACAAAGGGGTTGATAGAAATGGACTGAAACAAAGTGAAAGAAAGCAAAAGGAAAAAAAGCAAGGGAGACAAGGTGTGCTCCCTGGGTAGTGCGGGGAAGGTCTTGTCCAATAAACACAGGTGAGCAGCTCGACAGGCCAGGACCACCAAGCCGACTGACAGCTGAGAGCTCTCACTGACCGCGGGCTTTATGTTACATGACATGAGGAGTGCAACTCAAACTGACAAAGAGAACCTGCCTGCACTTCTCAGACTGGCGGAGAGAGAGAAAGAGAAAGAGAGACAGAGAGAGAGAGAGGTGGGGTGTCAGGGAAAAGCGCACTTGGTTAAAGCAGCATCCACGCATTGTGGACACAAATACAAAAAAAAAAAAAAAATACCCTTCCCTTGCACGCACATGCACATGTCCAGACAGGAGAAAAACCATGCCATTTCCCTTCACAGGTGAACAGGAGAAGGAAACACCCCGGTGCTTCGCTTACTTAGTTGGAGAAAGTGAGGAGTTGCTGGGTGGGGGGTAGAATGTATGCTGTGTGCCGACTGAATCTTTTCCACATGATGGGCCTCGGGCTGTTTTTGTCAACTGCACTCTTGAGCAGCAAGGAGTCAGGTAGTGTGACCACATGATTGCCCATGAGGCACTGTGGTGAGAGAGGGAGAAATAGGAGAGCAAGAGTGGGAGAGAGAGCAAGAGATAGAGAAAGAGAGAAAGAGCGAAAGGGCGGAGAAGGGAGAGAGGGAGAAGGATTGGGGTGCCAGGGACAGGACCGATGCAGCACGCATGATGAGGTGTAATCACAAACCCCATTCAGAGTGCAGTGGAGTTTGTCAACATACACATTCACATTCCACTGTCTGTCAGCTCTATGACCCAAATCGAGCATGCCGAGTGTTTTTTTCCATACAGGCGCACACACACACACGCGCACTTTCTACCCAAATCGCCTTCAACCAGGTAGTAACGGTTGCACTGTCTGGGCTTGTGGTTTGTGTTGTGGTGGGGAAGTTGAATTCCAAGCTCTTGTAGGGTTTCACTGCTGCCTGTATCCCTTTTAAACTGGCGATCAAGTGATCATTATGAACAAAGGATTTGGCTTGTTGCCTCTGTAGTGAAAGCTTTTTCAGCGGTTGTGACTGCGCGGTTTGAAATGATTTGAAACTTATGCTCAAAAAAAAAAAAAAGGAAAGATAATACTCAGCATGCTGGAATTTTATCAATGCAAATGGACACACTTATGTAATTAAAACTTGTGATGCGTCTAAGAAAAACTACTTGAAAGTTGCTGTCACATAATCCCATTAACATGAAACAAACAATCTTACATTTATACAAACCTTCGTATCTGATTAAACAAGCGTTTTTTTTGAAGAAAAAAACTAAAATCCCAATTTTCACAATTTCCTCCAAGATTGATAAAAGGACAAACACAATTAGAGATGTGTTTTAGAAAGCAGTTTTTGTGGTTGAAATACACTATGTGACAATATTAACATGTTTGTCCTTTGGTATTCTCTCAAATAAGAAGAATTTAGCAGTGATTTGTTGGCAACTCAAGATAATTTAATTGACTGTAACTCCCACAATCACAGGTTCAAATAGTTTAGATGTCAGAACGACAATATCCTCATAAAACACTGGACTGTGAAGGGCTAACATAAACTTGAGGGCTGGCTGAAAAATGAGGCCGTGTGACAGTTTGGTGATAACACAAGAGTTCAATCTGTCAGGACAATCAGCATTTAGACCTTGGGAGAAGAATGCCTGACTGTGTGCGACCGATTCATTGGACACAATCACCTGTGAGCGAAGCCCCTCATAATTCTTCCCACCTGAAATAAGGGGTTCAAGCTCGTGTCAGGCTGCTCTGATGTCATGCCTGCCTCCATTTGGGTTTCACAATAATCTCAGGTTCTTGGAAAGATGCCACTGAGTCCAGTTTCTGCGCCCAAGGTTTCTCAAATTAAGTTGCAGAAAAAGAATAACACTGCAAGTGTTCCCTGCTCATTAATACAAATTAAGCCGACGAACAATTTATTTACAAATATTAATATGTACACCTCTTGAGATGACTTACTATTTAAAAGGCTCCAAAGTTCACCCTATATTTGCCAGTAGTCATTTTCAAAATAATATATGTTATATTCTGCAAATTTTTTCCATTCAAACAACAACTGTATGAAAGGTAGGAGTTGGAGGAAAGAGCTAAAAAGAGAGAGGGGTCACACAGACAGCTACGAGGATCAATACATTCATTGAGCCTATTTATCTTCTCCTTAAGGAATGATGGCAATACTCATTCTAAGCCTCCTCACCTCCCCACTTAACTCCATTCTCATGGCAACTGTGCACTCTGGACAAACACTCTCCATGCAATCTCTTTTCTCTGCTCTCC